>VKKV01000322.1:0-41700 GCA_008080845.1 Phytophthora kernoviae | reverse complement strand
AACGGATTCGTTGAGCTCGCTATATTCCCCACATGGCGGATAGCGGAGAAGATGTGTATGATCTGTCTGCTTGGTCTTTAGTTTTTCTAAACTTTTTGTATGGATAATACAGGATAAGTATGTCGTTGTCTTGCGGTTCTTAATCGTAAGCAAAGAAAGATTGACAACTAATAATGCTTATATGCCTGGCAGGTTTGACTACGGGTCTGTGTTGGGAAGCGCACTCAGCACGACCCGACAGGAGTATATGCTGCATGTTTACATGAGGAAGACACTGTCACCAGTGGGAACCTTCTTGTGGCAGGAGCCAGGAAAGTTCGCTGTGGTCCAGCCTGTGAGTGCTGTTCCGACGACTCACTGAGTGAAGTTGAAGTGACACGTGAGTGCGGGTCACATGCATATTGAGTGAAGGTGCTGGCTGAGCACCACAATGGGATCGTAGGAGATAGAGGACGCCAGGCGAACTAAGGACCAGTGCCAGGACTAGCTTAGAGTAACCTGCTCTTTCTTAATTACTCTTCCATTTCCAATCAACTGCGCAAGTAAATTTCATCAGGTTATGAGCCCAAGTGGCTTCGCGGGAGGGATAATGAAGAAGCCTGACGATCGTCTCAGCACGGACAATTACTTCCATTGGGAATTCAACATGAGGATGACACTCGCTCGCAAGGGGTTGATCGACCATCTGACGGTCGTGAAACAAGAGGGTGAGATCACTGAGGCCTGGCGGCTTGGTGATATGAAGGCATTCGCCATCATCGCTCAAGGTGTCGAGCTGGAGCATCAGACGAAGATCAGGGCTTCCGTGACGGCCAAGCAGGCGTGGGATGTGCTCAAGGAGTACTACAACCGATCGAGTCTACAGAACCGGGTGCAACTGACGCGCCGACTGCACGACTTCAAGATGGAGGCAAGCCAGACCATGGCTGCTCACATTGATCGATTCGATGAGCTCGTCACTGCCATGGAGGCGGTGGGCGATGGGCTGAACACGGCCCGCCAGCTGGTGATACTGCTCGGGAGCTTGTCGAGTGAGTACGACACCATCGTGGCGATCATCGAGAACGCTCACGACTTGAGCCTCGAAGAGGTCAAGGAGAAGCTTCTCAAAGCGTATGAAAATCAAGAGAAGGCTGAGACTGAGGAGGCGGCGTTCAAGGCGCGCCATGTCGGTCAGAAGGCAATGAAGAAACCCCATAAGGGAGGTCGCAAGAAGCAGAAGCAGCAGTGGCAGTTCAATGGTGAATGCTACTCGTGTGGCAAGCGTGGCCACAAGAAGGTTGACTGCAAGCAGCAGAGCAGCGACGAGATGCTGTTCTCGGTGGGAAGCGGGCCGACTCGTGGGTGGCTCGTCGACAGTGGTGCATCGTCGCACATGTCGCCTCTCAAGGATGACTTTATGACATACCGCAAACTGGAGGAGCCGGTCAATGTCACTATCGCGGATGGTGCGGCCATGAAGGCAGTGGGTGTCGGGAACATCCGCATCACTGGGTACCAAGGCAAACCTATTGTGATCCAGAACGTGTTGCACATTCCAGCCTTGGACCGACGTCTTGTCGGTGGCGCGCATTACGGCGCGCGGGTTGACTGTGAAGTTCAGTGCGAATTTCTGCTGGTTCCTGAACCAGAGTGAGACTGTCTTGAAGGTCCCGAAGGTCGGTAACGTGTACCAACTGCATGCCGATCCAGAGCGTGCACTTGTCGTCGAGCTTGGTGGCGTGCCGACACAGTGGGAGCTGTGGCACGCGCAAACTGGCCATGCGTCCGACACGCGCTATGGTCAGACCCAAACCGTTGTTGACGGCTTACCGGCGGTGAAGAAGGACTCTGGAGGCTTGTGCTCGGGATGTATGAAGGGAAAGCAGACCACGGCAAGCTTCCCCATGCCAAGACGCAAGTGAAATCGAGCGAGGTGTTGGAGCTTGTTCACAGCGATGTGATGGGTCCCCTCAAGACTCCATCATCGGCTGGTTCCAAGTACATTTTGCTCTTTGTGGATGACTACTCGCGATACGTGGTGCCATATTTCCTGAAGAAAAGAGTGAAGTGGCTGATCGATTCCGTGACTACAAGGCTCTCGTGGAAAATCAGTTTGGTCGCAAGATCAAGACAGTCCGGACGGACAATGGCACGGAGTATGTGAACAAAACTTTCGATGGGATTTGTCGCTCAAGTGGCATAGTGCATCAGCTCACGACTCCGTACAGCCCACAGCAAAACGGGCTGGCTGAACGGATGAACAGGACCGTAGTTGAGATGGCGAGGAGCATGCTCCACTACAAGTGTGTGACGACGAAATGGTGGGCAGAGGCTGTCAGCACTGCTGTGTACTTGCTCAACCGCCTCGTCAACACCGCTAATCCGGACCGGACACCATATGAGATCTGCTTTGGGTGTCGGCCGAGTCTGAGCCACGTCCGTGTGTTTGGATCGATGGGGTACGCTCACGTCGACAAGGAAAAGAGAACCAAACTCGATGCAAAGAGCTACCGCTGTATGATGATCGGATACTCCGAACAGACCAAGGCGTATCGAGTGGTGAACCATGAGACTGGCAAGGTCATGCTGAGCCGCTCGTTGGCTTTAGACGAGCGCGAGGTCGACGGACTCTACAGTGACCAGTCGTCAACCAACATTCAGTACATTGTGTGGAAAGACGCTGACGATGACTTCAACGCAGTCGACGAACCCACGAGCCGTGATGATGTCGACATGGAGGAACGGATGTCCGATGTCGGGGACGACAACGATGGTGATGACGGCGGCTCGTCTGGAGCGCCGCCACCAGCAGTGGAAGAGCAGCTGCCCCAGCTATCTGCATTGCCCAGAACTGAGCGAGTGTCAATTACCAATGACTCACTCGACGACAACGCCATGGTGTTCCGACCCACAAGTAACTACAGGGCCAGCAACATATACCAGTCCAGTGTGACACTGAGGGACCGCGACCAACCGTTGCAGCTTGAGGATGGGACTTGGGGTGGTACGGAAGAGCGTAGCCTAGTGCTGTACGACCGCGATGATGATCGGGTGGACGTCCCTCGTGCCAAGCGACCGCGTCAAGAGGAGGAGGAGGAGTACAGCTTTATCTCGGCGGCGGCCGCTGGCTCGGACATGCCGGCCACGTTCAAACAAGCTACGACTGGACCTGATAGAAATCAGTGGAAGACCGCCATCCAGGACGAGATAGGCGCACATATTCGCAATGGAACCTGGGATCTCGTACCCCGTAGAGGTGACATGAAGGTCATTGGCGCCAAATGGGTCTTCAACAAGAAACGCAATGAGAAGGGCCAAGTTGTGCGATACAAAGGACGGCTAGTGGCGCAAGGATTCCGCCAGCAGTTCGGTGTGAACTACTTTGAAACGTACTCGGTGGCCAACATCAACTCGATTCGCGTGCTACTTTCTGTTTGCTGTGCACGTCGGTACGCGGTGTGGCAGTTCGACGTGGACACTGCATTTTTGTATGGAGTTCTCAAAGAGCAAGTGTTCATGGAGATCCCCGAGGGTGTGGATGCGCCGGAAGGCATGGTGTGTGCGCTACGCAAATCATTGTATGGATTGAAGCAAGCCTCACACGTCTGGAACCAGACCATCGACCGTGTACTTACTGAACTTGGCTTCCAGCCATCGAGTGTTGACTCCTGCATTTATGTGCGTCGCACTGGGACCGAGTTGGTGTACCTTTGCCTGTATGTGGACGACATGTTGATAGCTGCAGAGGACGTGGCGGTGATCGATAGGATCAAGTCCAGACTGCAGCAGCACTTTCGTCTCAAGGAATTGGGGCAGCAAAGTTCGTGCTCGGCATGGAGCTCGAACAGGACACCGGAAAGCAAACCCTCGTGATCAACCAGACCCAGTACATAGTGGACGTTGCGACGCGGTTCAATCAAGTCGACTCTCGTGCTACCTACAACCCGTGCGACATCAGCACCAAGCTGTCGATGCATGACGTTCCAGTGACCGACGAGCAAAGGCTACGATGGCGCGTCGGCCGTACAGATCATTGATCGGGTGCCTGCTCTACATCAGTACATGCACCCGACCGGATGTGGCCTACGCTGTGTGCCATTTGAGTCGCTACGTGGAGAACGCTGGCGAGGCGCACTGGAAGGCAGCGATCCGCGTGCTGCGCTACTTGTACACGACGCGCCGTGTCGGACTCGTATACGGAATGACGAGCAAGCCAGATGTGCTGGTCGCGTTCAGTGACGCCGACTGGGCATCGAATTTGGACGACCGTCGATCGGTCTCGGGCGTGGTGCTCATGCTCAATGGGGCCGCGGTTGCCTACAAGCGCAGATACCAGCGAACAGTGGCTTTGAGTTCGACTGAGGCCGAGTATATGGCGCTCAGTCTGTGTGCTCAAGAGATCCTGTGGACCCGCGCGTTGCTGTGTGACCTTGGCATCGAGCAAAGTGACGCGACGGTTGTCTATGAGGACAACCAAGGCGCCATAGCACTTGCGAACAACGTCGGCTACAGTGGACGTGCCAAACACATTGAGATTCGCCACCATTTCGTCCGTGAGAAGATTCAAGACAAGAAACTCGTGTTGTGCTACGTTGAGACCACGAGACAGCTCGCCGATATCTTGACCAAGGCCATCGCAACGAAGCAGTTTGAGCTGCTGCGCCACAGAATTGGCGTTCGTGAGTCCAAAGCTGTCGAGCGTCTTTGAGCGAGTGGAAGTGTTGGGAAGCGCACTCAGCACGACCCGACAGGAGTATATGCTGCATGTTTACATGAGGAAGACACTGTCACCAGTGGGAACCTTCTTGTGGTAGGAGCCAGGAAAGTTCGCTGTGGTCCAGCCTGTGAGTGCTGTTCCGACGACTCACTGAGTGAAGTTGAAGTGACACGTGAGTGCGGGTCACATGCATATTGAGTGAAGGTGCTGGCTGAGCACCACAATGGGATCGTAGGAGATAGAGGACGCCAGGCGAACTAAGGACCAGTGCCAGGACTAGCTTAGAGTAACCTGCTCTTTCTTAATTACTCTTCCATTTCCAATCAACTGCGCAAGTAAATTTCATCAGTCTGGCGCCAATTTTGACTACAAAACCAGTAAAATTAGTTCTGGAGAAGAAAGTAGTCCTCAGATTATTCTGCTGAGAGCTATCTCTACCGGTAAAGCATTTACATGTGCAACATGTTGACGCACTCAATTATACCGTAATCTCTTTACGACACTTCCATATATTTACATTCTCTGTCACGCACCATTATTGCTGTTTCAGTTTTGCTGGTTGCTGTCAGTGCTCAATTCACGTATCAGCTCTCAAGTCCCTAAAAGCATAAAAGCATCTGTGGTTGCTTGTTTTTCTTCCAACCTCATCCATGCGTTTATTCCCCATTCTACTAGTATTGGTGGTGGCCGTCCTCACTTGCTGTGACTCACTCGCATCGGCCACAAAGTCCGGCCAAACCAAGATTTCAACGGCGAGTTTGGGTCGCTCAATTGTCACGAGCCATGACGCCATCGACGGAGAGAGATTTTTGAGAACCGAGGAAACGACCGATGCTACTGACGGCGATTCACCTGGTACAGATGACTCAGCAAAGGATTCGAACGACACCTAAGAAAGAGGAGTTATGTCGTCCCTAACGACGAAACTTTCGAATCTCAAGACCAAAGTCTCGGATTCGATTAAAACGAGTGCTTGGGTCAATTTTAGGAAATCCGACGACGCTGTCAGGCAGAAGTTGGGACTAGAAGGACTGACAGGTACAGCACTCACGAGCCACAAGAACTACAAGGTGTACCAACAATTTGCGTACAAGGCCGAAGGGCATTTTCTGAAAAATTAGTTGGACACGGATTCTCCACGTCTTCAGTCTGGAAACAGTTGAGGTTGAGTACCGACGACCTTACTGCAGCTCAACTCAAGAATCTCAAGAATACTCCCCGGTTCAAGATATATATGCGCTATGCGAAAAAGTATGATCACTGGGCATACTCATTTAAAAACACTGCATATGAACCCCAAGAAACATCGGAGGATACCCGGGGAGTTGCTGGCAAAAGCGGAGATGTGGGCTCAAGCAGGAAGATCCAAGGGTTACGTTCAGGACATGTTGGGACTGTCCAGCCGTACCAAGATGGACAACTATTACTACCAACATTTTTTGGAGACCAGGGGTGCCCTGAAAAAATGAAGGAAGGTGTCTGACTGAAGGATTTGGTCAAGACTCCAACATAACGGAACATAGAGGAGGATGGCGTCTCGGCACACTGGCTAGTTGACAGGAGTATGAGGCAGTGAGATTGCGTTAAGCAACTGAGTGCGTTGTTGTACTTGTGGCTTTTAGGGGTTATTAATTTTGATTCGGCTGTAAGCAGCAGTGGCCTCGTGTGCTGTATTGTTTGGTTGGTGCACCTTCTAGTTCTTCTGCACTTGGCACTTCTCACGAAGACCGGTAGCGAGGCCATTGGCCTGGGGCTTCACTTCGTGGAGCACGTCATCGATTCCTTGTTGAGTCACTGGCTCCGAGTTCATGTCGAGCACATATCTGGCAATTGCAGGGGCCTCCCCGGTTCCGTGTAATGCTGATAAGAGACTCCAGACCATGGGTGTCACAAAACGGAAGTCCTTCATGATCTGAAGCTCTGGACGGACGACCGCAGCTCGTTCGGGATTATTATCTGATCCATACGTCTCCCAGCCAGGCGAAAGTAGGTTGTGGTTCGTTATCGGACCAGGATCAGGACCATTCTTTGCCACAAAGAGCACCCAGCGGCTCATCCACTCGGCGGGCACAGCAAACCAACACTCCTTGAATTTCAACTCTTTGCGATCAAATTTCATGATCTGGTTGACTTCGAGACGGCGACGCAGCTCTGTGTCCTCGGTATGAGTGGGCTGTGCAACGATACTCATTCGCTTCATGCACGTAGCAGAAATTTGCCGAACCATTTGGGCTCGCTCTGAAGGTTTAGACTCTGGAATAGGAGCAGGCAAGTATTCCATGCCTGTTACACGCACGAACGAAGGGGATCTTACTGTCGGTATTACAGGAGGTGGCATCATTGTCGATACTGGATCGGCCACTGGAATGTTTTTTCTTGGCTGCGTACCATCAGCACGAGGACCTCCCCACAACCATCTTGACCGTTGATCTGCGGGCTTATTGGCATCACTAGTATCCAGAAGGTCTACTGAGCTACTCGTTGGACCATCCAGTAGCTTCGAGTTGTCTCCTTTTGAGGCGACTGCGGGGCTGCTTGCTGTGGTTTCTCGTAGCCCTGTGGCGGCACTCGGAAGTACAATTGACGCTTGAGGTGGGACGTTTCACGTAGCAAAATACCAATATCAGCGAGGCTTTTCCGAGGCTCTTGTAGAAAATCGATCTTGTCCATGCCGATCAATACGCTGCCATGAGGAACCTTCCCGCTAGCCTCTACAGCGCCCAGTGTGCCATCACGTGTGACAGGAGCGAAGTCGTCCAGCAAAGCTGCCTCTGTGCAGCTTCCATCCAGCAAAATTCCGAGTGGGCCAGCCGGAACGTTAATCTCCACCACCTTCCACGACGTGATATCCAAACCAGCAGCAATAATAGCTGAAGGCTTTGTCATGCCACTGAAGACATTAGCGAAATCTCCAGTCGGGGTAGTTGGCGTCTCATGTAAGTGATCATTCTGCACAGAAAGCGACTTGCGCGCCGAAAACATTGCGATCATGGTGACTGGTGTCTTTGATGCTGCGTTAGGCCACTTAACTGCTTGATGAGGTTTTGCACAGTGGGAAGCCTGACTTTGCTTACCAGGTCTTTGATGGTGACAACCAATGGGTTAACACGCTAATGGGTTGAGTGTGTAGCGATCAGGTTGGAAGGAACCTATTTGCTTCGCGCAGTTCACAATCCCGACTAGCACCTTATCCTATCGTCCTCGAACTCACCCTAGCTATTTATGCATTTACGCTGACACCACCTTTTTGCCCAAAAAACACGCCGTATCCATGGCGAGTGATGATGCAGCACCTGCCAGTACCACAATCATGTAGTGCTAGACTCGGTGCTAAACAATTGTGCAAAAATATCCTATAAACATTCTGCCCCTGCACTAGGCATCTTAATTTACGCGACGCCGTGAAGTGTGCACAGCGTCAACTAAGTAAAGATAAAATCTTTGCTACCCCAGTTTCCCGGTCCGTGATTGATTTATCAGTGCTCAATTCACCTTAAGTCCCAAAAGTCCCTGCCAGCCATGCATCTTTTACGTAATTCTACTAGTGGTGATGGCTGTGGTCCTCACTAACTGTGATACTCTCTAGACGACCACAGAGTTTGACCAAGCCAAGATGTCGCCAATGACCATGCTGTGCGATACGGACGTCACTTACGATAATGCTGCTAAGAAAGCACTCGTCATTAAGAGCAACAAGACTTTGAAGGGCATCGGCCAAGCCGGCATGTTGATCGGGAAAGGGCTCTGGCTAGACGGTGACAACACCATCGTGCAAAATGCACACGTCATAGTGCTCGGAAGAAGAAGAAAGTAATTGTCGTACACAAGTTCAACTATCGTGCTTTTCATGCATTTGGCGCAGACTAGCCATTTTGTGGGTGCTTGTTACTGCGACCAGAAAATAGGATCCCTTATTAAGATCATTACGGTACTCACGTGATTAAGTACGGTCTTTGAACGATATCACTCAATATTTTACGTCAGAAATCGCTCTAGCCATAATTTAAGCCCGGTGAGGTTTATTTTTGGCTAATAAGACGCTTATAGTCCAATAGCCATCCTCGTTGGCATTAATTCGCGATCTCCTCGAGTTTGTCACTCGCTATTTTCGACTGCTCCTATAGTTGTTCCATCATGGTGATCTTCTCGTCGTCCTTCTGCTTCGAGTGCTTCAAATTCGTGAATGGAGAGGATCGATCCTCATTTATTTTTTGTGGTTATTATTCTGACTGAGAACTTCTCATCCGGAATCGGCTGCAACTTTGCCATCAGTACCTAAAGCGAGCAGACACGTTGCTTAAAGCGACAAAGAGACCTCAAGCAGTCAGATCAACTTAGCGCTCTCATCTACACGCTACTCATTCTTCAATCGATGCGACCATTTGGCCAAGATGAACAAATTCCGTGCATGGCATGAAGGCGTGAAGAAGCGAGAGCCGAAGTACGCAGATGTTCTAAAGGAAATGCCTTCGTTCAAGACTTCAAGCTACGAGCTGTACCTGGAGCGACGCGATTTTGTCTGGATCCACGTGCGATTCATGATAACGTTCACTGTCGAGCACGCATTTCTGAAGTGGCGTTTTACACGCCTCCGAATGAAGAAGAAGGCGTTCGACGCACTGGCCAAGAGGCTTGTGCCAGTCCCAAGTTCACAAGTATGTATCGCTTACGGGGACTGGAGCCGACGGGACGGCATCAAGGTACACGGCCACGGTCCAGTTAAGGCTTCGCTAACGTGCTGAAGAAGCGGGCGATAGTGTTGCCAATGGATGAGTTCCGGATAAGCAAACTCTGCTCCTGTTGCCACAAACCTCTCCAACAGGCACGATTGTTAACAAAGGTGAAAACTAAAGAGGACGACGACGAAAGCGAACAAAAGGCGGAAGTTAAGATGTCCAAAAAGGTAGCGAAGGAGATTTAAGAATGGAGAAGTTCAGGAAACCCAAGCTGCAGAACTCTAAGATTGTCTTGAAGTGCACCAGATACGTCTTGCGTTGTAACAACAGTCTATGCAAGGCCAAACTATGGAATCGAGACGCCAACGCCACGAGAAACATGCTGGACCTTCTCAAGTGCGAGTTGCTGGGACAGGGAAAGTTGCGGGCATTCGATCGAAGCTGCTAGAAGGTCAAGACTAAACGTGATTGGAAAGACCCGACGCGTTCGCGCTGAAGGAGTTTCATAGTCGGTCACACGGTGCTGAGGAATGGCTCTCCGAGGACACATATTACTGTACAAGGGAGAGGACAGAGCTTTGAGATCAGTACTTTCTATCTTGTGTGGGTCAGCCAATCAGTCTCAGAATCTGGTCATACGTCAACCTGGGACTCTCATTTTAGAAGTGCAGCGTCCTCCATAGCCGCACATTAGCAGCACATTAGATTGCAGCAGCAACTTGCATTGGCATTGACGTTGTCACCTCCATGGCCCATTCCTCCATTCCCCAGATCGACAGCAAGATGGACGTCCGCCAAGTTCCTGTCGTCGACATTGGCGTCCTCATGTCTTTCTCCACAGACACTCAAGTGAACGCTGCACTGCTCAACACCCAAGACAAGGCCCTGCGTCGCACCATTGACGACGTACGTGCTGCTGCCACCGAATGGGGATTCTTCTACATTGCCAACCACGGACTACCGGAACAAGAGGTGACCCAGTTCCAAAACACAATACAGTCGTTCTTCCATCTCCCCAAAGAAGTCAAGAACACCGTCCGACGGAGCGCAACCAACTCCCGAGGATTCTTCGATGACGAACTAACTAAAAACAAAATAGACTGTAAAGAGGGCTTCGATGTTGCTGGAGTCAATGAGGACGGCCCGGTTCAGAGCAAATATGAACGACTGGTACAGGACAAGAATCAGTGGGTGGATGAAAAAGCTCTACCCGGCTTCCGTGAAGAAACGCGTAAATACTTCAGCAAGATGGAGTACATTTCACGCCGTTTGCTGAAGGTCTTTGCGGTGGCATTGGGCGAGGCGCCTGCGTTCTTTGACCAGTTCTTCTACGGAGACAACTCGAGTTTTTGCGTCTGAATTACTATCCTGTGACATCAGAGCCGGAGAAGACCATGGGTGTGTATCAACACACGGATGCTGGAGCACTCACTGTGCTGTTACAAGATGATGAAGTTGCCTCGTTGCAAGCGTTCCACCGCGAGTCGCAGACTTGGAATTTGGTGTCACCTCGTAAAGGCACTTACACGATCAACATTGGCGACATGGTGCAGGTGTGGTCCAACGACCAGTTCGTGGCGCCTCTGCATCGTGTCCTCGCCAGTAGTGGAGCGGAAAGGTTCTCGGCGCCATTTTTCTACAATCCGTCGTACAAGGCACTAGTGGAGCCTATCGTTGTCAAAGATGGGGACGTGGCGACGTATCGCCCTCTAAGCTGGCGCAATTTCCGTCTCCAGCGTTTCCAAGGCGACTACGCCGACGTCGGTAAGGAAAACCAGATCAGCGACTTCAAAATCGGCGGGTCTGATGTGGTGGAGCCTGCGAACTAGGAAGTGAACGCAAGATGGAAGATGCAGCGAAAACTGAAAGCGAAAGTGTAGCTATGTGTGAAGTGTCGAAAAGATTGTGTTTCTAAAGTCCTTCATAGTCCTTTGAAGACCAAGGGCCCTTCATCTTGACGTTCGGCAGCGTCACCTGATCGTTGTTGTTCTAGTTTGCTGTGACAGCGCACACCCTCGGACTCACCACGAACCCGTTCGTCACATATTCGTCTTAACACTGTCAGGCTGATAACTTGTGTTGCTTCTCGCCGAACGAGCGAGCGACATATCCATAGTTTGACAAAGTCCTGCGCGTATATTCGGTTTCGTTACGCTCAAGAGGGCAAGCTCCAACTATCGCCATCGAAGACCACCAAGCTGGTGGCGAGCTGTTATAGAGTGAAGACAATCCCAGTCTTGGACAAGTCTGGCAATGAAACGAAGAAGAAGTTGTGGAACGAATGGGACAAAACCGAGGACCCAGTAGAGATTGCGTTTCATAGATGGTTGGGGAAGGTGCCTTGGGAGTGGACGATCAGGGCCGACATTGGGTACTTCCTTCGCAAGTTACACGACATGTTGGCCTGAATGGAAGAATTTGCGAGCATGCACCCCAAGACTAAGGGACCGCGGCTGTACTCTCTGTTGCTGCACTCTTCTTCGTTCGAAAGTTGCTACATAATGATCAATGGCTCCACGCTACACGGTGTCTGCGCAAGGATACTCAAGTGAACGGGCTGGAAGTTGAATCGGTGTCACTCGCAAAGCGAAGTGGACTTGTTCATTTGAGTTTCTTCCAAGACAAACGTCAGGTCTTGTTGTGAGAAGTTTTTCAGTGTCCCAGTTCGAAACGCGACTGCGAGAGGGCTCCGTGTCGAAGAAGGTGTTTGGCGAGCTGGATTGCGAGGCTAAAAAGCGGCACAGTTATCGGTATTTCGCCGACCAAATCTTGACAAATGACTACGGAACGAGCACTCTACCAACACGTCCACAGAATGACCAAGATCCCCAAAGGGGAAGGCAAAGGTAGAGTAGAATGAAAAGAAAGTTGACCCACTTCGCAAAGCACTGGATAAGTTGAGACCTGACTACAAACCCGACGTCATAATTGGTATCGATCCAGGAATGAAATCACTCTGTACTGCAATTAGTGTTGGCCGTCTTCCCAGGAGACACAGGCGGCGGTGGTGGTTAACAGAGCGTGGTTTGAGGAAGCGCAAGCGTCTGAATCAATGCTACAATTAAGGCCAGAAGATCACTGAATCAGCACCCGTGAATACTACCAAATGACCAAGATGAACAAATTCCGTGCATGGCATGAAGGCGTGAAGAAGCGAGAGCCGAAGTACGCAGATGTTCTAAAGGAAATGCCTTCGTTCAAGACTTCAAGCTACGAGCTGTACCTGGAGCGACGCGATTTTGTCTGGATCCACGTGCGATTCATGATAACGTTCACTGTCGAGCACGCATTTCTGAAGTGGCGTTTTACACGCCTCCGAATGAAGAAGAAGGCGTTCGACGCACTGGCCAAGAGGCTTGTGCCAGTCCCAAGTTCACAAGTATGTATCGCTTACGGGGACTGGAGCCGACGGGACGGCATCAAGGTACACGGCCACGGTCCAGTTAAGGCTTCGCTAACGTGCTGAAGAAGCGGGCGATAGTGTTGCCAATGGATGAGTTCCGGACAAGCAAACTCTGTTCCTGTTGCCACAAACCTCTCCAACAGGCACGATTGTTAACAAAGGTGAAAACTAAAGAGGACGACGACAGTAGTGGGTCATGGAACATTACGCCGGCAGTTTTTTACTTTCCGTAATTTACCACCGAGAACATTCCTAGAACGTTCTTCGGGCCAGCTGTTATTTCAACGACGCGACCTCTCGACCACCTGAGAGCGTTAGAAACGTCTTTACATATTAGGGTAGTTTAATAGCCGCTCGACCACTGAGAAAGAGTATCGCTACCTATCGGTTCCTGGGTATGGATGAATATCCGCGTCTTTCCGACAGATAGAATCTTGGGATTGCTGTCCCACTAAGTAAGGTGCTATATTGACCTATCACATTGCTTCAATAGTGTATTTTAGCCAATAGTATTTATTAGGGGTAGGTTTATCGTTCCAACATCTTCCGACAAATATTTGTCGGAAGTCTTGCAAAAATATGTATATCCCTTTACAAACACCAAGACAAAAACATATTTTCAGGATATTGTTGCTATTCAGACAATTAGGCACAACCTAACATAGGAGGACAGAAGTACTGGCAGGCTACCATTCTTCAGCACTTTACGAAAAGTATAAGACATCGCAGTAGGCAACATGAGTCTCTCCGCTTTCGTGCCAGCGAATACCCAAAAGGCCCGCGTCACGGCGATTAGCGCTTTCAAGCGAATGCTAGAGGTTGAGAATGTTAGCATGGAATTAGTCCAAGCTTGCATTCTCATGGACACCTCTGGTAAACGTATGGCTGCTACGATGGATCGATTCGGCTACTATCTCGCGACTAATGAAGGTAAGAAAGGTAAGCTTGCCCGCAACACGGCGTCATCGTATTATAGAAACGTTAAGCTATGGTTGTTCGACCAGTATCCTCATCTCCGTGTGCCTACGGAGTTGATGCTGTTAAAGCAAGGGAAAACATTAGACAAACACTGCTTAAAACGTGAAAAAGGAGGTTTAATTAGTAAGGCACCTCCCTGCACTAAGGAGGATTTACGGTCTCTTATTCGCTATGTCTACAGTACAGCACGGGTCAATTCTGACTACCAGGATGCCGCACTTGCATGCTTGATGTGGCACTGCTTTGGTCGGTCATCCGATCTTGGCTACATACACAAGCAACATGTGTCAGTCTCAGCTGACGGCGCGTTTTACCTGCGATTGCTTCGCGTCAAAACGGCGGAGGAACAGGGACTTACACTCGTACCTGACAAAGATGACTTCCTCACGTGCCCATTGCACTCGTTGGCAGTGGCGCTGGCAACCCAAGAAGCTCCGTGTGCGTCGCTGCTCGGTCAGCTTCCAGAGCTGGTGTCGGCAGATACTTCCCCAATCGATCCTGGTGCCCCGCTTCACGATTTGCTGACAGCTGAACCAGCCTCACTTCAAGTCGCTTTGGTCCCTACCGCGACGTTACCTACAAGCACACAAGCACAGGTAAGCATCACCCCAACGCGGAAGAGGGCACAGGCTGGAGATGTGAAGCGAGGCGAAGATGGCGTCCAGGCTTACGTGAACAGGATGCTCAAGCGCGTAACAGAGCCCGCTGGCGCTACGGCGAACTTGACATCCCATTCCTTCCGACGCGGCGGGGCTCAACACGCCAACGGGGACGACCATCTCGCTGCTCAATGGATCTTTGACCGCGGCGCGTGGGATATGAGCAAGACCAACAAGGCCTTTGCGTATATCACCAACACGCCACGGGAAGATCGCAAGGTAGCACGAGTACTGAGCGGTTGGGATGCCGACGCATCTCCCACGGTCGTCGACATCGCAACGCTAGACCATGCAACCCGGGAGAGGCTTGGACGCTTGCAAGGGTTCCTGTTCAGTTCCTGTACAGGCATGACGGAACAACGGCTCAACGTGAGTTGCAAGGTCCTTAGTGTCCTCACAGCGTACCTTGTTCGGTACTACCCGCAGCTCAAGGCTCTTGCGCCAAATGCTCCGATCGTCACGCGTGTAGAGGAGTGCTTGCTTGCTGCTGGCATCTCCATGGCCGACTTGCTTGCGTGGTCGGTGGCGCTGAACGACGAAGCAGCTGTACCTGATCAAGAATAAGATCAAAGCCAAGAGAAGACGCCTGCTTGCAAAGATTGTCACCTTTCAGCTGTCATTGATGAGCTTATCGCAATGAATCGAAGCCTAGCTGCACGCCTGACCATTGTCGAGGCCGCTCTACTGAAGTCTAAAGGCATACGAACAACCACTGAAGAAGATCAAGCACAAGATACGTCAGGTCAAGAACCAAAGCCCAAGCGCAGGAAGAAACAAGCAACAAACCTGTCTGCGACGTGGTACGAATGGTACACGAAGGTACCACGTGTCTGGAGCTCGGCCGAACGACAGAAGAAGTCCGAGTCCCGCCACGTCGTCGCCTTCATGAAGCTGTTCATGGACAGCGGCTTCGTGCTTGACCCCAACGCTGCGGACTACAAGGACAGCGTCCTCGAGGTTGGTCGGCAGGCTGAAGTCGCCGTGTTTGCCTTCCTGCAGGCACGTGGCATCAAAGCGAAAGGCTCTGGCAGCGTGCTGCGTGAGATGCGCAAGCTGCACCGATCTGGGGTGCTCGACTTGCGCATCGCTGCATACAACTTACTCCTCAGCACCGAGCGAATCGTTGATCCAGCACCCTACGACACACAGCGCATACTTAACATTGTAGGTAACGCGTAGGCAGTCAGTAATGCATGCAATACATATTACATCACGCCTCGTAGTAGATTACATGCACACCCACGATAAATAGGACACACTCGTACATAATAGTAGCTCACGCACTTGGTATAGAACATAAAGGTTAACCTCCTTGCGGAACACCAATGTTAACCTCTAAGCCAAGCACACTCACTCAACAAACTCATAGGCACAGTCCAGACACATATCAATGCATACATATGACATACAACGAGAAGCAAGGGATCTTCATGCACTCACACAGGACCTCAACGCGCACACATCACAACAAGAGCATAGAACATCACACACATAGAAACAATAGCATATAGCATCACATGAATACAACATCATAGCAGGGATAACAACACTGGCAGCGACAGTGTAGCACACGACGCCTCCACCCCAATAATATTCGGTTGACGATGGCCTGAATCGAACAGGCTACCTCAGGACCGAAGTCCTGCGCTCATCCAATGAGCTTCATCGTCGGAGGTGGTGGGGGGCGGAGGCAGCTGGGCGGGAAGAGCCAATGGGAAGATCGTTGGGCAAGAGGTGAGAGGAGGTCTGCGGGGTAAGGCCCCAAAATGAAGACTGAGAGCTTGCGGCTCTCAGTCGGCGATACCCCAGTCGCCTGGATGCGAACTGAGCTGTTGTGAGCCAGTGGTTGTCCACGTGTCTACTCACCTATGCGTGGCTCACGCCTATTGACCAAGTTTAACCTAGCTAAGGTTTTTCTTTGACTGGCTGTCGCAGACCGGCCATTATTGAACGTTTAATGGCTTCTAATAGTAGACCCCGCCACCGAAGTCTGGCTTCATTAATGAATTTGCGGCCTCAGATGCACATTGCTCCGAGGCCTTATATACATGCATATAGAAAAAGTCGATTTTCTCGACTCAGAGGCCGTTGTAGGCCATTTCCTTACACCTGTAACTCTCGTACGAAAGCTGACACACGTAACAGAATCAATACACCTAATAACCCTAAACCTTATTATATCGGTTAGTAACCGGTTTTGTTTGGCCTTTCTACGGTTGTCCCAAGTGTCGGAAAGTGTCGGAAGTGTCGGAACCGTTGCGATATGGAACTATCTCGGAACCGTCACTGATGAATCAAATTTGAATTGATCATTTAGTGGAAGTACCAATTCAATTTGAAGTCAATTCATTCGTAGCGTGGACCACACTGGGCAAGGTCTTTCTTGTTTGCTTCTGCTAGTGCGAGAAAGAACAACATCGGCAACCATGACCGCAGCAAACGGCAAGAAGAAAGACCACGAAGACGTGCTTGCGCGACTGGTGCATGACCTAGAGTCGAAGAAGACTCTGTGCCGTGTCAAGGACTATGCTGGTGTATCCCTTGAGCAGCTAAACCAGCACGTGAAGAAGCACGGTCCGTTGGTCCATCCAACACTTGGCGAGCAGCCTGGTTTCTTCGTCGACGAAGGCCGATTTATTCCATTTCGGATGGTGGTGTTCGGGCGCAGCGTAATCGGACCATACATCTGCCACGCGCTGCTGCAATGGGCTGCGTGGAGTGGCCATGGTGGAAGAGTGACAGATGCGCAAGGTGAATACGTGCTGGATGGCACAACGCTCCGGGTCCCCGATGTGGCGTATGCGCCTCGAAATGATGCAAGGCAGCTGACCGAAGCTCAACGATGGACTCG
Organism: Phytophthora kernoviae; assembly: GCA_008080845.1. Lineage (NCBI taxonomy): Eukaryota > Oomycota > Peronosporomycetes > Peronosporales > Peronosporaceae > Phytophthora > Phytophthora kernoviae. The sequence goes on along the minus strand of VKKV01000322.1, from coordinate 24,434 downwards.
TGGTGGAGAACCTTTTGCTCCGACGTTCGTGGTGGAAATCGACACTCTCACTGGTCCACATTCCAAGCTTGATGCTCTCGATCACAAGATGCGGCGCGAGTACTTTCCTCACGGTGTGCAATTGGGATGGCTCATTGATCCAAAGAACAAAATCATGTACGAATACAAGCGATACGCCCGAGGAAATCGTCTTGTTCGACGCGTTGGCAATAGCGCGTGGAGAGATCTTGATGGTGGTACCGTTCTTCCTGGCTTCACTCTTAATTGCGAAGATTTGGACGATGTGTTGGACCAGGAATCCGGATCGTCATCGGAAGAAGAAGTTGATTTGACTTGCCCAGAGCATGGATGCACAGAACGATTCAACAGACGCGGTGCGTTTGCTGCTCATGCTGAATGGCACCGTGCTGAAAGTGCTAGAGCTCGACGTAGAGCAAACCGTGCGAACCATTAATTCAAGTGAAGTTTTCACGTTAGTAGACGCAACGCTTTTTGATATCTTGGATGTCATAAGAATAAAAAATTAATAGAACATTATGCCGACAGTTTTACATTTACTATTTTTTTTAAATTTGATAAATATAAAGTTAATAATATACTACTGATGACGTACTCACCTGAACAATACCATGCTAACAAAGAGCGAATCAAGGCCGCACAAAAGCGCTACTATCAGCGCACACGCGACGCTCGCTTGTCATACCAAAAGAGCTACGACGATAAGAATAGACAGCAGATCCGTGCTCGCAAGCGAAAGCCCAAAACCGAACTTATTGATGGCAAAGCCAAACCTAACAACGAAACCGAACGTAATTAATTAATTACTTTTTTTCTCAAATAAAAAGTCAATCCCAATATAGTCAATGACAATGGCTTAAAACCTCCAAAAGGTATAAACCAAATATTTAAATTAATTAATTTCAGAATATTTTGTAAATGACTAAGATATAAAGTCGATCCTGATACAAGGTCAAATAATTATAAAGTCATATCTACGGAGAATAATATAGCCAAGCATATATAGGCAACATGTTTGCATACGAACTCGAAGGATTAAAGAGATTAAATATCCAACCTATCAAATGGGGTAGCAGCTACAGGGTTAAGGTTCGAGGTAGAACTGGTAAGATGGTATATGTTAGCAACATTTCACGTTCAGTCAACAAGAAATTGGTGGCTAAGCAGTACAATATTTCAGTTGAAACCCTTGAGAAGCATATGTCGCCTGACTATAAGGCTGATCCCAAGTACCGTTTTTACACTGGTAATCACATGGAATCACACCTATATGAGGGTATCGAGGCTACTGATTTCTACGATAAGCTCGAGAACGTTCTTTCGACTCAGGCAAGTGCTTTTAAGGTAAATATTGCTCTTGGGTACGAACTTGTGAGCAAGACTGATCCTGATGACACTCGCTACTTCTACCCGAATCTCGCTAACACTTATGTATTCAATAAGCCCGTCGCAATCAATAGCAAGGCGGATATTCGAAAGAAGGTGATTTCGGAAATTCGGTCTATGGAGTTGGCTGACAAGCTGAACTACCCCAGCTCCGGATATAAGCTTAAGGCGATCACTGCATTCAAGATTTTTGTCTACCATCGCGACCATGCTCTTGGAGATAGCGAAGCTGTTATTCCTAAGATTATCCGCGAAAACAAGCATGTAATCAACTTCCCTAAGACCAACAACAAGTGCGTCTTCCACTGCATCGCCTGGCACACATTCCAGAGCGCTAAGAAGGATCCTCGCAGAATTCAGGCTCAGGTGAAGGATGCATTCAAGCGCTACTGCTCTTTAAGGGGTTGAGTATACGTTGAGTCTATTTAGGAGCTTCAAACCTATTGACCTACTACAGCTCGATGAGGTTGAGGACTGCTTCCAACTCGGTATTAACGTATATAGCATGGATGTAGCTACCGGAAATGTAGAATGATTCCGTAGGTCGGACAAGGGGTATGAAGCGATGGATATTCTATCACACGAGAATCACGCTCTCTACATCAAGAGCATCGATATGCTCCAGTCTAAGTATCAGTGCCCCAAGTGTGAAATGATTTTCGTGAGCGGTGAAAGACTTAAAAATCACAAGAAAAATCAGTGCGAGCTTGTGAATATTGAGAGCTTCCCCGCTGAGCCAACTATCTACAAGCCAGCTCCTAACGCGATTCGATCACTGCTTACAAAGTACTCCATTAAGGATGCTAACCAGTACATCGACCACTTCATTGTTTATGACTTTGAGGCAATCCTTAAGCCTACCGCGACTCAACACGGGGAAAATACTGTCTTTACGAACGAACACATTCCGGTGTCTGTATCCGTAGCTGATAGCTTAACCGAGGAGGTGCGCTGTTTTGTAAATGACGATCCGAAGATGTTGCTGATGGATATGTTCAAATACATTGGTGATGTATCGCTGAAGATCCAACAGTACAATGTCGATAAGTATAAGTCGCTTCTGCAAAAATCATCAATGCCCACGGTCTGACAGGTATGGAAGTTCCAGGCGTCAAGCTTGGTAAGAAGTACAAGATGCCTGATGTAGAGAGTTGGATTAAGGAAGGGAGTATGATAGCTTCTTCCACTTTCATAGCAGTCTTGGCTTTGGTAAGCAGAGGTCCGACTACGGACGACTTAAACAGCAGATTGATCAAGTACCAGTATTCGGCTTCAATTCTGGTCGATACGATATCAACTTGATAAAGAGCGACTTATTCACCATCATTGGTACTGACAACATCAAATCTGTTATCAAGAACCCCAGCTACATGTGCATTGCTACATCGAACATGAAAATGCTCGATATTAGCAACTATGTACCGGCTGGTACCAGCTACGATAAGTATCTTACGACATATCTCGGCGGCTGCAAATGTGATGACAAAATTAGATGTGTCTGTGGTCTTGGCAAGGGTCTTTTCCCGTATGAGTACATCACCGCGTTCAATGTGCTCAACCAGACTACTATCCCGCCTAAGTCAGCTTTTGACAGCAAGCTGCGTGGAACAAGCATCACCGATGATGAATACGAGCGAGTGAAGTTCGTGTGGGGGTACTATGGGATGAAATCCATCAAGGACCTACTGGTCTGGTACAACAATCTCGATGTAGTTCCATTCATCAAGGCTATCAAAGCCCAGCGTGAGCTATTCATGCGTTTCGATCTGGATATGTTCGCTGATGGAGTGTCTCTACCTGGACTTAGTGAAAAGGTTATGTATCAAACCTGCTTCAACAATCTCCAATACCCGGATAAGGCACCTGCTAACGCATTCCAATTCCCACCCCAGCGCATGGGCGGCTACAAGAGTCAGGATGCTAAGGCAAAGCGGGAATTTGGTATGACACTTGATCACTTGGATACATTGCTGCAAAAGCAAAGTATCTTTGTGGTTTATGCTACTGTCAGCTGACCGTCGATACCGCTTCAGCAGATCGTATCAACAACAAACTTGGACACATCGACGGTAATATATTGATCAGCTGTATCAAGTGCAACACCGCCCGTAAGGACACGTCGCTCAAGGGGTTTCGCTATAAGAAGTTGCTTGAGTTCAACTCGGACAGATTGGTGTATAGCATTGATAAGGAGGAAAAAGACATCTACGCTAAGATGAAGGCCAACATTGCTGGAGGCCCATCTATTATCTTTAATCGTTACGCTAAGCGCAATGAGACGAAGATTCGCGGAGGTAAGCTCTGTAAGAAAATTATCGGATACGATGCTAACGCTCTATACCTATGGGCACTTGGTAATGAGATGCCATGCGGACGATTGACTACGATCGAGGCTTATGATGGCATTGTCGAGGACATCGTTGCTGATAAGATTTTCGGATTCCTTGAATGCGATATTCAAACTCCAGACCATCTTAAAGACTACTTCAGTGAGATGACCCCAATTTTCAAAAACACGCTAATCGATTGTGCTGATGAGAGTGTCATTGGTCATCATATGTACAGCTACAACGAGGCGCGTAAGCAAAGCCGAGCAAAACCAGCTCGTAAGCTTATAGGTAGCTACTTTGGTGAAAAGATTCTCATATACGCACCTTTGCTTAAATGGTATATTTCCCACGGTTTGGAGATCACTAAGACTTACTGCTTTATTAAGGCCAGCTCTCACAAGGCTTTTGATCCTTTATGGAGGCTGTATCAAACGCTCGACGAGAGGGTGATGTTGATAAGTCGAAGGCGATGATTGCTGAGATGATGAAACTTGTAGGCAACAGTGCTTTTGGTCGATCTGGAATGGATATGAGCAAGCACAAAGAGGTCAAGTATGAGTCGAACGACAAAGCTATTAAGAGCAAGATCGAACACTTTACGTTCCACGGTTTGGAGGAGCTTAATGATTCTTGTGAGATTACGATGAAAAAGCGTCGCCTCAACAACAAGAACCCGATCCATTTATCGATTGCTATCTATCAGCTCGCTAAGCTACGCATGCTTCAGTTTTACTATGACTGTATCGACTTTTACTTCGAACGTTCAGACTTTCAATATCAGGAGATGGACACGGATAGTGGCTATATCGCGTTCAGCTGCGATAACCCATTCAAAGAATGCATCAAGCCTAAACTACGTGATCACTTCGATGAGCATAAGTATGAGTGGTTCCCGCGAGACTACAACGCTGAGGTAGCCAAGTTCGACCGCCGCACGCCTGGTCTATTCAAGGAAGAGTGGCGAGGTGATGCAATGGTCTCATTATCCTCTAAGAACTACATCTGCTACCTACCGGACGAGGAGCACAAGGTCAAAGTCAGTGCTAAGGGTATACAGCAGGGGCGTGGTCACAATATTGATGTACTTAACCCAGATGGTTTCGAGACAGTTGTACGAGACCGCATCACACTTCGGGGTACTAACAAGGGTTTCAGACTATCGAAAGAAACCAAATCGATCATTACCTATACTCAAACCAAAACAGCGCTCAATTACTACTACGATAAGCGCCAGGTAATGTCGGACGGTATTTCAACGATTCCGCTGAATGTCTAAGGGGATATATCGAACTGATGCTTATTTTTTCCCTCTAAATATAGGGTCATGTCTTTTCAAGATCTACTGAAAAACTCTACTATGATCCAAAAACCGGTTTTATCGGCACTCAAGCTCTGTATCAGAAGGCAAAGGAGTTAGATCCTGAGATTACTATCAAAATCGTAAAGGAGTGGTATGCTAACCAGACCGATATTCAACGATTTCAGGACCAGAAGAAACGATTTGATGGCTTCAAAATAGCTTCACACAACCCCAATTCGTGGCAAATGGATCTTGCGTTTTGGGAGAAACGACCAATTTTGACTGCTATCAACATTAACTCAAGGTTGGGGTACGCAAAGCTCTTATCAAACAAGACGGCAGCAACTGTGTTAGCAGCGCTTAAAGCATTTGTTCACCTTCACACAGTTGATATCTTGACAAGCGATAATGGAAGCGAGTTCATGAACTCACAGGCTCAAGAATTCTTTGAAACTAAGAAAATTGAGCACTACAACAACGAACCAGGTGATCATGGAACCATGGGTAAAATCGAACGATTCAACAGGACATTGAAGCAGAGACTAACTAAAATGTCTCCCAAGAGGATTACGCAAAAGCTTATCAGCGATGTTATCGAAAACTATAATAGCACGTTCCATCGCTCGATTAAAATGACCCCAAACGAGGCCAAAGGTAAAGTCATCGGGTCAAAGCTGGAACACAATCAAGGTGAAGCAGAGAGTTGAGAATGAGTTCGAAGTCGGAGCAAATGTGCTATATCGACTTAAGAAGCAGACGTTTGATAAAGAAGCTGCTCGATGGAGCAAAGCCGTCTATACGATCGTTGGAATTGATGGATACCGAGTCCAAATTCGCTCAAAAAATGGTCATACCCTCTACAAGCCACCAAACGATCTCAAAATGGTTAAATCAGAGACTACGAATGCTACTATTAATCGAGGTGATATTCTTGAGGCGGAGAAGATATTGGATCACAAAAAGATACGCTCTGGAAGACCTGGCGTAGCCGGTCCGGGTGGGCAGAGCCCGCACCAAAGTACAAATATCTGGTGAGATGGCTTGGTAATGAACCTGATTCCTGGGAACCGCAAGATAATCTCCGATTGATCAACAAAAATAAGAGATCTACCCTTGAAAAGGAGTATTGGGGATAAAAAATGAGTCATAATTAGCTTGTAAATAAATTTGATAGAGACATCCTCTGTAAGCTTTTGACTCAAGTATATTGTTCGATCTATTTTTCCAAATATTTTGGAAATATCTGACTTGATATATAGGAACAAATGTGTTCAAACTGTTTAGAAAAGGAACGTGAGATAAGCAAGCTTCGGCGAAAGCTATGGATCATTCAGGAGGTTAGTCGTATCAAGAATGAGTTGATGAATCTTGATGCTGTCGCTAATTTCCGTAAAACTGTTGTAAATCAGAAGTATAGAAATGAGTTGGAAGATATATTTGGAGTTCCATCCCATTGTATCAAGGATCGATATCTTAATCTTCTAAATGAGCGAAATCATATTTGTCATTCTTATGCTACATTCCGACACGACTCAGTCATGCCGAGTTATTGGTCGTAGGCAGGGTCTTGCGACCCTACCATAGTATTTAAGACTACTCATTTTTTTATGATTCGTTTGATATAGACACTATGTTTCCAAATTTCACTTCACTCGCTCAACGAGAGCAAAAGCGACAGGAGCTACTTGAACGAGCACAAAGACGCGTCAGACAAGCAAATGCAAAGCGAGACATGTACGAAGGTGCGTCATGGGCATCTGATATTTCGAACAGTATCACTACTGCTCCGAAGAAATCAACTAAATCAACTCAGACAGATTCCACAACCGGGTCGTCTGAGCCCTTAAAAAACTCTGAGTAGTGAAAACTCGCAAACAAACCCTGAGGTCTCAACCGATCCTGAAGTTAATGTTCGCCCCGTTATGCTTGATAACGGGGTGCAAACTGATACGCTACGTATTGATAAAACTGATCGAAACATTCAGGTTAGTCCAAATACAGCGGATGTTGGCGTAGATAACGGTGTGCGAATGTCAGACAATGGAACTAACACGGACCGAAACGTTCAGGCTCAACCGACGACATCAGATGCATCAGTCGATGTCAAGCCTTCAACTACAGATACATCAACAAATACAAATACATCTAAACGAATAACAAATACAGACAACCTTGATACAGAGGAGCAAGTGGCGTCAAGAGAATGGATCAGAGGTTTCTACAAAAGTACCCCAATTGGGTTGCTCTTAAAATTCAGCCTATTCGAAAGAAAACAGGAAAAGAAGATCCAAGATATGTTCTTGGTGAAAAGGGATCTTTAATCACGATACGAACAGGACAGAAATCCAAAACCTATGGATCACTTGACTGGGTAGCCACTGAAAGCAAAATTCGAGACATTTACTACGATAGTGAAAGCCAGTCGATTGATGAAGTTGGTTCTATGCGTGATGAAGAAATGCGGACTAGAACCATTATGCGTTTAGAGAAGAATAAGCGTGCTGGTGAAGAATTAGAAGAGCTTGACGTTATTCTAAAAGATCGAAGACTACCGAACATAACATTTGATAGGAAAATAACTTCTACCTCATCTGACGATGAGCGTAGTAAATTTAAGATGCTTTGGATTATCTCCAAAAACATGGAGATGCTCGATTCGAATGGACTAACGAAGAGCATTGTACCGATTTTCAAGGAGACGTATAAATCTGACAAAAGCTCATTAGAACAGTATGTTTGGGTGAAGGATGGATCCGTTGATGTGTTTGGAAAAGAATCAAACCTTAAGCACACAGCAGCGCTGAAGAAGATCGATTGGCAATCCACACTTAGAGAGTTTTTGAAAATGGTCAAGGATAGAGGATTAGCACTAACTATGGTTGGAGAAAGCGAGGTTGAAAGAGATGTTAAAGACTATAAGGCTGTAGATGATGATGAAGAGCGTGAGGCACGACATGGTACGAAAACCGGCTTAGATGAAGATATGGATAGAAATATATCTATCCCTGACAGTGAAGCCAAGAAAATGTTATATGAGTACTATAAGAGCCTCTTTGATAACAAGATCGTGATCCCATTTCGTCTTCACCCTGTTGTCGATTCTAACACTGGTGTAAAAGCTCATGACACTTATTACTTTAGCGTTCCAGGTGAGGATCGCTATTTCAACGTTAGAGATAAAAATCACAAACCTGTTTCTGGTAAAGGCTGGAGCGATCTTATGAAAAGGATGCGCTGGATGGATACATTCCTTGCTTTACTTAGCGGATTAGAAGATGCATATCGTACTGCAACTGATATCGAAGGGCCTGCAACTGAAGAAGAGAAGAAAATGATTAAAAACGTGAATGACAATCTCAAGATCATTCGTGAGGTCATCTTTAACAACGCTGATGACGTGAAGCAACAGAGTGAAGCGGTGTATGAAGAGAGTGAGCTGGTCAAGCTTCACGATGACGCTGAGCGTGCTTACCTACAATACGGTGAAGCCGTTAAAGAATCTGAAATCATTCGGAAACGTGAGAAGGAAGCGGAGATAGAAGCACGTAAATCGAATACCAAGCGTAGCAAGTCAGTACTTAAGGCGGCGAGATCTGCACTACGTGCATCGTTAGCAGCTGTACGAGCTACGAAATCAGTTTATACTGCGAAGTATAAACGATATTCCAAATTGGCTCAGGAGATCGCGGAAGAGGAAGAACGTGAGCGTGTTGCGGACGATTTTGTACAGAGCAGTCGCGGGAAGGGGCTCGAAGGTCGTGGCTTGAGAGGGGCTGGTGTAGCACCACTGGAAGGTGTTGTCCGTCGTGGAAGAACCTACAATCTCAATGAGATTCAGGGCTTAGCAACGCCAAGTGCCTACGTATATCGTCAGCTTGGTAGCAAGTACATCCGTATCCCTGATCTTGATGCTAAGACACTCGTAATTGTACAACCGAATCGCCGAAAGTGCGGACCAAAGTGTCAGATCAGTGATCAGCTACAGTCGATGATCAAAACGCTCGTCTATAAGCAACATATCGATCAGCCAACATATGATAAGCTCAGCATCGAAGATAAGAAAATGTTCAAGGAAATCCTTGCAATCACTCATTTGCAGTATAATTTCCAAGATAAGCTTACGGATCCATTGGAGACCCTTCGTGCTGAGTATGACAAGCTTAAGGGGAGATTGAGTTAGGGAATGACAATCCAAGCATTATCAAGCAGCTCAAGTCTCTCACAGTGGATATGTACAGCAATCGCCTTATCGATGATAAGGAATTTAAACAAATTATAACTCGACTACTATAAATACCATGTTCTTCTTTAACCCTCGCATTATTTCAAGCTCAGCCGGTAGATACGGAGATAACGCCGATAACAATGTTGCTGAGCTCAAAGCTATCATGAAGAACCTCATCATTCATGATCGACCTCAGAAGACTCAGGCAGCTGTATGGGCAACTGATCTCGATAAAACACTCAAAAGGTAGATGCAACGACTCAGACAGACGGTGGTCGTGTGTGGGCTTACCAAAAAAAAGACTAAAACTGTGAAGACGTTCAAGCTGTAAGCTTCGCACTTGAGCGAAGTGTCAGCGACACCACGCCCGGCGTGTTGCTCTCTAAGATAATCCTTCACGGATCATCTTATTTCGATATCCTTGATACACGGATATTTTTTATCGCTGATACTGACTTCAAGTATGGTTTGCTTGCCTTCTTGGTTGTAAGTAGGTAAAAACACAGAATCACCGAGTACTACGATGCGATTAGCTTGCAATACGGTAGAACCGATAATCTGAGTCGGTTCATCAGTAGTCAAATTGCTTTTGAGATCTTTACTTGGTAGGCAACCCATGGCTATAGTCATTCAGAGATAATCGCTTTCAATTCGTCGAGTTCAGCTTTGAGCTCCTGTATAGCTTTACATAGTACCGCAGTTAAGCTGGCTAAGTCAATCCCCATCGGATTAATCGGCTCACCCGCATCGTTAAGCTCATCGTCAGGGGATTCTACGCCTGAGACGCATTCGGGGATGATATCTACTAATTCCTGAGCGATGAATCCGATATGCACTGAGCTATCGTTTTTCATAGCATATCGACGGGGTTGTAAAGCAATAATCTCAGCCAAACCATAGGGGATATCGATAATGTCTTTCTTTAATCTACGATCAGATGCATTCGTATAGGCTCCTCCGCGAACAGGAACGTAAGAAACCCAGCTAAATGCAGCATCACAGATACCCAGTCTCATCGCACCAACCGTTGCATCTGTTCCCCATGCAAGAAAATTTGATTGCGACCAGTTCGTTCGGTAAATCGGCTTACCATCCACGTTGCTCTTGGAATGAAAGTATTGATCGGCCCAGATCATACCGCCGGCGTGTATGGTAGCCTCCGGTCCTGAGGATCTATCAACACTGAGCCGTTTTGAGGTATTCAACGTCATACAGGTCTGCCCATTGATCATCCAGTTAATTGGATCATTCGTCATTGTACCAATCGCTACTCCATTTAGATTAGAACCCCCGCCTCTCCGTAAAGAATGACCTCATATACCATCGGGGTACTAAAATCATTCTGAAGTCTCAATGTACGTCGCCAGCTACCATATAGGTTAGACGTTGATCCGACTACCGTGAACCGAGATGAATTGAGAGACGTTGAGCCGATAACAACAGTATCGTTCGAAAACAGGCTTAGAGTACCTGAGGTACCGTAAGTGTTAAACTCAAGATGATTTGAATCAGAACCAGATGAGCTATAGCTGTAAGTCATCGTATAGCAATTTTTTGCTGATTGAGCCGATCCGATACGAAAGCTGCAACTGCCGCCTTTTAGTGGGTTAAGATCACACGAACCATCCGTCGCGCCAATCGATAGCTGACCTGTAGCTATGCCTCCCGCATGAAACGCACCGAGTCGAGTGAGTGCTCCGGTTTGAACAGTATTGACTTTGCTCCAAAAGTGGATATCTGATCCATCATATCCGGTTGATGTTCGTCTATAGCAAGCTATCGATGCTGAGGGGTAGTCGTTAGGTAATTGGTATCTGTATCGAGCAGGAAGTTAATGCCAGAATATGTACCTGCACTATTATCAGCTGATCGTATGAATAAGCCAGATGCAGCTGTCGATGCTGTAGAGAAGCTATAAAGAGACGGGGATGAATTGAACTGAGATCCATTAGCTAAAATGTTAATCTGATTGGTTCCGATTGAGTTGATACCATAGATATTACCAGAACTATCGAGTATGAGTGCCCTAGATACTGTAGCAACGCCGGCGGTAGCTCCTAATAATGACAAGTCGTAAATAACCGAGTTTTGTTTATAGAATACGCTGCTGATCGATGTTGCTCCGGTTATATTTGGCGAGATACCGCTCATCGTTAAGTCTCCAGCGATAGTCAGCGAACTAAGCGATCCTAATGATGTAATGTTTGGTTGCGCTGCTGTAGATAGTGTTCCCGTTAGGGTGGTTGCTGAGAACGATGAAAGGCCAGTAAGCGATCGACTAGCACCGGTGAAGACTAAATTGCCACCAATCGTTAGAGAACTAAGCGTACCGAGCGATGTTATGTTTGTCTGAGCGGCGGTTGAGAGCGTTCCCGTCAGTGTCGTAGCCGATAGTGTTCCTAAACCAGTTATTGAACGAGAAGCACCTGTGAATGCCAGATTGCCACCGATCGTTAGAGAACTAAGCGTACCGAGCGATGTTATGTTTGTCTGAGCCGCTGTGGATAGCGTTCCCGTTAGCGTTGTAGCCGTCAATGAATTGATATTCACAATCGATCCAGAAGAGTCAAGAACGAATGCCTTACTAGGCGCTGCTGTACCGGCCGCAATAGATAGTACGTAATCCGGCGGCGGCACTACAACCGATCCAGCTACTGTGAGACTAGAACAACTGATAGCTCCTAAACCGCTGATTCCTTTTGTCGCATCAGGAACGAGGGCTACACCTTGTGTTGCTGTTCCAGGCGTAATACCTGTTATATAAGTCAAGCGATAGTCATTTTTATCAAGATATAGCGTCTGCGCATAATCATAGGTTAGATATCCACTGGCATCCAACGATAGATAGAATGCGGGGTTATAGATGGGAGATGAAAATATTGGATTGGGGTAAGAGAAACCTGAACTCATAGTTGGTTTTTGTCTCGTGCTATATAGATCGAGTGATTAAAGACACGATCATGAGCAGTATTCCAGACTTTGGTGCTTCGTTGCCAAAAAGTATCGAGGGTATCCGTCAAAACCATTCCAGAGTTAGACATTAAAAGCCTATTTAGAATGCTTATACTAGGACCGAGCTATTCTGGTAAGACCAATTTGGTCATGTATATCCTTCAACATTCACCTAATGTATTTGCACATCTTCATGTGATTGCTCGAAATAAAGATCAGCCTATCTACGATTACCTTAGCGAAAAACTGGATGGTTTCATTACATTTTATGATGAACCACCAAACGTCGATAGCGTTCGTCGCACGCCGATGAATAGTAAAAAAGTTGAGCTAGTTCTTATTGATGACTATGGAGCGGACAAGCTACTGCAAAAAAATGTGTTTAGTGGATTCTTCATAAGAGGTCGACACCATTTTCTCAGTACGATATTCATTGCACACAGCTATTTTGCAACAGATAAACTACTACGTTTGAACTCAGAATACGTTGCGATTCTCAAAGCCAATTCTAAGCGTGATCTGCAGATGGTGGTTCGAGACTTTAATATACCCGGAATCGATGATAAAAAATGATGATTGCCTACAATAGAGCAATCTCCCGTGGAAAGGGTCAGATATTGTTCTTGGATAGTGTGAAAAGCCAGCTTAGATACAATTTCAATGAAGTAATCAATCCAGACGATCTTTAAGTTTGCTCTTCCATCCAGCGCAGGTGCTTTTTAGAACGTTTGTGTTGCGCTAAATTACCTCTGCTATGGATCACACCACATCCACATTCAATCCTTTGACTCATGCGGGCTTTGATCTTCTCTTTATTTGTTTCAGCATATTGTCGAGCTTTTTCTAATCTCTCGTCTCTGTTGCGCTGATAGCGCTGCCGAACCATTTCTCGACTTTGTTCATCCGTACGATATGCAGCATATTTATTTACACATACGGTTTGATCAATAACAAGTTGCTCAAACTCATGTAATTGTCGAGGGTTGTCGATTTCGTGTTCGCTGATCAGACTGATCTTGAAACTATCAATTCCATGAACCCGAAAACTATAGTGAATCATTGAATGACAACGATCTAATGTACCATCTATCCATCGTTGATAGTCATATTTATGGCGATTAAATCGACGTCGTAAAGATTCGGTTGTACTTCCGATATAGACGATGCTCTCATCTGTGTTCGTAATCTTATATACGAGTCCAATCATAACTGACTTATTATTATACTTATTATTTTAAATATTAGGATGGTTTAAAAATATTTTGACTGGATCAATATACAGCTAAAATGGCGAGCTTTCTCAAACTTGACAGTACCAACCTAATCCAAGATGGATACAACTCAACTTGGAAATATTCGTTCCCTGGTTCAGCTGCTGATTTCCGCGACGTAGTTTGTGCAGTCCAAAGCATTAGCATGTACAACAGTGAGTATAACATTGACGCGATTCAGTTCCAAAACACAAGCTTCAAGGTCGAAGTTCCGACTGCTGCTACTACATCTACTATCAGTATAACTCTCCCGGATGGTATTTATTCTTATGTCGATATCAATCGAAGCATTCAGACGGCCCTGGTCAATGCTGGAGCATATCTGATTGATCCGTCTGGAAACAATGTATTCTACCTAAAGCTAAGTGAGAACAGCGTTTATTACGCGTGTCAGATCGACTTGTCTCCAACGCCAACAACATTGCCAACTGTCGGAGGTACTTGGACAAGACCAGCTACTGGACTGTACTCCGCTGGTGGCACTGGATTGCCTACTACCACTCGCGTACCTCGACTGATTATTGATAATGTCGAGTTTGGAAAGGTGGTTGGTCTTACTGCAGGTACGTATCCTGCTGCCTCAGCGATCGTTGCCAGTGCTCAGCTCTCCAACATCATTCCTCAGATTCACCCCACCAGTTCATACATCGTTCGTTGTGATTTGATTAAAAATGAGTATGTCGCATCAGGTGATATTGTCAGCGCATTTGATAGAGGTGATGCGGAAATTGGTCAGCTAATTTCTTACAAACCCAGTCAGTATGCGTGGATGAATTGTCATAACGGTTCTCGTTCTACAATTACTATCAGTATCTATAACCAAAACGATAAGAAGGTGATTTTCCGCGATACTTCAGTCTCGATCATGTTGTTGCTTCGCCCAAAAAATAAGTTAGCTAATGCTTCTTTTTTCCCTTACAATCTAAATGAGCCACCTGTCTTTCGCATAGCACGGATTTTAGCCATGTGCTCCTTAGCTGCTTGCGAACCCTTTACAAATTTCTTACCCTTTGGCTTGGCAACGCCTACGCCATAACGACGACGGACCTCGCCTCGAATAGATTTGATTAGGTCTCCATGCTCAGGCTTGGTCGCCTTAGATAGTAGGTACTTCTCTCCAGAATCGACTACATCGGTTAGAATTCCTCTACGTTTAGCATACGAAAGAGCACGCTTTGCTCCTTGCTTAACATCATTCATGGTTAGTCGTCCTCCTTCCTTATCACTATCAGAGTCATAAACACCGATGCCAGTCATGGAACGGATTGCTGCTCTCGCTGGGATAGCACCCTGTGGCGCACCGAGCGCGGTTGCAAGGGCTGGTACAGCAACGTCAGCTGCGCGAGATAATAGACCTGAATCTTTAGCAAACTTAAAGGCTGATTTAATACCTCCCCATACCTTGGACCAAATTGATCCGCCTTGTGCGCGCTTATATCCTTTCTTGATTTCATGTTTGGTGATGTCAAGACGCACACCGCGACCTGCCTTGCGAGCTTTGAGCGCCTTATCATATGAAGCTGGATGAAGATGGATAACAGATCCACTACCCTTGAGTTGATCAGCTGTAAGACTTAGCTTACCAGTCTTGAAAGCGGTTTTGAGCTTTGGAGCTGGTACGTCGCTTGAAATAGTTAATTCGCGATACATGATTGCTATATCCCTTGAAACATATTTAATACAGAATTGACAAATTCAGATCTTTCATGTTTTTGAATACTCCTGGATTACGATGTTGCTTTGAATAAAGCCAAAGTAAGCAGAATGGCCCGCAGTAATCGCCATACGTACCTTGATACTGCTTGGTGTTGTATCGTCCAATACCATACTTCGTTGGCGCTGCCTCCCCATACTATCGAAGTACTCTCCATCATGAACGGCTGTCCAGTGCCCTACATCAAGATTAGGAGGTCTAAGTAGAACCAAGTATGAACCTTTTTTAGATATAGGTTTCGTTATCTCATTTGATTCATAGATGTCGTCCAGATGTACTCCAATCGTTTTTGCGAGTTCGATCAGATCGTGATCGGATGTGATCGGCTTCACCAGACTTGTCATAATAAGGAAGTTAAAGAGCTTCGAACTAATATTTAATTTCACCGAAAGTATATTAGAACCCATATAGAATCAACGATGAGTGAAACTCAACTATCCGACCAATATTTGTACCAGAGCTCGCTCAAGAGCGATCCGGAGATCAAGGTATCTTCTGGCAAGCGAGTACCATTTGTAATCGATCTCAATCAGGGATCGTATCAGAATGGTGTTATTACTATCGATGCCACTGCTCAGCTTAATGGATCTGAAGGATTCGCTTGTCTTCGCGATGCTTACATCATGCTCCCATACAAGGTATCGATGAAGAATGGTGGTACTGCTCAGACCGCTGCTGCCAATCGTTTCTGTGCTACTCTAAAGTGCGGTAACTGGAATGTCATTGATAGCATGTCTCTGGAACTCAATGGCAAGACCATCGTTTCGATGGCTGATTACAAGATGTTTTGGAACAATGTCCGTGCTCAGACAAGCTATAGTCCTCAGTACGTTGAAAAGCATGGAGCGGAGTCCTTCCTCTTCCCTGATGCCGCTCAGTCCGCTTTGTACAGTTCTGCTACAAGCTCGACTACTGGAGATGGATATACCAACACTACTGCATTCTCATCTTCGTTTGCTACCACCGGTCCTGCTGGTGGTGCATCAATCCCTAACGATGGTCTCGTAAAGCGCCTACTGTCGAACCCTCCTAATGCTGGCTCTGACTTCTCTACGGCGTGGCCTTCGGTAGGTGGAGCTGCTGCCTCTACTACCATCGCTAACCAAACTGCTCGTGGTGCGTTCGTAGCTGGTGCGCTTACTGCTAACGCTATCATGGGAGCGTGGAACTACATGCTAAAGGTTAAGCTAACCGACCTCCACCCTATCTTTAAGGAACTCGACCTCATGGCTAATCCTCAAATCCGTCTCCGTTTCCGCGTCAATCAGGGTACTTCGTCTGTTGCTGTGGATGCTTCGAAGGGTATGTCGCTAACCAGTACTACTCTCGCGAGTGGTAATGTATGTCCTGTTATGGTTGCTGCTTCTTCCACCGGTAATCCTATGGCTGGTGTTCTTGCTGCTTCTGCTCCATTCAGCATTTCTTGGGGCGCCGTAGTCAATGCCCTTGAACCTACTATCGATGGTACTTACATGCCATTCACTACTTCTCGTCTGTATGTACCGTTCGTACATCTTGAAAACCCTCAGGCAATTATCTCCAAGCCCGTGAAGAAGGTTCGATACAATGATTGCTATGCGCAGTGGTTTTACCAGCGTGCTGGTACTGGTAAGCAAGCCACTCAGCTGAATGCTGCATTTGATCTTCAGCTATCGGCTTCTGTTAAGAATGCTAAATATGTCATTCTCCTCCCTTTTGCTGAGCAGACTGGTAATTTCGCTTCCGCAGCTGTACAAGAGTTCCAGAGTCCGTTTGATTCGGCTCCTTGGACTCTTCACCCTGGTTCCAGTATCCGCAACTTTAACGTTCGTATCGGTTCTCAGCAGACTTTGATATCAGCCACGACTATGACTTCCACCACTTCACTAACGAAATTGCAAAGATTGCTTCGATTAACGGTGATCTGACTCCTGAGCTGGTAAATGGTCTTCTTGACTATCAGACGTGGTCGCTAACTAACCGTGTTCTCATTGCTGATGTTAGCCGACTAACCGAACGTGATGTACCACAGGCGATTCAGGTTCAGGGTGTCAATGCGGGATGCCAGGGTACCAACATGCTTGTATTGGTTGTG
Source organism: Phytophthora kernoviae (assembly GCA_008080845.1). Lineage (NCBI taxonomy): Eukaryota > Oomycota > Peronosporomycetes > Peronosporales > Peronosporaceae > Phytophthora > Phytophthora kernoviae. The sequence continues at coordinate 7,164 of VKKV01000322.1, read as the reverse complement.
AGTGAGCAAGAGCTCTCCTACGATCGTCTAACGGGTGAGGTTCTTGATTTCACCACGGCTTAGTTTTGGATTGAAAAAAAGATATTTTTTAATTAAGCTCTAAAGCCTCCACAAGCTTAGGACATTTCTCAATTACGAATGGGTTCTTACGAAGCCAATCGATATAATTAGAATCGGTGCGACTAATTTGCTTTAGCGTCTTCCCCTTGTACTTGCCCCAACTCATCATATACGAATTATCATTGCTTAGAAACTTGGAGTGAAGGAAAATCTTGATATCTTCAGTAATATTGAGACTGGGTTGGTTGTGCATCCATCGACAATAACCAGGATCAGAAGCATATACTTCTTCGATCGGCGTGCCCTTGTATTTTCCAAAAGTTAGTTCGTTCGACATGTTATCAGTGGGGTGTATCTATATACATACCCCCTTTAATTTTTGAGAAAATAAATTAATTCGGAAAACTTCTGGCTTTGTATCCTACCAGTCGAGCGGATCTGAAACCACCCTCAGATCGAAAAGGCGTTGGTTTCGCTCTCAGGTGGTCGAGAGGTTGCGTCGTCGAAATTGCAGCTGGCCCGAAAGAAGGTTCCAGGAATGTTCTTGGTAGTAAATTACGGTAAGGAAAAAACTGCCGGCGTAATGTTCTAAGTATTACTACTCACGTGCAGGTGATTCGTTGGATTTCAGAGCGACAGGATAGTCGCGGTGCATGGAGAAGTGACTTTTTATGCTGTCTTGAGATCTGGCGCGGCCCACATATTGTCAAGTGGCTTTATAATCGTAGATAAACTAGATCGTCTGCAATTTAGGCTGGGCATACAAATTATTTTTAGATCCTGACTTTGAGCAATTTATACATCAGCATAGTTTCGGATCGTATTGGCTTACAGTTAAGTTTTGGGATGACTAACGGTAAATTTGTCAGTGTTTTATAGTGGCTTGTGCCTAGCGTGTTATTGTTGTTGTAAATAGCTATTGTTCAAAGCGATCATAATGTAAATTCCTCTAAACTCGCCAAAATAAATAAATAAAATTACCGATGTTGGTTGACGCCAATACAAACTTTCACCCAGACTTTTCACAAGCATGTAGTAGGGGTAAATTTACCAATATAACCAACCTTATTACGATATAACAGCAGTTACATACCGTATTTATCGGACCGAGTGAGGCAAACAGATCAAGCGAGATACAAAAACATTAGGCGTGACACTTCTTCCTTGGAGCTACCAAAACCTTTTTAAATTAATGGGAATTAGTTGACACAGTTTGTATTATTACTCAATATCAACAACTGCGGAGGAGGGATGTGAGTCTGAAATCTCCAACTTGCATCTCGTGGACCGACCGGAATATGACTGGCCTTACGAAAGCCACCGGCAATTGTCGACGGAGATATTTGCTCCCACACCTCCCCAATGATGTTTGGCAGCATCAAGCGACGTTCACTCGCATTCGCTGAGAACGGATGCTTGATATGCCAGCGGCGTTAAAGTATTCTATTCAGCTTATTCGTTAGTATTAGTTAATAGAAACCAGCAAAAGAAGCAACTTACTAACTGAACAATGCTTTTAAAGGAGCGCGTGACACTCATATCCATGGGCTGACTAGGTCCCCGGGTACACTCGCAAAAACAACAGACGCGGGGAGTTTGTTCCCCATAGCTGACACGCAAAGAAAAACACTGCAGCGTGCTCCGTTCTTTTCATTCCCTGCACTACGTCAACAGCTTTAACACTTTTGGTGGCGAATGTCAACCGACCAGAATTGCCAATCCCAAGCCCCATTTGATCCATGTTGAAAAAACTGTTGTACCGATCGTGCTGATCGTATGATCCCGGATAAAGTATGTCCTCTTCAACGGCTACATTTATAGTGCGTGCAAAAGTGTTTACAATTTGTTAAAACATAAAATAAATATAATAAAATAAAACGTTTTTAAATATGCTAATTACAATAAATAAATAGGAAGTTATCATACCTGCATGTTTACTCTGTGTTTGGTACCTTTGTGAGTAATGCGACGCACAACAAGGTTGTTGCACTTCAAGAAGCGGATAGTCCAGGACAGAAAAGTGCCGCGTGTTCTCGATTATGAGAACTTGGCATTAAACTTCCCAATTATCAGCATTACGCACTTCATTGTCACGCGTAGACCTTTGGTTTTGCGCATGAGCAAAATTCAATCTTTCAACCTGCAAAAAGTGTTATATTATCAGCATTTATAAATGAGCAATATATCAACATAGCAAGCTTCTTGCTGAGATTCTATGTGACGGGAGTCACACGCACCTTGGCTTGGAGGAAGCGTTAGCTGCCTAACTACAACAGATACCACGCGTCTCTGTTGTTAAGTGTAACGGACTCAGTCCGAACTTGCTTACACAAAGCGAAGAGCTGGTTGACCTGATCCCGAATACCCGAACAGAGGAAGCTGTTCGCAGCACGGCCTCGCAGGAGTGCGAGTCGATGCTGGAATCCGAAGCGAACGGAATTCGCACAGAGGCGGGCCGGATGCTTGGGCTGTGTCTTCGGTCTTGAAGAGCAAACGGACTCACAAAGCAGTGGGCCGATGCTCTTATCTTGAGAAGGAGACTTGGGCAGTTGTAGGTAAAATGGCAACTGAATTGAAATGAGCTTATGGTTCCTACTTGCATATGAATTGCACCCGAAGGGCTTCTAGAGGTTTTATTTCATAAAACCTTGCGCCTATATGTAATATCTACGATCTCAATTTATATAACCTTGGGTACACTGAGGTTCAACCCATTGACCTTGAACTTAGAGTCTTGTGGGAACATTCCCTGTAACGTGATACACATGAACCCGAAGTGACACGTTGCGTGCGTCACTGATGCTGTTCCCAAGGGTAGGGACCTTCATTCCACACATGATCATGATATGGGTAATTATGTCGCCGCGTATCCATTATCTGTGTTGGGATGTACCGAGATATCCAATATTAGATACAAATAGTTCATATGGGTATCGGTTATTTGACAGATATCATAACAGATAACTATTACCCACAATGAACCCAGAAGGTGGTGTACCCCACACAACCACCTCATGTAATGGGATGACCAGACCCATTACATTAAGTAGTAAAGGGCTGGCCTATACGGTCGCTTGAGGTACCAAGTACCGAACGACTTGCGAACTACTAAGTTAAAGCTAAACTACTGTATTAATATCACATATAGAGTTTTACTACTGCAGACTACCTTAATACTGAACCGCCTTCTGAGGACACTAAACCGAATGAGTGGTCCTCACCAAACTTACTGAGATAAGTTAACTCTGTGAGTAATTAATAGAATTTGTGTATGTCACACCACGCGTGTGTGTGTCAGACACTAGAAGGTCCCATCCTTTCACTTCGTCATTTCCTGGCAACGGGTGGCCACGCTGTGGCCCCATTACATTCTAACTCCGGGAAGTAGATGTATTGCCGTTTAGCGCTGGAAGAGGGAAATGCACTTGTTTGGGGTGTCTTCAAACGCTGCAATAAATTCTGCTTTGCGTTTCCTCCACTGATAGATAGTAGCCCGGCCCACTTTAAAGCTCTTAGCTGTAACAGTTGCCCACCCTGTGGCCCAAGCACCCTGAATAATAGTATTAGCCGCAAAATGAGAAAATAACGAGTTCAATAACGCGCGTCCACCTTGTACTTGGTTTTATTCTTGTTCTTAGGCCTGCGTGGCCTTGATGGACGCTCGGGTGGGTGTCAAATGGACGGCTTCGCGCACCCCTCGAAAAACCTAGCAAGGTCGTATTTTATTTTGGTTTCAACCAAAAAAACTGTCTCGCTCGATCCGGTAAATACGGTATCACCTTCATGGTGATTTTGAGCCCTTAAAACGCCCTGGCGCCGTTTAATCGCGACATAATACATTTGTTCGAAACATATTAGAGAAATAGAACAGTTTGACTTCTATTTTTGTAATTGAATGTCTGATAAATGAATGCTTTGGACTTTGAAAAGAGTGCGATGTCATTCAAAAGAAGCCTGTTGCTTAAGACGTGTTGTCCAGTTAAATGTTTAGGTTGTGGACGGCATGTATGCACACACACATCAAGCAAACTTTAGCACTTGTAGTGTTCTTCGTGCTCCAACTGCGAAAATGTTGATACAAAAAATATCTGGTGAGAGCGTGGCAAAATTGTAAACATCGCCCAAGTGCAAAATCGGACTTGCAGATGATGCGCCGCGTAACATCATTTACTGGCACTAGATGAAGATGTCCTAGCAAGATTTAAAAAGCTTCTGTAGAGTTCACACTTGTTCTCAGCAGGATCCTAGCTATCTATGCCCGGTCAGTGGAGCCCGTCTTTTGGTTAAAATACATTAAGCTGACTCAAATAGTTGACCAAAATAGTCTCAAATGACACCAGGAAGGCATCGAGTTTACCATCAGCCAGCTGTCTTGGTATGGATCCACTTCGTTTTTCTGTGCCCCCTCCACCGACAATTTCAATTTTTGGCGATACCGCTTGGGATAACAGCATTATAGTCCGTAGGATCTGTCATTGCAGCAAAGACTCGCGTCGCCCGCTCATGCACATATGGATGACCCACCAATATAAGCTAGTAATCGAACATTTGATCAAACCGCACAAAGCCCCTATAGCTCAGTGGTAGAGCACCCGCTTAGTAAGCGGAAGGTCGGTAGTTCAATCCTGCCTGGGGGCACTTATCTTTCCTTCGTTGGTGTGCGACATCTGTCGCTGTCGGCGGAAGACTTGGCGTCGAAATCACGCCTCGTTTTGCGTCCCTTTCATACATCGCGCCACTTTTCCATTCTTCCTTTTAGCCCAATGTCTTTTGTGCGCCCTTTACACCTGGATGCAACGACCCTTATCATGCGGAAGCCTCGCTTCCACGCTCGTTTCCACGCTCGTTTCCACGCTCGCCGTGCGCGTGCGTTGTGTGTGCCTCTCGCCGCTGCGATATGCTGTCCCTTCATCACCCCTTCGGCATCTCCATCATCGTTGTCGCACCTACACACAGGCTGTGTTGTTCACGTGTGAAGAAGACGAAGAAAACATTGCAACATTATAGTGTGATTGCGACAGGCTTTGTTGTCTCCTTTCGTGCTTCGTCATTCCACCGACCTCTCTTCGCATGTGACCAAACGCGTTTAGCTCCTCTTCCAAACGTAGCTCCAGGGGTCGCTTTCAGTTGGAAACCATTTTCTACTTCGCTGTGCAGACTAACCCTCGCTCCATCGTACACCCATCCTACACTGCTTCGCCAAATGTTACATGCTGCTGCGCTTGGAGTTCATACGAAGGATACTTCATCTTATCACTGGCCAAAACAAAACGGATAAAACAAAACAAAAACAAAACAAAACAAAACAAAACGGATAAAACAAAACAAAACCTTATCTAGCCCTGGGCGGATCGATCGGAACGCTGAATCCTGGACGACAGTCATAGCAGTGGAGACGTGCGTCGAGCTAAAGGTCAGGCAGGTCGCATGCAAGACTCGAACTGTCATCCATACGAGCGAACGAATACGGCACACGTATGTGATTAGGTGTGAGGTCGTGTATCGATTAAAGGTCAATCGTGCTGTGGTAGGCGTCGTACAGCTGCAATACAGACATATCTCGTGGTGGCGATCATGTAGTGCGAGTGTGTGGTGCGAGTGTGTGGTGCAGCGCGAGTATGGTGGAAGTGAGTGAGTTGTGATCCTGTGGGACAAGCCATCGGTGTGTAGGTGAGCGCAGGCAGGTTGAAGGCGGTGGAGGCGGGTGGCATGTGCGTTTGGCGTGTAATTTGGTCGATTCGAGGTGGTGAAGATTTTGAGGAGTTGTGTGGTTTGCAGAGCCCCTATAGCTCAGTGGTAGAGCACCCGCTTAGTAAGCGGAAGGTCGGTAGTTCAATCCTGCCTGGGGGCACTTATCTTTCCTTCGTTGGTGTGCGACATCTGTCGCTGTCGGCGGAAGACTTGGCGTCGAAATCACGCCTCGTTTTGCGTCCCTTTCATACATCGCGCCACTTTTCCATTCTTCCTTTTAGCCCAATGTCTTTTGTGCGCCCTTTACACCTGGATGCAACGACCCTTATCATGCGGAAGCCTCGCTTCCACGCTCGTTTCCACGCTCGTTTCCACGCTCGCCGTGCGCGTGCGTTGTCGTGTGCCTCTCGCCGCTGCGATATGCTGTCCCTTCATCACTCCCTTCGGCATCTCCATCATCGTTGTCGCACCTACACACAGGCTGTGTTGTTCACGTGTGAAGAAGACGAAGAAAACATTGCAACATTATAGTGTGATTGCGACAGGCTTTGTTGTCTCCTTTCGTGCTTCGTCATTCCACCGACCTCTCTTCGCATGTGACCAAACGCGTTTAGCTCCTCTTCCAAACGTAGCTCCAGGGGTCGCTTTCAGTTGGAAACCATTTTCTACTTCGCTGTGCAGACTAACCCTCGCTCCATCGTACACCCACACACTGCTTCGCCAAATGTTACATGTGCTGCGCTTGAGTTCATACGAAGGATACTTCATCTTATCACTGGCCAAAACAAAACGGATAAACAAAAACAAAACAAAACAAAACAAAACAAAACAAAACGGATAAAACAAAACAAAACCTTATCTAGCCCTGGGCGGATCGATCGGAACGCTGAATCCTGGACGACAGTCATAGCAGTGGAGACGTGCGTCGAGCTAAAGGTCAGGCAGGTCGCATGCAAGACTCGAACTGTCGTCCATACGAGCGAACGAATACGGCACACGTATGTGATTAGGTGTGAGGTCGTGTATCGATTAAAGGTCAATCGTGCTGTGGTAGGCGTCGTACAGCTGCAATACAGACATATCTCGTGGTGGCGATCATGTAGTGCGAGTGTGTGGTGCGAGTGTGTGGTGCAGCGCGAGTATGGTGGAGTGAGTTGTGATCCTGTGGGACAAGCCATCGGTGTGTAGGTGAGCGCAGGCAAGTTGAAGGCGGTGGAGGCGGGTGGCATGTGCGTTTGGCGTGTAATTTGGTCGATTCGAGGTGGTGAAGATTTTGAGGAGTTGTGTGGTTTGCAGAGCCCCTATAGCTCAGTGGTAGAGCACCCGCTTAGTAAGCGGAAGGTCGGTAGTTCAATCCTGCCTGGGGGCACTTATCTTTCCTTCGTTGGTGTGCGACATCTGTCGCTGTCGGCG
>VKKV01000320.1:0-72812 GCA_008080845.1 Phytophthora kernoviae | reverse complement strand
AAAACAAAACAAACAACAAAACAAAACGGATAAAACAAAACAAAACCTTATCTAGCCCTGGGCGGATCGATCGGAACGCTGAATCCTGGACGACAGTCATAGCAGTGGAGACGTGCGTCGAGCTAAAGGTCAGGCAGGTCGCATGCAAGACTCGAACTGTCGTCCATACGAGCGAACGAATACGGCACACGTATGTGATTAGGTGTGAGGTCGTGTATCGATTAAAGGTCAATCGTGCTGTGGTAGGCGTCGTACAGCTGCAATACAGACATATCTCGTGGTGGCGATCATGTAGTGCGAGTGTGTGGTGCGAGTGTGTGGTGCAGCGCGAGTATGGTGGAAGTGAGTGAGTTGTGATCCTGTGGGACAAGCCATCGGTGTGTAGGTGAGCGCAGGCAAGTTGAAGGCGGTGGAGGCGGGTGGCATGTGCGTTTGGCGTGTAATTTGGTCGATTCGAGGTGGTGAAGATTTTGAGGAGTTGTGTGGTTTGCAGAGCCCCTATAGCTCAGTGGTAGAGCACCCGCTTAGTAAGCGGAAGGTCGGTAGTTCAATCCTGCCTGGGGGCACTTATCTTTCCTTCGTTGGTGTGCGACATCTGTCGCTGTCGGCGGAAGACTTGGCGTCGAAATCACGCCTCGTTTTGCGTCCCTTTCATACATCGCGCCACTTTTCCATTCTTCCTTTTAGCCCAATGTCTTTTGTGCGCCCCTTTACACCTGGATGCAACGACCCTTATCATGCGGAAGCCTCGCTTCCACGCTCGTTTCCACGCTCGTTTCCACGCTCGCCGTGCGCGTGCGTTGTCGTGTGCCTCTCGCCGCTGCGATATGCTGTCCCTTCATCACTCCCTTCGGCATCTCCATCATCGTTGTCGCACCTACACACAGGCTGTGTTGTTCACGTGTGAAGAAGACGAAGAAAACATTGCAACATTATAGTGTGATTGCGACAGGCTTTGTTGTCTCCTTTCGTGCTTCGTCATTCCACCGACTCTCTTCGCATGTGACCAAACGCGTTTAGCTCCTCTTCCAAACGTAGCTCCAGGGGTCGCTTTCAGTTGGAAACCATTTTCTACTTCGCTGTGCAGACTAACCCTCGCTCCATCGTACACCATCCTACACTGCTTCGCCAAATGTTACATGTGCTGCTGCGCTTGGAGTTCATACGAAGGATACTTCATCTTATCACTGGCCAAAACAAAACGGATAAAACAAAAACAAAACAAAACAAAACAAAACAAAACAAAACAAAACCTTATCTAGCCCTGGGCGGATCGATCGGAACGCTGAATCCTGGACGACAGTCATAGCAGTGGAGACGTGCGTCGAGCTAAAGGTCAGGCAGGTCGCATGCAAGACTCGAACTGTCGTCCATACGAGCGAACGAATACGGCACACGTATGTGATTAGGTGTGAGGTCGTGTATCGATTAAAGGTCAATCGTGCTGTGGTAGGCGTCGTACAGCTGCAATACAGACATATCTCGTGGTGGCGATCATGTAGTGCGAGTGTGTGGTGCGAGTGTGTGGTGCAGCGCGAGTATGGTGGAAGTGAGTGAGTTGTGATCCTGTGGGACAAGCCATCGGTGTGTAGGTGAGCGCAGGCAAGTTGAAGGCGGTGGAGGCGGGTGGCATGTGCGTTTGGCGTGTAATTTGGTCGATTCGAGGTGGTGAAGATTTTGAGGAGTTGTGTGGTTTGCAGAGCCCCTATAGCTCAGTGGTAGAGCACCCGCTTAGTAAGCGGAAGGTCGGTAGTTCAATCCTGCCTGGGGGCACTTATCTTTCCTTCGTTGGTGTGCGACATCTGTCGCTGTCGGCGGAAGACTTGGCGTCGAAATCACGCCTCGTTTTGCGTCCCTTTCATACATCGCGCCACTTTTCCATTCTTCCTTTTAGCCCAATGTCTTTTTGCGCCCCTTTACACCTGGATGCAACGACCCTTATCATGCGGAAGCCTCGCTTCCACGCTCGTTTCCACGCTCGTTTCCACGCTCGCCGTGCGCGTGCGTTGTCGTGTGCCTCTCGCCGCTGCGATATGCTGTCCCTTCATCACTCCCTTCGGCATCTCCATCATCGTTGTCGCACCTACACACAGGCTGTGTTGTTCACGTGTGAAGAAGACGAAGAAAACATTGCAACATTATAGTGTGATTGCGACAGGCTTTGTTGTCTCCTTTCGTGCTTCGTCATTCCACCAAGTACTTCAGCTGGAATGATGGCGTAGAGGCGTTCAAACTGATGATCTTGGAGAGCATTAGGGAATCCAAACACGTGAACACTTATTGTGGATAATACAGTGGCGACGGACATTTTACATTGAACGAGCTGGACGTCTTGTGGCACGGCAACTTTGAAGATAACAAAGTCGAAACCAGCTGAATTTCTCCAGCAGATGTCCTCGTAGAGGCTGAATTGGCAGACTTCGTCCAACTTCGCGCTATGGGGAAGGAATTGCTCCATCACAACTTGGGGCTTGTCTGATGTAAATGGTGTTTTCTTCACCGATGTCCGTGGAATTTTGCGACGTGGTTGCATTGCAACATCGACACCTTTTCTTTCCACTTTTTTAATCTGTGGGTAAACTATCAGATACCGTTTGATTTCGTCTTTGAAGTCAGCACTGATCAGTTAATGTGGCGCCAACCCACAGGTGCAAGTTGGTCAACAGATACATGTGCGTTAGCGTTCGATCCACAACCAGCGCTGTTCCTGAGCATAAGTCTTTGATAAAACTCTGACAATTGGTTTCCACATATTCGATTGAACTTGAGAATCCACGGTAGACAAGTCCTTTGCGCTCTCTGCGCCATTCTCCTCGGCTGAACCAACCATAGCTTGTGGAACCATCACCAGCACGTGGACGCCCCCTTCCTCCGGTGTAAAGTTCTCTCCAAAACACTTGATGTTCTTGAGTCACAGCAAGGGATTCATCTGCACGAAATTTGCGGGTGTCCATGCTCATCAAGCTTCTCATCTTTCACGCCAGCCCCATCCAGCCATGAGTCGCCATTCTTCTTCAGGAAGAGCTGCAGTTCATCTGCATCACATTTGATGTCCTCATTCTCCGCCTTGATCACCTTCTTCAAGTGGCCCACCGACTTTCTCGCACCGATGTCCACAGGGAACACGCTCCCTTGTACTCTGACCAGTGCGCAGTTTAGACTTAGCATCTTTCTTTGTCCAAGCAGATTCTGGAATGAGAAAAGGAGAGAGAACATTCTGTACCGGTCGAGTCGCTGAAGTGATTTCCAAGTGATTTCCAGAGTAGTCATTTACAATCATACTGTGAGGTGACCAATGAGATCGACATGACGGCGCTGGACCTGGCTGAGTCCTCTTTTGATGGGAACACAGTCGTTGGCATCGCACTGGCCATCAACTTGATGTATCAAGGCACTGAGTAAGAAGAATACTGCGAGTCAGGACATTCTATATCAAAAATGAGAGATAGGATTTTGGGGAGGGCGGCTAAAATCAAGAGTGATCCGTCCCCGCAGTTCGGCACGGTTGAAAGCCACGTGGCTTCCACTGACCGCCCTAGTCTGCTTTTCTACTAGTTTTAATAATGGCTATGATGAGTAATATATCCTATCCTAGATCATATCCTGTAACTGGAATCTATCAGTTATCTGTTACACATTCATCACAACGGTGCTGTCACAACACTAGAGGTGACACAAGTTGTGCGAGGGATATTTCAACGAGCCAGTCCGATTGATACAGTACGCGCTACCCGTATCCTGCTACTTGGTTGCCATTCTCGAGGCAGCATTCGTCGACAACACTCAATGTATGCCAAGCTGTGGATCAAACTGTCGGTGGTGAGACTTTGTGTAGTAAAAACAAAGGCAACGCACGTATTTGTCGGCGGCTCTATTTGACGCCTACAATCTCAAGTTCGACCCCACACTGGTCGTTCACGCGTCTACAAACACTTCTTGTCGGGTGAGTCAGATATCATAACCAGGAATCTGCCTCGGTTGTCTCTCTTTTGCATTCACTTCAACTTGAAGTCCTTGTACTTCATTTGGTTTGTTTCAACCTACACAAAACTCGTCTCAAAGAATGCCGTACTGGTGGAATGGCTGCACTCAGCTACAGACATCCAAACAAGATTATGCTTGCAGAGTACGCCAAAGATTCAAAGCATCTCCAGCGTCCAAGCTGTATTGCCATCAACTCTCAAATACATGTAAGCTGAACTAGCTCACAATACCCGTCTGTTTTACTGGCGATCTGCATCGAAGTCTCGCTCAGTTGTTGTTCTTAAGCGGTGGCGGCATATGACGACGGAAGGATGGCCGCCTCCGAGATGGTTTACCCAGTTGTTGTCGCTGCTGGTGCTTGCCTTCATCCGCGACTTGAGAATGGTGTGCTTCACCTGGAAGTCTCGTTCCAACTGTTTCTACAGCCGCGAGTGACGATGCTTTATTTCGACATGGCTTCGAAGTCGCGATTGTGTGATCTACAGGAAGCGTTGAAGTCTGCCATTGAGGTGACTGCAGTGTGGCAACTCCAGCGAGCGGTGTCGAAACTGCAAACCGAGGTGAAGGCAATGTGGCCTCATTCCTCGATGATTATTCAAACGGAAGTGACTACGAAGGTTAATGACAAAGATACTATTTGCTAGCAAAGATCAGAATATCAACAGAGATGATGGAGTTATCCGAGATTTAAACCCTGGAACATACCAAGTGATGATAGCACTGAATGTGCAGGGCTGCGATGAGTGGATCCGGCTGATGCAGAATAACTATTGTATTCAAGTGATCTATGGTAACGAGTGTTCGAGTTCTATGTCATACATCATTCATGTGAATGGAGGTGACCAGATCACCATGACGTGTGAGAGGTGTCCCGAATTTCTCGAAATTTCCGGCTATCTGATGCTTGTTCGTCTCGGATAATTAGTTTTAATTTACCCAAGGGTGCATGAGTGGTTCTGTACGTTGTTTTTCTTTTCGTGAATACTTGTAGAAGAAGAAGAAAAGTCGATTATTGATTATGTGGCTTCTCAATTTGCTATGCACTATCTAGTTACTTTTCTTTGGAGTGACTTAGTCGACAAGTGTCTGGGAAACTACTCCGGTGCACATGCCTCACTCGGAATATATGTGGGTTTCTGCGTTGGAAATCTCTGAAGAATTGTGAGGGGACTAACCAATACTTGTTAGTACACACGAATGCCAAGTGATGCCTGAGAATTTCTCGACTCAAGAATGTGCTTCCTATGGTCGAAGTTAACGTCAATCGTTGATATTACCGCCGCACTTTGAATTACAAGTGAAGTTGCCAGTAGAACAGATCTCTAAACAAGTTGAACGGCGTCACGTTTGTTTAAAAAGAAGTATTTTGTACGAAGCCCGCTCATCGTTCACTGCTCTCTGCTCCAGGACTGCAGTGAACTAGATGGACATCTGATGCGATGGCTGCCCGTTCAGATGACGTGGTGGAAGATTGTTTCATCGCGATTGTTGCGACTTCGTTCCTGTGAGGTGGTACATTGTGGTGAGGTATGGCTGGGCCACTTGCAGCACCTCCATATTCAAAGAGCTTACGCCACTACCAATGCATCAAAATCTAGACACGTCTCGCCCTACCACTAAAGCCTTCAGCCAGTCCAGCGGCACCTGCAGTCGAAGCCGCCAGCTACCCAGCTTGGTCAGATATGCGCTGCGCCACAGAAACCACGCCTGCCAACCGCTCAGTGTGATCTTGTTATCTTCATGGGGCCTTGCCTCAAACAACCCTTGGTACGAGCCCAGGTATGTCATCATGCCCTTGCTGCGGAACATGTATGGCTTGGCTGGAGCTGCATTTTTCCCGCGCAGCAGTGCCGTGAGGTAGTCGGCCTGTGTTTGTGCTTTTTGGGCCGTCGCTGGCAACGGGTAGTCTAGATTTCCGCACAATCACCGATCGAAAATACATTGGAGCGGCGGGGCATGCCGAACGGGGCCTCTTTCTCAATCTCGGCCGCACCCAATACTTGACAATACTGGTTGGTCTGAATGTTGCCACGTTTGCTCTTCTCAAATGAAAGAGACTTGGTGAGAGCGTTAGGGCCGACGCCAGCAGTCCAGACCACGAGTCCTGCAGGGATCTTCTCGCCGCCCTCGATGGTTACACCGTCTGCCGTGACTTCAATGCAGTTCTTCTTGACAATTCGCATGCTGCTACGCGATTCGATCTTGCTGAGCGCCACGGAACGGAGCTGCATGTCAAACCCGCTGAGAATTTCAGCCGAGTCCAACAGAGTCACACCCAGGTATTTTGACACGTCTGGATACATGTGGCGGAGGTCTTGCAGCACCAAGTCGTACAGCTCGGCGCAGAATTCAATGCCTGTCGGACCACCACCCACCACTACGAAGTGTAGCAGCCGCTGTTTTTCTTCAGGAGTCACCCCAGGCTGCGTGGCTACCTCGAAATTCTCGAGGATGCGGTTGCGGATCTTCTGGGCGTGGTGGATTTCCTTGAGGAAGAAGGCATGCTCTTCCACGCCTGGCAGCCCGAAGGTCAATGGCCTCGATCCGCAGGCTAGAACGAGTGTGTCATACTTGATGGGGTATTCTCGACGTGAACCCAGAGCAGATTTCACAAACAGTTCTTTCTTTTCCGGATCAATCTCCTTCACACTCGCAAGATGGAAGTGCCCTTCGTGCCGAAACATACCATCGCGAATTGGCTCCGTAATGGATTGAAATTCCAATGTGCCCACCGTTGTACTAGCTAGCAGCGGTGTGTACAAGAAATGCTGTTGTCAAATATGAGAACGAGTCAAAATCATAACCAGACAAACAGACGTCGCAATGTCACTTACGTTGCGCATGGAAACCACGATGATGTCGACGTCCCTGCCACCCACGTTCTTCTCAATGTCAGCAAGGTGCTTGGAGCACTCTGTGAACACTTGGTAGCCAGCCCAACCTGTGCCCACGATCACGAGTTGGTAGTTGTCGCTTTGCACAGCTTGCTGCTTCCCAGTCTTGGTCGCTATTGTTGAGTTGCCATCGGTGCTGGGATTCGTGTAGCTCGCTTTGGAGAGCAGAGGCCAGCGCTTCTGCCAGAGCGAACGCGGCTCTCGATTCTATTCGTGTACAATGAACGGGTCAAGACCTTGCTGTCGATGATCACCGCAACACGCGAAACCTGGCGGAGTAAAACCATCGTTTCTTGACTTGTGCGGCTGTTATCGGTTGACGACTGTGACGTAGAGCGTAAATTTAACTGTGAGCCTAGGACACGCGATTGATGTCGACTTGGACATTGCGTTGCTCTGGGTTTGCTTCACTCGAAGCTCACATTGAAGAGCTGCAGCCGTTTTTAACATGTGGAAGCAGCGTTTGGACAACCAGCAGGCATAACAAAGAAGCCACGACATGCAGAAACCGTGAGAGTTTTCTCGTGTTGAAGGAGTCTAATGAAGATCATGAGGCGTCGACGTCTAAACAAAACGTACGCAAATCTGCAACGTCGTTCCCTCACGTCAGAGTTTCGACTCGGCCACAGTTGTATCGGCCTTCCAAGCGACATTGGCTGCTTGGTGATCTTGAACAGGAGACCATTTTGGTGACACCGTCGCGTACTATTAAGAGCTTGAGGCAACCGATGAACACGCAATATGACGACCAGATGGCTACATTGTAACTGTTATGAACTTCAGTTTTGAAAATGTTGTACCAATTTTAAGGTACAGTTAATTATTCTGATTCTATTTTTCTTCAGATCTGATCTGACTCTGAGTCTTCTCAATTGACTGGCCAGGGTCCGCTCCCTTCTGCTGTGTCAATTGTCGCGATAAAGCACTCGCCGTTTTGCTCAAAGACACCGAACTACTTTCTACCATGGCTACCAAGATCGTCAAGCCCGAGGGACAGACCCCGATGAGTTCGAGCTGCAGGTGGCTCAGGAGCTCGCCAACCTGGAGCAGTCCGCTGCCGAGATCAAGAACGACCTCAAGGACCTGTACATCACCGCTGCCAAGCAGGTCGACATCTCGTCGGGCCGCAAGGCCATCGTGATCTTCGTGCCGTTCCGCCTCCACGCTTCGTTCAAGAAGATCCAGGCCCGCCTTGTGCGCGAACTGGAGAAGAAGTTCTCTGGCCGTCACGTCGTGATCATCGCTCAGCGTACCATCCTGGGCAAGGGCTACTCGCGTGCCAACCACGGCGCCGGCCCGCGTCCCCGCTCGCGCACGCTCACCCACGTGCAGGAGCAGATCCTTGACGTACGTTGCTTGCCTGTATTTATGACTGCTTTTGTGTGCTGTCGACCTGTCCAAATTCGATGATAGCCTCTGGGGAATAGCCACCCCAAGCTGTATGCTAATCATCTCCGACTGTTTGTGGTATTTGTAATTTTACAGGACCTCGTGTTCCCCACGGAAATCGTTGGCAAGCGTACCCGCTGCCGTCTGGATGGCTCCAAGCTGCTGAAGGTGCAGCTGGACCCCAGGACCAGGTGAACGTCGAGACCAAGCTCGACACGTTCGCTACCGTGTACAAGAAGCTCACCAACAAGGACGTTGTGTTCGAGTTCCCTGTGCTGGAGTAAGTCAAGCGGTTGAATTTAGTTCTCTCTGCTTTTGTAGAGAGCTGCTTCCCGCTAGGTAGTTTATCCATGAGCAAGACGCTTGGCCGGTAGGTTAAATTCACTGAATAACATACCAACTCTGGCACTAAAACCATAACACCAAAGTGTTGATCTATTGCATCTTACTCCATCTACAACACTGTGACATTGTCACACTGAGGATTTCTCCATATTGCTATTTTAACGCGCTGCTAAGCGCCGTTATCGTCCATCGTCGTCGTCTTCAGCCATGTCCTGCAGTAAGCTGTGGAGTGCGTCAATTGCACCGACATCTAGCATTCGCCTCCTACAGCTAACGCTCTAGGCAACTATAATACCAGCCCACGAGTCGCACCTTGAATCATCGTGCTGTTTGTGTCTGGAAACCTGCGGTGCCCAGCCGATTCCGGGATGAGTGCGCTTTTCTTTTCATCCAATCATCGCCCGAATGTTCACCATCCTTGTTTTCATCCAATCATTATACTATATTTTTTTTCCACCAATCACATCTCTCCATAATAGGTAAATTCATGTTTCTGCTTGGGACTCATCCAGTCCACAGTCCGAGATAAACAAGCGACAGCAGCTCCATGCACGTCTCGATGAGCCGATCAAGCCGTGTGGCTGCCCAGCACGCTCGATGCTTCAGTAACGCCGCCGCCGCCGTGCAAGTAACGCACTCGGAGCGTGGATCTCGTCTCGAAGCGCTGCGCCAGCGCCTGTCCGACGAGGCGCGTCAAGGCCCCACCTTTGCAGACCAAGCATTAACCCTTGAGGACTTTGCGTTCGACGAGGACTCCAAGCCTAGCGAGAAACCCTCGCGCAAACCTAATGCATCGAACCGCAAACCAAAGTGGCTGAAGGCGCAGCCCACACAGGAGACAACTATGAGCGACTGCGTAAGACTGTCAAGAGCTTGGGACTCAGTACCGTGTGTGAAGAAGCCAAATGCCCCAACATCGGAGAGTGCTGGGGAGGAGGCAAGGACGGCATTGCTACTGCCACTATTATGCTCATGGGAGATACGTGCACTCGTGGCTGTAGTTTCTGTGCCGTTAAGACCAGCAAGAAACCCAAGCCTTTGGACCCAGAAGAGCCTAACAAGGTAGCTGAAGCTATTGCAGCTTGGGGACTGGACTACATTGTCTTCACAAGTGTTGATCGTGACGACTATGAAGATCTGGGTGCCGATCACTTTGCCAAGACCGTGAGCACGCTGCGTGCCAAGCTACCGGAGATCTTGATCGAGTGTCTGACGCCTGATTTCCAGGGCCACAATGATTTCATTGACCAGGTGGCTATGTCTGGACTGGATGTGTTTGCACACAACTTGGAGACGGTGGAGCGACTGCAGCGTCGTGTTCGTGACTACCGCGCCAACTACAAGCAGTCGTTGCATGTGCTGGAACGGGTCAAGGTGACGGCGCCCCACCTTGTGACCAAGACGTCGCTGATGCTGGGCGTGGGTGAGCGCAACGAAGATGTGTTCCAGACGCTCCGAGACCTGCGCAACAACGGCGTGGACGTTGTGACCTTCGGCCAGTACCTGCGTCCGAGCACGAAGCACATGCCTGTCAAGTCGTATGTGACGCCTGAGGCCTTTGCCGAGTGGCAGAAGGTGGCCGAGCAGATGGGCTTCTTGTACGTGGCTAGCGGACCTATGGTACGCTCCAGTTACAAGGCTGGAGAGTTCTTCATGAAGAACTTGCTAAAGAATCGCAAGGCACAGCAAGTGGTCGCCTAGACTGCTGCCAAAGCAAGATCTGGACGCACTGCTCCTTTATAGAACGGCTGGAAGATAGCGCTACAAGCAACCGGACGCTTGCAAGTTGCCTGGAAAACAATACATCATTACAATACCCATCAGTTTCTTTGCCATTATTTTTGCAAGCGTGCGCCGTATATTGCTTTTCTATCTAAGGTTCAGGACAGAGCCTGCACAAGAGATGCTGTGAGCAATGACCGCGTGACGCCTGTGCACGCATCCGTGCAGAGGTCCACAGCTTCTTGCAGTTGTGTGTGATGGATCTGGCCAGCCTGCAGCATGTATGTGACCTGCCCCATCGACGGCATATAAGCCAGAGCCAGCTTGCCGTCTCCACGCTGCTCCTCCTCTCGGCTCGGGTCCAGTACCACCGTCGAGTTCACAATACCCTACAGCACAACCCACAATTAATTCAATCTCATTCAACCACACCATAACCAATTGACGTTTCCAACTCACCGCGCTGGCAGCGGTGACCACGTCGTACATCTCCACAGCAGCGTCTGCAAGTGCAAGCGAGGCACAGTTGATAGCAGCAGCAAACACTCCGCCATCATTCTCCAACACCGTCACAAACACGGACACCACACATTTTGGCAGCTTGTGCAGCATCACAGCAGGAGCCAACGCTTCCTCCACAATGGCGGACAGCTCCATCTCGTCTGGATCTTGACCACGCTCGCGACGGGTTAATGCGTCAGCGAACGGAGCGAATTTAACGTCACACACCAACTGTCCATCGTTGCTAAACTCACGACGCGGACGTGTGTCAGCCCGTGGGCCGTAGACAGCGCAGACCACACGAGTGCGACCCAATTCCACATACGCAGAGCCTGCAGCGCCACTCACAGCGCGAATCTGCATGAAAGGACGACGCATTTCGTCGGAACTGGAGAAGCGTCTAGACGGTTCATAACAGCGTCATCATCGGCAGGGACGGGAAGTTGAGGCTTCACAGGCAACGGGTAGTAGCAATTCTGCATGGTGACGATTGATACACTGTCCAGCCAAACGAAAATGGTCTCTTAGTCGTAAATGATGTGCACCACATCATAATCCCGAAATGTTGATTGGTGGAAAATAAATAATATGATGTGGTGCACATCATTTTTGACTCGTTTTTTTGTATGGAGACCGTCATACAGAAGGGGGAGATTGATATCAACTGTGACGGCCATGGCCAAGGGACAAAGGCTGAGGAACCGTCCACGACGAGCACTGAGGTGCTGAGTGTACCTAGTACGTTGTCTCTATGATCTCTCTATCGATAATATAGTTTTTAACAACACTGTTCTTGTATAGTTCTGGAGACTGTCAAGGCTGCGCAACTGCAGAATGGACTGCGCCATCGTGACTTCCAGCGCTACCGCCAGTACTGTGCGCGTCGTTTGCGTCGCATCCGCAAGTCAACTAAGTTCACGCACGGGAAGGGCAAGCAGTTCATCAACAAGAAGGTGGATGTGGAGACCGCCACGGAGAACAGGTACGTTGTTAAGACGTTTGGACCATTTTGACAGTGGATACTGACGTTTTTGGCATGATACACGATAGACTATTGTACCTACCACTGTACAATGCCGAGCGTGCGTGGGGCTACGCTATGCAGCTCAAGGAGGACGACAATTTGGACAAGTCGGAAAACGGAGACGATGCCAACTCCCGTATCAAGTTCCACCTAAACGGTCGTCTGCGCAAGGCTGCCGACTGGAGCCAACGTCTCGCCGAGATTTGCGCTGTCCGCGCTGATGCGTACGTGCAACTTTTTAAACTGCTGCCAAAACTTGCACCTCATTTTTGACACTTGTACTGCTTTGATATTTGATTTTTGCTGCAGCCGTACGAGTCTGGAAGCGGAGGCCTACGCTGCCTACATGGCCGGCAACCTGGCTTTTCATCGTGAGGAACACGTAGCTGCACTGGACAAGTTTAACACGGCGCGCCGTATCTACTCGGATCTGTCGCAGGTGGGCACGTCGTCGCAGAAGGAGCTGTTCTCGCGCTGTGCTGAGGAGCTGCAGCCGTTCATCCGCTTCTGCGAGCACCGACTGGCGCTGCAGGGCCGCTCTGCCAGCTCGGCTGATGCCTCGTCGCTGGAGTTGCAGTCAAGTGGTGATGGCGCGAGTAACGCGTTGCTGCAATCCAAGATCGACTTGGTGCTGCTCGACGCGCGTAAGCAGAAGGTGGCCAACTTGGGATCTGTGGAATGGAAGCAACAGCAGTTAACAGTTCCGACGCAGGAGCTCGGTCTGGCGATGGTGCGCACTGATGAATTGGCCACCAAGCTGGAGGCTGCGCGGGACGACAAGACGCGTGAGGCGCACTTCCTGGAATTGCTGAGCGCCTACGATGCGTTGCTGCAAGCTCTCAAGAATGCTACTGGCAAGCTGGAACAGCAGGCCAAAAGTGGCAGCGCGCTTGTGCACTCGGACCTGGAGCTGCTAGCCGCTCTTGAGGAGTATGCGCGTTTCAAGAAGCTTTCGAAGCAGGTGGAGCGACAGACAATTGTGTACCGCGCGCTGAAGCAGCGGTCATCGGTGCAACAGACCGGCGAACTCACCCACATTCTAGACATGCTTGTGCAGACTGTGGGTGACATCTTGTCCATCCCTGGTATACGTGATCTGGAACAGCGTCGTGCCGCACAGTACAGCGCTTACCACGCGGTATTCCGGGCGTGCCGCGCCGCCACTGTTGCACAGACCTATCTTCAACAGCACAAGTTTGCTGAGGCGCTGGCTCTGTACCAGTATGCGTCGGGTTTTCTGACAGAAGCTGAAGAGGTACTAGCTGCACAGCCTGCTGCCAAGGATGTCCTTTGCAGGAATTCACGCGGGAGTTGCGCGAGGAGTTAGCGGGTTCTGCAAGCCGCACGACGGCACAGAGCTTCCTGGAGTCATCCACGCGTGCAGATGCCATGCGTCTTGAGTTGGAGCAGCTTTCTCTGTCTACCACAGAGGAAGATGGCAAGAAGAACAAAAAGGACAAGAAGCGCAAGAAACGTCACATTAATGCGTTGGTGGACCGTCAGGACCAGTTCGAGGCCGGATCGGTGGAGGGCCACCACGAACTGGTGAAGTTGCCACCCGAGTTCCGCTCTGTCCCGTGCAAGCCACTGCTGTTTGACATGGCATTCAACGAACTCGAGTTCCCAGATCTGACTGAGCGTACTAAGACCGACGTGGAGAAGGCTGCTGAGGCCGCAGCGGCAGGAGATAACGCCATTGGCGGCGGCTTCTTTGGTTGGTTCCGTAAGTAGAAGTTGTCACGCATGATGCTGACAATAGAGAGCTGAGGAGAGCTATGAACAGCTACGTAGGTCTCCGAAATGAGACGTTCGTCTACTTGTCATTTTTCTTCCTGTTTTATGTCTTTATTGCATCATTCCGACCAATTTAGCGCATTAATCGTCGACCTCGTCCTCTTCGTCGACGATCTTCTGCAGGTCTCGTTCGAACGCGCGTCGCTCTCGTGCGTCTTGCTCCTCTTCAGTCGGCGCGGGCGATACACGACCCAGAAGACGGAACCATAGTGGGAACCAGATGGCCATGTAGGCTAGCCACCGGTGGATTTGGCTAAAATAGTCGGTAGCTTCGTAGAAAATGGTGCAGAGGAGACCAACGATGCCGAAGATGACCACGTGGTGGTGGTCTTGCAGAGGACCGTAGTCTGGGATATTATCCCGTTTCCAGGGCGCCACAGGCTCGAACTGCTTGCGGTAAGCCTCCTCTTGACGCATAAAGTCCTCAATGCCTCCGTCCCCAGCATCTTCGACAGGAGGGTCGCTATTAGGCAGCTCAACCTTAACACGTCGTCGAGCCATCGTCAATGTGGCAGAGTGTCGAAATTGTTGCCAATTCTTGACACTGATATGTCACTGAAATGAAGAGTGACAAGTCAGTCTTTGAAATCACCTCGCTCGAGTGATATTTGGGATTTTCACACGTTGATTGACCAAAATTAATCTTCTGCAACTCGATTGGCTGAGGAACCATTTTGCCCATTCACTTTATTTAAATGGGTAATCTTCCACCACGTCATTTACCCAATTTGGGCACTTCTGACAGTCAAAGATGGAGAAGTACAGTCGGTGGTCGGATCTGAGCACGGGCATCAACCCGTTCGTGCCCCAGCGTCGGCGTTTCACGAGCGGCTGGCCAGTCACATGCCTTCAGGTGCTCTCTGGATCGCTGTTGGCGGTCGTACGCATCCCGTTGGTGCTTGTAGCGACTCTGGTGCTCGCTCTCGTCAACGTCATTGTGTCGATCCTGGCTATAATTCCTTTCCTGGGGCGATTAATCAAGCGATTGACCGACTGGTTGCTCTGTACACTGCTGTTTCTTCTATTGGGAGTGTTTGCATCGGAAGAAGCTGCGAATTCGCGGCGTCTGGGCCTCGTTACAGCCAAAGGAGGCCACTCGACAGGCTCGTCACGCGTCGGACCGGGTGACGTGGTTGTCTGCAACTATACGAGCTTCGTGGAGATCCTGTATCTGGCTCGACGTTTCTCGCCCGTGTTTGTGTTTGCTACAGAAGGGAAAACTGACAATGGAGGGCTGGTACACGTCTGTGGACTGCCGGAGGCGCTCTACAGGTCGTTGGCGATGCCTGTGAGTGCTGAACGTGTCAAGCCTACACGGAAGATCGCTGACGTGGTGCGTCGTGCTTCTGGACCGATCGTGATACTACCAGAAGGAGCACGTAGCAATGGAAAAGCTGTTTTGCGGTTCATCCCCCTGCTGGAGAACCTACCGGTCAAAACCCGTGTGCATCTTGTGGCCTTCCGTTACGAGTTCAAGCACTTTAGTCCGAGTCATTCCGCCGGAAGCGGCTGGTTGCATCTCTTCTGGATGGCTTTCCACCTCTATCACACGATACGTGTGACGGTGTTGAACGCCAGGGATTTAAATCTGAAGGAACTCATCCCTGCTACCATGCTGCGCAGTAAGAAACAGGAAAGTTCCAAGACGCTGACGACGGTGCAGGTGGAAAAACTGCGCTCGTTACTTGCTGCCATGCTGCGCACCAAGGTGGTGGACTTGGGTCCCAAGGACTTTGTGTCCTTTAACGCTTACTGGAAACACGTTAACAGCGGAGGACGTCAGCCAGCTTCACAGTTCACGGATCGCAAGGCCCCGCATGAACACGCACAGTGGGCCAAGAGATAAGAGGATATCTGCAAGTAGGAGCAGGGACACTAACCCTCATATGACTAGGCATCGGTGATAAATGCAATGTCTACTCCTTTCTTCCCTAACCTAGATCGTGTTTCTCAGTATTTTTGTCAGACTTTCTTGAACGGTGTGATTAAACTTCTCGTTCTAAGCCAGTTTCATGAGCAGCTCGTAGACACCGATACCTAGCTCCACTGAGATTAGGATGATAATGTACCACTCGAGACGCTCGCCCTTGTGAGAGTCCAGCACCTCCAGGAAAAACTTCACAAATATTCACGTCAGAGATTCCTGCCCAGATGTTAGGATATTAAACGAAACGCATAGCTCACCTTGGTATTGTGTTGAATCAGTTCGAGTTTGAAGTTGAGGTTCTGGAAACGTTCATTGAGCTCGAACTCCTCGAGGAGCGACTCCCACATGTTGTGGTAGCGCGTTTGGCTCCAGGCTGGGTCACCTGGCCTCTTTCGGTCGATCACTCGCAGCTTGCTCACCAGGTCTATAAGCAGTGTGTTGTTAGACGCCACGATCTTGAACAGTCTCTTTGTCTGCTCATTTTCTCGTCCGAAAAGCGCACCGCGCGGGCCCTTCTTCTCCACATCTGTATTGAGTTTCTCAAACTCGCTCAAAATGGTCTCACATTGCCGCTCGTAAAACTCAAGCGCCACTGTCTGTGACAACACGCCAGCAATCACGTGCACATTGATATGGTCGATTTCACGCACCAGCACATTGTTCTCTATCAGTGTACTCCATTTTTGCTGAGCTGGGTCGCCGATCAGTAGCATCTCCTCTTCATGTCCTCGCATCTTAAACACGTCGCTACAGAACCGAGTAGCGTGTTTGATCAGCGTGTTCACGAGGATTTGGTCACAGTTGAAGAACACCACGGCGCCATAGTCAAAGTACACGACCCACTTGTCTGTGCCACGTTTGGACGTGACGGTCTTGCCTCCTGCTCCAACACTAAGTGTCGTGGAGGTGTCCGTACTGGCATTGGTCGAAGTAGTCACAATAGGAGGCGCTTCTCCCGTGACTAGCCCTACATGGTCATTATTCTTATTGCCACTTAGCCTCAACACAATCGAGTCTTTGTGTAAGTAGTGCGTGACTTTAAAGCGGTCCGTGTAGAGCTTCTGGAAGAGTGACGCGATGTCCATTTTACGGGCGACGTGGACAGCTCGAATGGGCATATGTTGCACCCTTTTGGCCATCATTTCGCTCTGCGCTTTGGCTTCTGCAGCTGCAATTGTAGCGTCCACTTCATCTGCCGTTGGGAGTGGTGGTAGATCCAGTTTGTTGACATCTAAAGCTTGGAAGGCAGGAGTCGTAGCTGTGAACGACGTAGCGAAGTCTTTGCGTTGTTCATAGAAGGATAACAGACACGATCCAGACGGTGAAGACAGACCTGAA
This sequence comes from Phytophthora kernoviae, assembly GCA_008080845.1. Lineage (NCBI taxonomy): Eukaryota > Oomycota > Peronosporomycetes > Peronosporales > Peronosporaceae > Phytophthora > Phytophthora kernoviae. The sequence continues at coordinate 55,894 of VKKV01000320.1, read as the reverse complement.
GAAGCTGCAGAGCAGCTACGGACGCAACGCGCACCCACACGCCGCAACAACATGAGACCTGTGGCTGAGCGTTGTGTATGGTCAAAACATTACCCATTAATAAGGTATATACCCATAAAATGTACTCTTGTACCCAGTTTGGGATATATCAGTTTGGTCATTTTCTCAATTGACTTAATTGAGCTCATATAGCTATGACGGACTTGGCGCTGATGGAGTTCCCGGAAGAACCCGTGCCTTTGATCACCTTCAACGAAGACGAGGACAAACTCAACGTCAATGATGAGGCTGTATCGATCCTGCGGTGTATCGACGGCCACGTGGCTGTAGTGGCTATGGCTGGACTATACCGTACAGGGAAGAGCTCCATGCTCAACTGGCTGTTGGGACGTCAGAGCGGCTTCCGTGTAGGCCCCACTATTGAACGTTGTACGCGCGGTATCTGGCTATGGGGCCGACCTCAGAAGCACACAATGGCCAATGGAGAGGACGTGTGGGTGCTCATACTGGACACGGAAGGCATGGGCGGACTGGAGGCTTCGCAGCAGTATGACGCACGCATCTTCTCCCTCGCGACGTTGCTATGCTCTAAGCTTATATACAATAGTCAAGGCAGTGTGGACGAGAAGGCCATTGGTGGCTTGAGCTTTATTGCCAACTTGGCGAAGCACATCAAGGTCAGTTCATCAGCTGAAGGAACAGGTAGTGAAGATGAAGATGTGATGCAGTTCCACAGCTTCTTCCCGTCCTTTTGTGGGTCGTGCGGGATTTCACACTTGAGCTGGTGGATGAAGACGGAGATCCCATCTCCAGCAGTGACTATCTGGAGCGTGCACTGGCGGATCAACCACGCACACCAGCCAATATGGAGCGCAACCGGATTCGTGCCATGATGAAGGACTTCTTCCGTGACCGTGATTGTGTCACGCTTGTGCGGCCTGTCCATGAAGAAGCGAAGTTGCAACAAGTAGACCAACTTCCCATTGAAGAGCTGCGTCCGGAATTCCAGGAACAGCTTAGCAATGTGATGCAGATTGTGTACGGAGACAGTCTGCAGCCGAAGACGTTACAGGGCAAACCACTCAACGGCAGCATGTTCGCTGGTTTGCTGCAGGCTTACGTAGCTGCCATCAACAGCGGCGGTGTCCCCGTTATTACGTCGGCTTGGGAAGGTGTGACTGCCAGCGAGTGCCGCAAGGCTATGTCTAACGCTGCCGATGGGTTTAAGAAGAGCCTAGGCGCACTAGACTTACCTATGGATGACGAAGATCTGACTGAAGCATTCAAGGACGCAGGACAGCACGCTTTGGCACAATACCGTGCTGCTGCTATCGGCGACAGCACCTTGAAACTGGAGGCTGACCTGATCAAGCGCATGGAAGAAGAAAAGAGCGCCTGTGCAAGCAAGAATGCAGTTCAGAGCAAGGAGATGTGCGACCGTCTGCTGCAGGTGCTGTATGCCGAGCAGATCCAACCCAAGCTTACCTCAAACGCTAATGATGAGGGTGGCTTTGCCGACATGCAACAATTCTCGCACGAGTGGCAGGCATTCCGTGACGCGTATCTGAAGAAGGCACGCGGTGGTGCCAAGCTTCAGTGCTTGATAACCTTTTCCGAAGCCAAGTATGCCGAGGCCATGCGCATCCTGCTGAGCCGACAGGAAGAAGGTTACGAGAAGAAGATCCGCACACTGCAGGGCGACGTGTCCAAGGTGAAGGAGGAGCTGGGCAGCGTAGGTGGACGTGAGCAGATCTACAAGGAACAGATTGAACAGATGCAGGTGCAGTCGTCGCAGATTATGTCGGAGAAGGCGCGTTTCGAGGCTGAGTCCGAGGCCCAACGGGAGCGCATCGCCAACTTGGAAAGCATGCTGCATGACGAAGCTTCTACGAAGCAGCACGTGGAGATCGAGCGCGAATCGGCCGACTTGAAGCTGAACAGCGAGACCAAGAAGCGCGAGGAGGTCAACAGCGAGCTGGATCGCATGCGAGCCGATTACGAGCGTGTCGTACAGGAGAAGGAGCGTCAAGAAATGGAGCTGAATCTGTTGAGCGAGGAGTGTCAGCAACTGCGTAAGGGCCAGACCTGTGGCTGCACCATTTCCTAAAGTAAATTGCCGCTGCAAGTGGGAAACAAGGACCCCAGAATCTGTTTCTTGGCATGATGCATCTCTAGATAACCACAAAAACACTCTAAAAGCCTGTCATCTCATTGTCTTATGCACAAGAGGACTGTCTACTGCGGGCGACGGTTGGGCGTCAGAGGAGACACGTAGGCCTTGAGCTGCTCAGGCACAAGGCAATAGAAACATTATACTCCATTAAATCATCGTTTAAAAGCCTAAAGAACGCACCTTGAAGCCTGTGAGGTCGGGCACTTCGAGTTGCAGCAGCTTGTCCGAGTCCACGACGTAGCGACCGCGCTTGGCGTGCGTTCCTTCGTTGCGGCAGCCGTTTCCCTTGTAGAAGCGGCGATTAGCGCGCTTGCTGGTGAGCGGACGCAGCGAGTGCGAGCGTCCGAACTTGCTCTTGCGCGCCAGGCCCGTGATCAGTCCGTCCAGCAAGCCCATATTCGTTAGTATAAGAAGCTCAGTATGTGGCGCAGCAGCCACAGCTATATAGGAGGCGTGGGATTGGTTGAAAACAATTTTAGCGAATGAAACGTTAGTACAAGCTAAGTGCGTTTTTGCTAAGTTTTTTCTTTTTTCTTTTTTTGTGGGGGGAAGGGGTAGTTTTGGTCCTTCAAAATGATACGAAATGAAATCTACAAGTTTGGCGATTTTATTAGACCATATGTTTAACTTCGACCTTAGCCGCTTTCAGTTCATTAATGACTCCTGCTATGACTTGGACCACGTGATATCCACAATATTTCGTACTTTAACTCCAGCTTGTTTCCGCTCGATCAACGCACAACTGAACGCTTTCAAATTAACCGCGTATTCAGCGAGATAGACTCTTCAGATTTAGTGGCCTGTATACGCTTCAGCAAATTGGTCTGTAGCTCAGAATCAGCCTTAAGGAAGGCCGTTTGGGGAATCTGTGACAGCAATGTCATCACCTTCGGCTTGAGCGCCTTGTATGTCGTTCGGCGCATATCCACAATTTTTATAGCGAGGGAAGCATTTGATAGTTACTCGGGTGTCAGCCACATGAGCTTCCTGGTCAGTCTTTCAGGCGTGTTCTCCAGTCGCTGCTCGCGCCCTAGTTTCTTTGATGGTGGGAGTGGAGAGCCGTCACTATAGACTCGACGAAGAGGATCACTGTTTCGGCCAGAAATCTTCGCGACGTGCGCGAAGTTGGGAACCGGCACACTCCATTTCTTGATGAAACGCTGATGTTTGCGTAGCAGGGCGATGAGCTCAGGGACTGCCTCAGGCTGCAGCATTTTTCCTCTTCCCATCGCGAATTGCCAAATGAGTCATATGAAATGCAACCTTCCATGATCTTCAAACACACCTAACACTCATTGAAATCCTTTTCCACCGATGCTTCATTTTATTTTGTCAAATTTTTGTTAAATGTATCCATTTTGCCAGCAAGAGCCTTGACTGACGAACTCGGACAGCAATGCGACGTCCGATGCATTGGGTGCTTCTCCCTACCCCGTGGAAAAATATCCACGGACATGGTGCACGAACACCAACTCAAACACCTTCGAATTTCAACAGTCACCAGGAGCGAAATTTCTTGTGAGTAGTTCGACGTCATCGAGCTTGGTGAATCCACTACAACGAACTTTTCCGTATCCGTTATAGGCACCAGGACGTCGATGTGAACCTCCATGTACTCAACCACGATATCCATATCACTACCGTGCATCGTAAAGCCAGTCGATCCCGAAAAATTCAGAGCGAACTCCTTGCCATCAGCCAAATCCTTAAACAAATTCCACCTGGACACTGCCTAATTTTCTCGTTTTCCGACACGCTGGAAGTTACTGTTGCATAGCTGATTGCAAAGGCGCTACAATTGATCGACGGGAGTACGTCCAAGTTCCGACATCTAACCGACGGAGCTGTAGTTGATTTATCCTACAGTATTAGCTATTTGATACATAAACGATGCCGTTTAATACCATGTAGTTGTAGAGACCTTAGTCGTTCATGAATGTGGCGAAGACGTTGTTGAAGACACTGGTAGCGCTGGCCGACACGAACGGTGGGTGAGCACGGTGAAAGCCGCTCGACCATAAGCCTGAGAGGACATGCGCGTCATCGAGAAGTTGAGGTATAGTGGTGGCCAACCCATCGTTGTTCTTTCTCGAATTTAGGAGAATCAGGCGTTGGCTTGTACTTGCTTGCGTCGAAATGACTAGAAGGGTCGCGATAACAACTATCACTTATAAGTGGGGGTATTCTTGAGTAGAGTAGCGCGATAAACAATTGCTACAGTAATGCTAAACTAAATCAAGAGAGACTAAATTATCTGCAAACATGATCAGATTATTCATTGTTACTGCTTCTCTCGCTTTTTGGACCTTGGCACAACCACGACCGGAAGCAGCGACACCAATCAACTACTCCTTCCGGCCAGATCCTGGAAACACGTAGATCTTCGTCTCCTCGTTTTTTAGCAATATCTTTCGTCTGGCTCGTAAAGCCTTAGTCTCCTATGTTAATGCCAGAGGTACCACTGGACGTACTTGGGACGAAGTCACGGTTTCTGGTGCCGGGATTCTCGGTATAGCATTGACAGCGGCGTTTACCTTAACAGTGCACAACACCGCCACCACAGCAAAAACATTGACCAACTGCATCTTGAATCACTTCGTCGTTCTTGACGCAAAAGATGGTGCTGGCACTGGTCGATTTAGACAATGAAGATCAGAGCGGAAGCTGAAACCTAAAGACGCGAGCACCGCCCATCCCATGAATGACTGCGCTTTCAGTGAACCTTGACGAGATAAATAGTGTACGGTTTTGTTGAGTCACAATGACAAACAAATCGGGACATTCAGCACGTGCGGTAGTATTCCCCACATTGGTAATGCACACGATACTGTTTTAATTCTTGTAGCTGAAGGTCAATAAGTTCAATTAATACCAGTACATCCGTATGTTTGGTTCATTTCTACATCTTTGATCCTGAAAAAAGGACTAGAATGCCTGTTGCTCGAGTTTTTGTCCTGTATCTGTGGTTTTACAGGACAAAAACTTGAATGAAAGTTATTTTAGCATCTGTCTGATTTAATATAAACTATTACTATGGAACTCTGCTAACAAACCCAAAGGGTGTCTTCCTTACAGTATCTAAGCACAAATTCAAGACAAAACCGCATATTGATATGTTATTAAAGACACTGTTGCAGATATAATTCTGCTACGTTGAGGATACCTGGAAATGTGATGATGGTGCAGACGAGTAGATCTAAGAGGTATATGTGCTCCAATACCTTCAACAACTTCTATCTATCGAATTTGATGGCAAGTAAACCAGCTAACTTTTGGTCCTATTTTCTGTCCTGAAATCGGAGGCTGTTGGGGTTAGGCCTTTGTACCGCAAAATATGGAAAATAGTTAATACGCTCATAAAAAACGATGTCATCACATCTTCCGTGGTCGCACTGTGCGCAAGTAAAATTGAATCAAAACGAATCCATTATTACTCCTGCACTTGACTGGCTATATCAAATCCATTATCCCATCATGCGCACAAGTCATCGATATTGGATCCCTTCCCTCCCTTTATCACAAAGTTTGTGTATTTGAGTCAGAGGGGGATGAGAGGTTGCTATTATAGCACGCGCGGCAAGTAATCTGTATATTACTACGTGCACAGTATCGGGTACTGTAGTAGGCAAGCCTAATGCCGAGCTCCCTATCCTTACTTGTTCACGGAGCGCATCATTGTCTTTGTACAACTATGGCTCTCGCCGTTCTCGTTTCGTAGATAAAGTTAAGTAAATGTGTAGTAGCAACCTGTTGAAGAAAAAGAAAAACACTTGTGTTGTCGTCACAAAAACCGATTCCTTTCGACGAACAACAATGATAAAGGTGTGGGACCGACACACCTTGAATGCCTTCTTACAGATTTACTTTACAAACGTGTCAGTTCCCGATCACATTTTTCGTACGTACCATATTCTACTGGTTGTACTCAATCAGGACAGAGGTGGTGCCCCAACAGCTAGGGCTCCGACCAATACTGAGAGGCCCGTGAAGTCAGTACTTTGGACATTAATGGTAAACAGAGAGCAGACATCGTAGGGCAACGGCGTGTCTTGTATTCTCATCCCCTCATACAAATCCAGGTATGGATATCAAGCCCTTGCCGTACTGTAACTGCACGACGCACTCAGAAAAGAGAGAGATGATTCGATTATCGCTTATTTTACCTTCTTAATTTGTGATTCTAGCTGAGCTATGGCTATCTGAATATTTTAGTCGACTAGTGTGCGAACGATTACTCCAGTGCGATGTGTGAGGCGTAGTTGAACGTGACGAATGCGAAAGTTGTCGGCATTTTGTCTGAGATAACTTCCCAATCGGTTGGCGTGGCAAAGATGTTGTAAGATGGCACTGTATCCAAAGCTGTCAGCGTTGTTTGCATGTCGAATGAGCTGTCGGAAGTGGGCGCTGAAAGTGTTGTATACTGTTGCGGTAGCTGTGCTGAGGGAGCTGGTTCGCCGTTCTCAAAGAGAGGTGACTTCGTTCTGTCCACAGGTGATGGAGGGTTCTTCATCGGAGGGTGTTCCACAGACAAAGGACTTCTTTGCGGTACCTTGTCCAACGCGGTGAAACTTTCAGTTTATGTGGAAGAGCCAAAGTCGTCCATGTGAGATTACCCGCAAAGAAACCATCCCAAGCTCTCCATATTGCCTCCGACACATCTGCCGAGTGTGAGTACCCTAGGAGGAGATACTGTGTGGTTTCAATCGCCATGCACTCGCGATAGGGGCATTACTGTACATTTGGGATTTGTTGTAGTAAGAACCAAAATCTTGAACGAACGGATAGCAAGCGTAATGCGATTCACAATTGCAGATCATCCAACACGGGGAGGAGGAATTGTCGGTGCATTTTGCTGGACTGAACAAACTTAGCCACACCATTGTTCGTTGAACCTTCAAGATCACGACAAATGGGGTGATGTTGCTGTGTTGGGGGTGTTCGTTGGAGGAGACGTTTTAGAGCTGGACGTTGGATGTCAGGAAACAGCGCCACCTTCGTTGCGACCTTGACTCCAACATTTGGAAGGAAACATGCTGGGGGAACGTTGGAAGTGCTACTTTCAATGGCGGCTCTCATTCGTCTGAATATCTGGGTGAACTCCTTATAATGACGACTTAGCCAACGTTGTTGTTGTCCACAGGAGTAAGTTGTATCGGCTGGGTTACTTATTTTCCAAATGAAATCAATTTGTGTGGGCCAAGTACCAAAGTGTTGTAAGATGTTCGTCAAACTAGCATACAAGACTCTCTTTGCTACCTGTAGACAAAACCTTCTCCCTGGTTCGGCAACTGCAATCAGATTTCGTCGGTTTGTAGACGATGTTTCGTACTGTATCATAGGGTTGTTCGACAGCTAGATTGGAAGAGGTCTCCAGAAATGTCAATCGTAATCGTTATTACTGGCCTATACTATAATAATATCTCCCGTACTACATGTACAATATATATAACAACAAGAGGGTACACGTTGCACCCGAACTGTTTTTGAAAGCTACACGTTGATAGTTTCCGCCCAATGGTCTTAGTACTGTACAGTCCAACAGTTGTTGCCCATTTTTAATTCTGCACGTCGTCGTGTAAGGGCCACCAGCAGCCAAGTTTAAAGGTCTTCGCTAGAAAATGAGTCAGAATGCGGTCCTCTTCGCTACCATTACCACGCTTGCTGTTGTCGAAGCTGTTATGATCTGCCACGACCAAGTACAGCCATTCAAGCAACCTGAACCTGTCACCGCCACTAAGGAGGTAGCAGTCCAGTTCAAACCTGCTATCTCTGTCTACGACGAGTGCAAACAATACCCTGCTGTTAACACTGTTGGTGAGACTCCTCTTCCAGTTGCTGTACAGCACGTTCGTTGTATGGCAACCACCCCTTGTCCTTCTTAGCCACAAAGAGCAGCAGCCGACCTGTATCGCACTTGACTGTGTTCGATGTCTTCGCCTTGATCGCCTGCCCACCAATTTTCTCTCGTCGATATCTACAGCAAGCACGTTTTCCAGTGGACAGCCCACTACCACACATACGAATGTTTCCATCTTTCCTCCTGATAGCAGATTAAAAACTATATACTCAAGAACTTGTCGTGAAGTGGTCGGTTGTGATTTCATAAGGGAACAAGTGCACTTCAATTTACTCTACGAGCGTCTGCGACGTGTGAGCGCGAATTGTCAATCAAAAGACTAAATAAGGGCGAAAAAGGACTAAAATGAGTCAACATACACAAAATAATTTTTTTTCTCGAAAAAACTCCTTGGTGTGTGTCACACCACCGATCGAACGACAATTCGCACAGCAAAAGCTAATGGAGATCTCTTCCGAGCCTTCGTCCGTTGACCCCAGTACTGCTCAGGAGCCTTCCGAGGTGTCAGCAGACTCGGGACTTTCAAGAGAAAATCTGTGGCAACTCAAGAGCGATTGCGGCGCCTCGTTACGTGCCTTTGAGGCCCAACGCAGTGCCCAGATCGACCGGTTCCAAACCCGAGACCGCGACTACTGGCGCCAGTTCCAGGACGAAATTCGTCACGGAGGCGACGAGAATTCGCGGCTGCAGCGCTTCTTTACGCTGCGATTGCAGGCAGATTTGGCCTATGCTGAAGCTTTAAGACAGACGCGCGCGGTGCTGGACCCTCCAGTTTCTTCTGCAACTCTGGAGACCTCAGGAACAGCAGCTAACGACCAGCTAAACGTGCAGTCGTCGGTTTCTAAAGCTTTACATGCTGTTGGGGAAGTCCAGCAACAATTAGCTGAGAAATTAGTACAATTTACGACTGTAATTAAGCGGGAGGTGACGACGAAACCATTGGATGAGATGGTGGCGACGTACAAGGAAAGAGTGGCGGCGATGACTACAGAGGGGGATAAATTGGATGCCATGTTGTTTAAGGCACAGCAGAGAGTGTTGACAGCATTTGGCAAGTTTGAAGAGTTGTTTAAGCAGTTGGAGAGTGAACGAGGGGGCAATTTGGAGGAAGAGAAGATATCTGGCTCGCGGAGATGAACTACTGTATCAATGTGCAGAAGCTGCAGCAGTGTCGAGTGGAGTATGTGACGGGCATGTCGGCACTTTTCCAGCAGTACAAGACGATGGAGGTGTGGCGTGCCTCAGTGATTCAAACAGCTCTGGATACTTACGTTCGCAAGCAGAAACTCACGTACAGTGAGATGGCTGGCGCGATGGTGGAGCCCATGGCTGCAGCACAGGTACAGACATCACTGAAGATGTAGGGTGTAGTGCCTATCCTTTTTGTTGTCTAACTTGTTGTTCGGTGAATGCAGCGGATTGACCCAGAACGAGATCTCCTGCAGAGCGTGCGAAGGATACCTAAGAATGTATGCACTCTTTACTTCATTTTCATCTACGGCCTATACTAACTCGATAGTATGTGTTGTATTTTACAGTACACTGCAGCCGCGCTATCGGCGTCTGAGGATACAGATGAACAGCTCTTTTCAACGCTGCAATCTCCCATTGCTAGCCCGCTGTTGGTGCGCTGTGGGTTCTTGAAGCGTCAGGTAAGCGGCTCGCTGTTTTCTACTTGGAAGGATGTATTGTGCGCTATCACGCACGACGCATGCCTGCACTTGCTGGATCTCAAGGAGAACACGACCCGTTCTATTACTGAATCGACCGAGACAATGCTGGCTGCTATTGCCACGAACGAGCAGACGACAGATGTGATGTCGTTGTCTCTGTGTCTGACAAACTGCCGGATCGAGATACTGGGCAAGAGCGCAACGCCGAGCTTCGAGATAACGGAGCAAAGTTCGCCATCGGGGCTGCTGAGTAGCATGTTCCGGCTGGAGCACTCTCGCACGCTGACGTTCCAGTGCTCAAGCCAGGGCGATCTCATCGACTGGGTGGTAGCTGCCAAACAATTCATCTCAGCTGGATCGTCCATGGTGAATAGATAGAGTAGAAGCAGGAACAGTAGGTGTGTCCGTCAATAAGAGCAGATAGCGTCAAGCCCAACAGCAAAAAGCGTTAAATATCGGGACATTAGAAGTTTTGCGCGCGTGTTTAAGTAGATGTATGTTTTGTGTCTATCGTGGAATCCATACTAAAAGAGAGAGCCCTCGGACCCATTACCTAGATGAAGCTCTCCATACGCCTTCAACTTGTGCATGTACTGTAACAATCAGTTCCAATTACTTGTATATTCGTAGGAGCAGCCATTCCCATCGATGGCTTTGTCCCCAGCCAGCACAACCGTGTGTGTGTGTGTGTCTACGGCACTTCAGCTAACTATTTTACTAACACTTAACTTATTTACGTTTCTCTGTTGTTCACAGTCTCTCCATCAAGGCACGTCGGTCATAAGGCTCTTAGGCGCATGTAGGATTGCGCTGGACTTGAATTCGTTGGGTTGATCGGTGGCGACGCAGAGGTTGTGTCGTGTGTGTGGGTTTCTCCGTTGCAATCGAGTACATCTCACTTGATTGTGTGCTTACTTTCGTAGCGACGGCATTGCGAATACCAGCAATTTCGACACGCTTTGCCCAGGTCTCTGGTGGTGAGTGTCCATTTTCCAGCATGGAAAAATGACTGCCGGTGTGGTGAATCATTCGCTCGCGCATCTCACTATCTGTCATGGCGCTCCACGTCTTCTTGAGCAGATACATCTCTTCGTCATCCGAGCCTTCGCCGTAAATCTCGTCTCGCTCCTCTTGACGGCCAAACTCACGGTAAAACCGTCGCGTGAAGTCGAAGTTGTTGAACTGCTGGGTCTCGTTACTGCCTTCATCGTCATCGCTGCTGTCGCGGTTCCTACATTTCCTGGTGCTAGGCTCGCACGTTTGATCCTGGAGAGTCATTGTGAAAGATGGAGTTGGCACGAGTGGATAGTGGTGGAAACCCCGGGTAAGAGCCATAGCAGCAGATGCCCTCCTTGCTGCACTAGGTGATTCTGTCTCTCGTCGAGCAGGCTTTCCACTAGTGCAGCTAACGCTGCTGGATGGAGCGATGCTAGGTGTAACCTTTCGGTGGCTTCCACACTCGAGGAAGGCCTCGAGGTGAGTGATCATGCTGAAACAAATGGCGATAAGTTGGCGATGTCGCACGACCTCGACGACGTCTAGTGCTTGGATCAGGAACTGGTTCAACGCCTGAGACCGAGTCTCGATCACGCGCTTCGATCGAGACCCAAAGAGCTTCCGGGGCGGGAACTGCTTAAACAGGTAGGCGAAGCGACCTCCGGAAGCTTTGGACTGACGGTGGTACTTGCTGATGCTGGTGCTTGTGCTCGCACTGGAGCTGGTACTTGCACTGACGCTGGAACTGCTGGTACTGAAGCTGATTTCAGAGCTGTCGACTTCTGGACTTGTGAGATACATGGCCATCTGTTCATCGATCAAGGCCAAGAGCTTCTCGCGCAGCTCACAGAATTCCGAGAAGCAGCGACGCAAGTGCCAGCTCTGTTTCGTCTTGGCATCCTCGACGCGCAGAATGTAGACGGTGGATGGCTTGAGGGCCAATGCCGACGTGATAGAGGCCGACAATGAATGCATGGTGTCCAGTGCTGCTAAAGGCTATTGCAACAATGTCGGCGAATGTTCCGAGCTGGGCTGGGTCTGCGCTGAATCGTCGACTGGAGGTTTCGCCGGTAAAATTTGCGTTGGCTGTTAGCGTGGCCGTTAACGGACACTTGATTCTCTACCGGCAAAGAGGCGCGAGGAAAAACTGAAGACAGACACTCGCGCCACGCAGGACTCGCTATCTGCTGGAAAATCGGAAAATGCAGACGATGAATGCATAGCACTGGCGTGGTCTCATAGTCATGGTGAGACCATATCCCATATCATGCGGGTGGAGATCAACTGGACGTCAATCCGTGGAACGACTTTGCCTACAAGCAAGCATAGCACCAAGCACCAAGCACGGATATCTTCCAGGCGTTTTTCCCCAGCTGTTAGCTAACCTTGATGCTGTGGTTGAACACGACCTTGATGGATACGCCGCTTACCACACGCCGTTGAGTCAAGCCCAGCCTTAGTCTCCCACCAAGTTTACTTGTGACCAACTTCTAGTGATCTTGAAAAGCCGCATTAGCTCACACTTCAAGCGGGCAAGAACGTTCTGCCGTCACGTGTAGACGCTAGGGATGGAGATGAAATACCATGAGCGAGCAAAACAGAATTGGAGTCTAATGGTGACTATCTGTAAATATTGGCACTCACCTGTCACTGAGCGTGGCTGGATGGCCGGTTCATTAAGACGAACTGTTGTGATGCTATTTGCCACTAGAAAATCAACGAGACAACGCTTCTGACGCTAGCGAGCTCGTGCTTGTCAACGCTTCGTTTTCATTCAGCGTCGTTGCACGTACTTGCAGTCTCCGATAGTCGTTATCCCACTGCTGTCAGTCGGAGGACAGGCTGTGGCATTTAACGTGGCTGCAGATTCTCCTCAACTCGAACGCCATGTTGCAATTTCTCACCGGATCATAGTGAGCTGATCGCTTGGTCAGTTCATGCTAGACTCTGAGCTGGCCCCTGCTTCGGTGAGTTCGGTGAACATGCTTCCTTCTACCGATTCACGCGAACAAAACCTTCGGCAAAATTCCGCTCGTGGTGGTGGTGCACGAGACCACTTGCTCCGACCGGATTGTCTCCCTGCACCGTCCTCTTTCGATCACAAGCGACACTTGCTCACTGACCACCTCGCCTAAATTTCGATGCAACTACGCTGTACATGAGCGACATATTTTTTACTGTACAGCAACCCGGAATCGCGCTTAGAACTAGAGCCAGCTTGCGCAGTTATCTCAAAGGCAAACCTTTTAACGCGTGAAGTGTCCATGATGTCGACGAATCGTACCAGTAGCTACTGAGGCGACTGTGCCCTCAGGGCATAGTCACTGAGTTAGAATGTATCGAAGTTATGCTGGCCACCATCGTGCCCAGCAGCAGAGACGGACCATTGGAAGCGACCGCCGCAATTGCTATGTCGGCTCTACTCTTCTTGCCTGTTCCGTGATACGAATGACGCCCCCGGTGTTCGTGCCAGCTCAGCTCAATGAGTGCTCGCTGATGGTAATTGTGTAGTGTGCGGCTTGTGCGGTGCAATTGTGTAGTTTGCCGTTTATGCGGCACAGACCTTGCTGGAAAGTCCCGTACGGTCGTTGTTGTTGCTGGTTTTGGCTCTTGTGTCGATCGTGGGAGCCGTCTTGAATGCACTTTTGGCTCTCGCAGTTCATGCAATGGGCCGTACTGTCGAATCCAAAGGCCATACTGGGTTGTGCAGCCCAACTGCACTGCGCCATCTTCAAAGCACAGCCGCGTTGCATGATGGTGTAAGAATATCGCATACGACCATGTTGCTGTACCCATGGGCTAATTGACGACAAAGCATATGCAAAGTTCAGTTCTCGATAAAGCATGCATCCTGTCGTGTAGAAGTGCACCGCTGCTTGCATCATACAGCATCCGAGTCAGGAAGCGTGTGCTGTTCGAAGATCTGAACGGCATGGAATCCACTGCACAGATGTGGTAGTCAGCATGATTGCAACATGAGCTTATATGGCACGGTCAATAGGTTCAAAGCTGCTGCTTTCCTATGCATCAGACGGCGAATGGGACTATAGGTACATATACAAGCGTGCCGTATACAATATTACGCGCTATCGCTGCAAGTACGTGCATTCACTAATGCTGTGACGCCAGCAAGCCAAGACTCTATACAATTCTGTTCTCTGACAAACACAAGTTTGTGTCCATGAACACCTTTTAGATCTGTTTAGGAGGAAGCAATGATAGCCCACTTCTACATCAAAGCATTGTTGAAAAGGACACAAATTAATATTAAAAGAATACTGAAACTTAGTCAGATTAACGCGACCAACAACCGCACGTTCCCGAGCTGTTGTGGGCTTGTACGGCTTCGAGATCGGCGGGGATCTGTCAATTTGCCCGTCTCGATTCACTACAAAGCCATCGGCACGAATCCGACCAACCAAAGTGTCCAAAGCAAGTGACATATGTCATATCTCTACGATCGGTTCAAAGCTGACGATAGACATGGACAGCGCAATGGTATCCGTGAACGCGTCCCGTTATCCTGTACTCTGAAAGTAATGCTTGCATCACTCGACCGGGGACAAACAATCCTGAATGGTGCACCAGCCGTTACCTTTGGGTTTTCTACGTGTTGTGCTGGCTAGATGTCTGAGATGCACCTTCCAGCTACTCTGGGTACTATACTAGTATGGATGTGACGTTGATGGCCACAAAGCGCTCATTCCTCAATTTGCCAGGCGCTGGACAAGTCTCGACTAGTCTGCCAATCAAGATGGTCTTCCTCTCACGAGTTGTCACGCTGCTCGCGGCTGTGGCAGCCACGAACGCCCTTGCACAGACGACTCAGTCCCAGACCGACACGACGTCGCTGTTGAAGGCGTTCGAGAACTGCATGGACGGATCGGCCGGTAACACAACCAGCGGGGGCAACGGCACCGTCACGGTGGACTCGAACTTCTTCGTGGAGGAATCACCGCTGTATGAGGATTACGCCACAGGCCCTAAGGCTCGCATTGCTCGCAAGCCTGCCGGTGTGTACTTCGCTACGTGCGAGGAGGATGTAATCCGCGCTGTCAAGTGCGCTGTCGACAGCGGCCTTGCTCCTGTGCCCGCAGTGGCGGCCATTCGTATGAGGTGTTGTCATCCATGGATGGGTCGCTGGTCATTGACATTGCCGATATGGTGGACGTGAACCTCGTGTCTGAGGACAATGTGGAGGGTTCAGCCATTGCTACGGTGCAGGGTGGCGCCAGATTGGCGTGGATCTACACAGAGCTGGACCGCCTGGGAGGATACAATTTCAACGCTGGCACATGCCCAAGTGTTGGCATCGGCGGACACATTTCTGGCGGTGGCTACGGCATGGTCGCTCGTCACTACGGATTGGCGGCAGACCAAACGACGGAAATGCGCGTTGTGCTATACAACGGCACCGTAGTCACGGCGTCGCCCACAGAAAACCCGGACCTGTACTGGGCTCAGCGTGGTGGCGGTGCCGGTTCTTTCGGCATCGTCACTCTCTTCACAATCAAGGCGTACACAATGCCTGTAGTATCAGTGTTCAAGCTTGGGTTCAACGCCTCCGTGCGAGCCCAGGTGCTGCGCACCTGGATGGACTACTTCCCGACCGCGGACTCCAAGGTCACCACGCAGCTTGTGGTGGACAAGTCAGAGGCCAGACTCACGGGTCAGTACCTAGGCTCTAAGGACGAGCTGGACAGCCTTCTCACCGCTTCCGGTCTCTTGAGCATTGGTAGTATCAAGACGGACGAACGCCGTGACAACTGCTCACAGCTCGCTACCAAGGCTTACGTGTGGAAGGGCACGTGCGACGACTTGAGCTCTCTCAACGTCTCGCACCATTTGACGACCAAGGACAAGGACTACAGCAAGATCAAGGGCGGCTACTCCAATTCGGTCATGGATGACGCCGGCGTGCAGCTCACGCTGGACTGGGCTGACCGTCTCCCCAACACGACGTGGGCTTACATCCAATTCGAGGCCTACGGTGGTGTCTTCTCTACTCAGAAGAACGACATGACCCCGTGGCGCACCGTGACGCCGTCTGGTCGGTGCAGATCGGTGTCGGTGCCAATAAGGATGAGCCGGAGACCTCGTCGTCGTACGAGTGGATCCGAGGCATCGCCTCCGCTCTCGAGCCGTATTTCGACGGCGGCAACTACCAGAACTACTGCGACCTCGACTTGGGCGAGGACTATGGCAAACGCTACTGGGGAGCTGCCAACTTCGCACGACTGCGCGAGATCAAGGCGCAGTACGACCCGCTGAACATTTTCCACAGCGCACAATCCATTCCACTACCTTAGATAAGGATTTCAAACCGATTGCTAAGGGGACCTTTGAAAGACAACCGGTATTACATGTAAATGCTGTTTGCCTGACCTTCCACACCAAAGCCCAACCTGAAGTAATAAATAAACGAACACATGGTTGCCATTAGGTCGTTGGTGTCCCAGTATTTGCTACGTCGTGCGCGATAGAGCGTTCTGCAGTACTTTCAGCTTGATCTTCCAGTAACACCTTGTGCGCGATCTGCACAATGCGCTCGAAAGCCACGTCAGCGTAGCGCCGCCAACAAACATGGTCGCGCCACTGCCGGGTCGGGAATCTCGGGGTCGTCAATCCATGGAAAACCTTTGCCACTGCGTAGCTCGTCCATTGATTGCACTCAGGCTCTTCATCACCCTCACCGGCTTCGCTGACCTCCATCATTGGCTCTACACCTCCTCTACCAAGGCGGAGCTGTACGAGATCACGAGCATCGCGCTCGATACACTCGATAAGATCCGATGTCAGCGGGCGTAGCAGCTTCTGCAGCAGACGATCGTCGTCTCCGACGTCTCCAACGCCATTAGCACCTGCGATGTCATCATCATCGTCAAAATAATGCATGAGTTTGGTCTCGAGCGCTTGCGCTTTTTCTTCGAGGCATTCACTGTCGTCCTTATCGCTATCTGTCTTCAACGACGCCATAGACGGAACAGGTATGGCGGCAGCATGCAGTGCGCCGTGAAGGTGTGCAAGACGCGTAAGCTGGCGGGCCTCGAGATGCTCGTGCTTCGAATATAACAAGCTGGTCCATCGATCCACAGCCTTGGTTTTGGACTCCAGATTAGCATCAGCTCCCCATGTCAACTGCAACTGGAACGCTGGGTGTGAAAGAGAAAACATTTGGATCTGGCCAGCTTGCTGAGCTGCACGCAGCTCCTGCAGCATTCGTCGTTCACTCGTAGCAGCGGCAATAGCTGTAGCGTTCGATTCACCCTCTTGCTGAGCATCCGAGGTCACCAGTAAAGACACAGGATGCTCGTCATTGCTTCTGGTGCTGATTGTGCGTGCATACCACTGCGCCATCTCGTGCAAATGGAACTCCACGATCCAGGAGCTCAAATAGCCATCTTTGCGATGTGTTACCCTCGCGTTGGGTTCTCCTTTCGCTGTGCAGCTTCGAGCAAGATCTTCACACATGATTGAGGGGCTAGTTTCCTTGCTTGGGTGTCAAGCAACCGCAGCGTGCATCGACTCATGCTCAAAGGTTGCAGTGTCACGCGTAGCCCCGGTCTGGCATCAGTCTGATCGCTGGATCTGCTCCGCTGTGTCTCAAGTGCCAACAGTGTGAGAAACGTCTCGATCGTAGCTGCTTTGAGGTCAAGGTGGCGCTCTAACCAGTCACGTTCCAGTGACACAAGCATCAAATCACCACCCACCCTCTGACTGCCAGCACATCTCACAGCCACAACATGATTGCCATTTGCTGTGGTTGTGATTACCTCGCTTTGGAAAACAAAGGCCATCAGTCTTCGAAGCTGGTCGCGATGGAGAGATGTCGAGAAAACCAGCGACCTGAAGTGGATAGCATCATCGTTTAACAAGTATAGAAGCGCCCGAGCAAGCTTTCCATCGCGACCAGCTCGACCGACCTGCTGTACGTAGCCCTCCACCGAAGATGGCATGTGAAAATGTACGACCGCGCGCACGTTCTTCTTGTCGATACCCATTCCAAAAGCTATAGTGGCTACAACCACGCGCACTTTTCCTCGAGCGAAACCAGTACGAACTTTCTCCTTAGCCTCTGGGGCCATCCCAGCGTGAAAAGCAAGCACCTTACCAGAACTACGCCACGCAGCGGGTAACTGCTCTCGTAGCAACGCAGCCAGCTCCTCCGTTTGTCTTTGTTGGTGAACATATACGATCACGCCTCCCGAGCTACTCTTCGACGCTTTTGAGGACCCTCTGCTGAGTTCTGGCAGCACCTGAACCAAATGCCGTAGCCGCTCGTCATTTGAGCGTACAGTTCGAACCTCAAGCGCCAGATTTTCCCGTTGCCAAGGCATCTGCAGAACCATGTCGTCCTCATTTTCAGCGGAACCTTGACGACGAGAACGCAATTGGTGAAGAACATCGTGAACAACTCGCCGTGATGCTGTGGCAGTGACGCATAGAACGCACTGTGCATGACGGAAGACCTCTGCTAACCGCAAGTAGCTCGGGCGGAAGTGGTGAGACCATTCGGAAACACAATGGGCTTCATCGACGCACACAAGGGCCAAGCGAGCCCGCACGCGTGGCATCGCTAATAGCGCTTGCATCCCCGCACCCAAGGCTTTCTCTGGCGAAAGGAATACCAAAGAGAGCTTATCTGCCAGTAGATCACGCACGAAAGCTGCATGCCTCGCCTTCGAGGAACCCGACTCTGAACCAGATGAGCCGGACAGACATATAGCACGAGTTTTCAGAGGAGCGGGAGGCTCTCATATTGGTCATTCATGAGCGAAATGAGTGGTGAGATCACAAGCGTAATTCCGGGAAGGAACAGAGCTGGAAACTGATAACACAACGATTTGCCAGCACCCGTCGGCAACACTAGAAGCGTGTTTTGTCGTCGCAGCACCCTCGAGATGGCCCACTGTTGGCCGGGACGGAATTCAGCGTGTCCAAATACCAGCCGCAAATTGGTCAGCAGTGCCTCACTCTGCTCTTCTTCAGTAGCTTCTAAGTTCAAAGGCACACACTCAATTGATTCGGCTTCTGCAGCAGACTCACCCGTGCTGCTCAAAGAAGAAGCTGTAAAGAGTGTCTGCAGTGCGAGGGGCGTGTGGTCATCTTCCCAGAGAAAAAAGTCACAGCGGCCTTCATCGTATCCTAAGGGGCAAGCAAAGAACCGGCGGCCATGATTCTTGTTCTTCTTCTTCACCACTAAGTCCTGGCACACCAACGCATGATGACATCTTGGCGGCTCCAAGGGCTTCGATTTCTCTGCTGGAGTCGTTGTCTCTGATGTCCCTGTTTCAGAAAGACCTAGCATTTTTTCAGCTTTGGCCAGCGCCTCCAAACACTCCTCAATGAAATCTACACCGTCATCAGCGAAAAGAGGTTTCTCCTTTTTGTGCTGTTGGCTACCCGATGCATTCACGAGCGGTGCAATGCTTGCGGACTTGTCACCAGTAGCTTCATCCAGTAGGTTCTCGTTTCGCGCTCGCAAATAAGCTGGTCGCTTCTTTGCACGCCCAGTGCTGCCTTTAAACCTCTTGCGCATTAAGGCGCACAAAGTTGTCACTAACAGCACTCTGTGCATCGTCCACCTTCCACCGTTCAAACTCTGCTTTACCAGCAGCATCAACACCCATTCCCCTTCCAACTTTCTCTAACGGAGTATCAAAGTCGTCAAGACTTAAGGCACTATTCCCTGCGGAAGCGAAGCCCCAGGCCTCGTCAGTTGGAGCAGGGCGTTTTCCAGTCATTTTAAACGTCACTGAAGTTACTGAATCATTCTTCTCCTCCTCACGAGAACCAGCAATAGCTTGATTAGCAGATAGGCCTAGAGAGGACCCACTAGAAGCTCGAGGTCTCTCCTTTAATATGCTGTCAAGCTCCTCCTCGTCTCCTCCCTTCTCTTGGTTTTCTTGCTGGCCAAACACCTCGTGGAAGACACGGTCAAAGCCTGTCTCTTGGCGTCTTCGCTCTTGCTGTTTAGCACATTCAGCCACCACCTCTTGAGGCTTCTTGAGGCTCCAGAACGCCACAATAGCTGCCGTTCCTGTCGTGACAAGCCGCGGTTTATACTGCCGCCTCGAGGGCCATTTCTCGGCTTTTGCTGCGTCCCTTTCGCCGGTTTTTCTCCCTCTAAGGTTGTCCTGGACATGGGTTTCATCTGACTCTCACTCTTCTTCTTTTTCTTGTCGTAAGCGCGCAGGAGCCACCCGGAATCATCAGTACTTGACTTGGTACCTGATATGTTAGCGTTTGAAGGCTTCCCGGCACTTCTACGAGGAGCAAAGGAGATTTAGACGCGCTAAAAGATGCAGAAGATGATGTTCCACTTGGCAAAGCATCTTGCGCCGTTGAAGGCACTATAGAGTAGAAATACGAGCCTTCCCGCGAGCATGATCGTCATCCTGTGGCTGTTGTCGTCGAGGCCACATTGTAAATGGCGCCAATGATGATGATTGGCTAAAAATAGAGGTTACGATTCAGGGTAACCATGAACGTAACCTTGACCCAAATTGGGTCTTTTGCACCACGGACAGCAATGGCGATGGCGACAGGAGCGAAGGCGCTGAATGCCATCGAGTTTCTGCGGCTATGCGGCCGTCTCAAAGTGCGTAAATAATGCCTCTGGATAGACAAAATACAAATCTCCATGTTCTCCGATTACGAAGCTCTGTAATCTCGTGTAACCTTCAATATTGTTATTCTAACACACTGTATCATTCGGTTTTTCATCCCTATAGACGCTGAAGCGTACTGGCTGGGTTAACAACAAAGTAGCGCTGCCTGAGTCTGTGGCAGACCACATGTACCGTATGAGCATGTGCTGCATGCTGCTGGATGACGATAATAAGGCAGTTAACCGCTCCAAGTATGTGAAATCCCGTCCGTTAACGGATTAACATTGTGATAAGCTAAGGTTATGCTG
This sequence comes from Phytophthora kernoviae, assembly GCA_008080845.1. Taxonomy (NCBI): domain Eukaryota; phylum Oomycota; class Peronosporomycetes; order Peronosporales; family Peronosporaceae; genus Phytophthora; species Phytophthora kernoviae. The sequence goes on along the minus strand of VKKV01000320.1, from coordinate 35,276 downwards.
TCTAAACGATGGTTAACAGATGCATTAAGATGGCAATTGTGCATGACTTGGCTGAGTCATTGGTAGGCGACATTACTCCTCACGATGGTACGCTTTTACTGTCTTAAAAGATGAAGTTTAAGTAGTTATTTTTTGCTGATAAAGAGGTGATTTTACTGACTTAGGTGTCGCTGAAGAGGATAAACACCGCATGGAGAAGGTTTGTGTAGTTGATTGAATTGATACTTGGCGAATTCTGACATATTTTGTGTGTGTTTGTAGGAGGCTCTGGACGAAATCTGCAGTAAGTTGGGCGATACGCCATCAGCTGCTGAGATTCGCGAACTCTGGGCGGAATATGAGGCTGGCAGTACTGAAGAGGCCAAGATGGTCAAGGTATGGGTTGGATGAGAGCACTTTATTCGTGCTGTTTGCTAAGTTTTCTTGGTTACGTTCAGGACTTTGACAAGTTTGAGATGATCTTACAAGCTGACGACTACGAACGAGGTGCGTATTGACCAGTTTGAATGCGTCTAAAAGGCTTTACTAACTGTTTTCTGTGTGTGAATGGTAGCCCAAAACATCCCGCTGGGTGACTTCTTCCAGAGCACTAAGGACAAATTTCGCACACCACTGGTGCAGTCCTGGGTAGAGGAGCTCACTACTCAGCGCAATGCTCGCCTCGAGGCTGGCAAAGAGGCCGACAAAAAATAAGGACGCAAGATCTAGTTTCCTTAACGGCAATTTGAAGCAAAAGAGGTTCCAGCAAAATTGATAAGTGGCATGTTATCATCATTATTTCGGAATTCGCCAAGTCATGCATCCATCTACTAAAGTGCTATCGAGCGCGAGGATTTGAACCGAATTGGTCGAGGGTAAAACTTTAGGGAATTGTTTAATAGGCACACTGTCCGATCGGCTCCCGGTGATGATTTTCTCGATTGCAACACTTAATCCGGCAAGGTTGATGCGCAAATGTCGAGTTGTTACACCTCAGCGAAGCATGGCAAGAATGCAGCTGGCGACTACCTGGACATCTCAAATACTGTGAAGTTCGCTGGCCATCACTGGTGTAGCGTATGATCTACTCCTGAAACCACGTTGATTGAGGGTTCATTTGAGTACTGCAAAAGTGTTTCGAGAACACTTTTTGCAGTGCTCTACTGATACATCACTGCCCGGCCCGATGCCAACAAGTGTAGACGTTCTTGATACCGAGAATGATGCACTTCACTGTCAACTTCGTGGTAGTGGTTCCACATCTGCTTCTCCGTTAGTAGCTGGTCCTCTTGAAAAGCTTCACTTAGATTGGGTCTGTTCAGCAGCATACTTGCTGAACAGACCCCGAGCTTCGCCCCCGATCAGCTTGGGTTCAAATGCTAACACTTAGGCTTTCAATGCAAGCTCATTGGCGTGAGTGTGGCTTGGCGAATTCCGAAATGACGAAACCTCAGATCGAAAAGCACTCTTCGTCGAATGCATTTTGGACATATCGTTCCATTAACTCTTTGAAGAATTTGCTTAGTGCTGCATATTCCTGGTTGTTCTTTACCATTTGCATTTGGGATAAAGGATACACCAGCTTCATTTAACCAACCAGCAACTTTGTGCGCATTAGCGTTACGAGATCAATGCTTTCGTCGCGGGAACGGCTGCAAGAGCGACAAGGTCAATATGCAGCACCTCGGCACGAGTTTTTACAGCAGCTGGTGGACGAGTTCCAACGCTCGCCCGACATGTTGCGAAAGGAGGAAGTTGTGGCCAACCTGGCCAACTTCGCCTACGACCCCATCAACTACGTGTCTCTCAATCGTCTACGGATCATGGACTTGTTCCTAGATATCCTCGACGCCGATCAAGAGCAACAGCAAGATACTGAAGGCAGCAATCAAGCTGCAGACAAGCAGCAAGGGCCAGCAACGATGTCAACCAACCGATCCCCGAGGACGTATCAATTGGTGGAATTTGCATTGGGAGGAATCTGCAATTGCATTCCAGACCCACTACTACAGCAGCAATTCATTGATGGTGACGGTGTGGAGATCGTAGCTCTCTATGTGCTTCGTATGAAGCTTCAGAGCGAGCAAATGTCGTCTTCAGATGTCAACATATCGGTCTCAACTTTGACCATCATGTACTTCTTACTGGACTCCAGTGCTTTCCCTGATGTCACTACAGAGCGTTTCTTAACGCAAATGAACACTTTGCAACATCATCCAGTCGTGCAGATCGCCAACACCACCGCTGCATTCCTCACACGCCACCAGGAGCTGATCGCAACTTAAGCGACTAAAATCATGAACTTAAACGATATATATACAATTTTCAAGTGAAATTTGTCATTTTCCGAGAGTTAAGAAGATGCTGGATCTGGATGAAGATTCGCTGCAGACTCTGCTAGAGATGCTCAAGTACCTTCTTCTAGGCACGAATGTGTTCCTGTTCTTCACTGCAGCGTTGATCTTCTTCACTTCCTCCATCTCTGAGACCTCATCAAGCTCCACACCTCAATTCAAACGAACTTTGCTAGTCACCGCACATCCTGACGACGAGTATGTTCTTCCTGCCGCTTGTGCACTCGTTGCAACGGCAAAACAATGGCGAGAATGGACAAGTCTGGCAGATACATTTGCTCTGTCTTTCTCGTGGAAACTATGACGGACTGGGGGATATCAGAGAGAAGGAACTACGAGCTTGTGCCACATATCTCGGACTCTCTAGTGACCACGTGCAAGTACTGGAAGACCCCAAGCTCCAGGATGGGATGGAGTCTCAATGGGATGTTCCACACATTGCAGCCATTGTAGCGGCCTATGTAGACAAGCACAGTATCGATGTGGTCCGTTGTGTAGCTACTGTCTATTCTTTGAGCTGAGGACTGATCGAGATGTTGTTGTGTATCATTCCATTGCTAGGTCTTCACCTTTGACGATTATGGCGTGTCGGGACATGCGAATCATATTGCGACGCACTTTGGTGTGAAGCGTGCTCTACAACAGCAACAGGAGCGGTGCAATGCAGCTGAGTCCGATGAAAAGATTGTTCGTGGCTGGGGTCTGGAGAGTACAAGTTTAGTGCGCAAGTACGTCGGGATTTTAGATACGGCGCTGTCCTACTGGTTGTCTCGTCAGGACGGCGAGCAGGATGAACGCCAGTTTGTGTTCGTGTTCCGACCGCGGTGGAACTACAACGCCATGGCGATGCACCAGAGCCAATTTGTGTGGTACCGCCGTCTCTTTGTTGCTTTCTCACGCTACACGTTCATCAACACCTTCCGGTCGCTACTACCCAGTGCTGATCTGTCAGCAGACCAGAAGAAGAAACAGTAAACGGATTAAGCAAGTTGGTTCTGTTGTGCAACATGTTCCTTGTTTCAATAAATTTAGGAGGTCAATACGCAATTATGCGCGCTCCATCTCGATGGCGTCAAACGCACTCACTAGAATCCGCGTCGAATATCAATTGTCGTTTTCGCTTGCGTCGATCTGCACTCGAACATGCACAAACGCCAATAAACACGTTAGCAAAAGGAGCAAACATCGTCAAGAGAGAGACCAGAAAATCACTTACTCATGGCTACAACGGCGCGTCGTCGGACATCTGGTGGATCTTGGACAAGCCCTTGCAAGCTATAGTCAACAGGTAATAAGTCCATGCCTGAGCGATAGCCTTCTTGTCCGTCTTCTCGCGGTTTATACGACACAACTTTTTCAGTCTGTTGTCGGAGTGAACACTGGCCACTACGCAACCGAGCGAGTGTTACGCGCACGTGTGAGCCACAAACGAGCACGAGCTGCAATTCTTCACTTGTAATACCAGCCACAAAGCCATGAAACTCTTCTTCAGTCAGCTTTGACATGAGCACCACTGGATCACCCACACCAAACGTCGGCTCCGAAACTCCACGATATATCAATTTCTGTCCATCTTCACTCACAGCCACATCCACCATTGGCGGAACACCTTCCTCCTCTGCCATCTTGGCCATCTCTCTCTCTCTCTACTCCGTTGCAAACTCTCACACTCGTGCATGACGTCCCTCACAATCCGTTGAGGGGTGGGTAGCACTCCGTGTGCCAAATGTCGGAAGTTGAAGCTCTTCCTAGTCCATCGTTGAGATTTTCTTAGTTGTTTCTCCAAGGCCTTAGGCTCCAGCCTCTTTCCAAGTTCCCTACCAACCTCCAGTCTCACTGGAGTCTTCTTCAGTCTCTTCACTGGGGCATTCTTAGAGTCCAGAGCTTGAAGTCTCTTTTCAAGACGAACACGTCTCCGTCTCGCACTCTCCAGCAGTTTCTGCTTTAGTTGCTGTCTCTCCGCCTTAAAAACATCTTGGGCTTGCAGTAAATCGAATTCTAGGAGACTGGAAGCGTCTCTTCTTGACAGTTCCAACTGAACTAGAGCTGCCGCCAGTCCTTGATCTCTATCGGCTTCAAAAGGCTTGCAACGACGTAAAAAATCCTCCAGTTCCCCACGCTGAAGTGTCTCTTGCTGCTGCAGCACACCGTCAATACTTTCCTGGTAGATCTGGCGCTCCAGCTCCAGTAGCTCTCGCACATTAAGCTCCCGTCCAGGTGCCATCCTCGTCGAAGGTCATAAAACGAAATTTACCTATGATATAGCATGATGAAATTGATTATTCGATATCATAGGTAATTTAATAACCTATTAAATAGTATATTACACTAATTATGCGATTGGATAAGTTGCAGCCAGTTCCCGTCTTCTCATTTGTGGAAAATCCAATAATGCGACTCCTGGCTTGTTGTCGGTGCTTCCTGCAGCTCTGGTGCTGCTTGTTCTGTCGTCTGTGGATGCTTCTTCTGTGACTGCAGGGGCTCCTGAACATCTCGTGACCACTGGTGGCGAATGTGTGCGTTTATTCCACTCTGGGGCTCGGTGGGCTGTCGCAGTGTCACCGACTCAGAAATGGCGCGCCTGTATCCGATTTCAACCTTCGAGGAGCTCTCTAGCTTCGTTTCCGGTCAGGCAGAGCAACAGGAGGCGGACAGCAAGTACGTTCTGATCATGAAGGAGTCGCTGCTGAGCTACGACGCCATTTCCAGCGGTCTGGACCGCATCGGAGGCCTCTTCGTGTACCCGGAGAGCTCCAAGAACGCCTCGTTCGAGGCGTCTACCCCAAGGAGATGGTACTGTGGACGGCATTTTGAACCCTTTTAGCAGCAAAAACTGAGTGGAACCCTACTGGAAACGGGCTTTTAACCAAGAGTCTCCCATTCCCAGTTGTAATGCTGGAGAATACTACAACGGGAGAAGAATTTACAAAAGAGCAGAGATGAACATTAAGAGTGGAGTGGGGGCCACGTACAAGGCCTTTATGAACTATTATTTCGGACCAGAAGACATGAACTCGCTAAAGTGTCTGAACTTCACCAACATCTACGGAAATCCGAGTCCCAAGTGTGACCCCATTGGCGGACAGAGCTCCTGGGCGATGCGTGGCAAGTTAGATTCTGAGGAGATTGTGCTGGCGATGGCGGGGATGGATTCAGCTGCATTGTCACATGTGCTCTCACCCGGAGCGAACACTGGAGCATCGGGACTTGTGGCGCTGCTCACAGCGGCGCATGCTCTGAAGGGACTCCCTGACTCGGCGTTCGACAAGAAAGTGGTGTTTGCAGCTTTCCAGGCGGAGAAATTCGGCTTTGTTGGGTCGAGGAAGTTTCTGTCTGACGTGCAGAAATTCACCAAGGACCCGGAAGGAGCTTGTGCATATCCTGTGAGCGACTCGTCGTCTCCGATGGGCAAGAGCTTTTGCACCAACCCGATGCTCAGTAGCACGGAATTCGCCAACCTGGAGCTGTCGAAGGTTTCGTACGCAATCGCGGTCGATCAGGTGGGCATCCTGCCGTCGTCAGGCAACTTTACTGTACACGTGAACCCACACGCCAACGAAACCAGTGATTTAGTAGACGCCATTGTGAATGCTCCGTCGGCTGCCTCAGCTTTTGCCGAAGGCAACACAGGATCTCTGCCACCCACACCGCTACTTTCCTTCGTGAATGACGCTGAGTATGGCCAGCGCGACCTTGTGGGTGCTGTGATTGCTGGGTATGGCGACAGTTTTACGTCGGAGGCGACGTATAACAGTCGTCACGATGAGTTCACTCTTCTGGATGTAGATGCAGTAGCACAAGCTGCACAGGTGCTGGCAGAGAGTGTATTCACGCTTGCTTCGAGTAATGCTACGACCGCGCAGCTCGACAAGATTAAAGTGGACACATCGCTGGTCGAAAACATGTTGTTGTGCGTGAGCACGGACTGGAGTTGTGACCTCATGACCAACTACTCGCAATTCATGGTTACGACATTGATCGACTACCTGAGCCTGACAGACTCAGCGAAACCATCCTATTCCGTTCCGGCGACGCTATACCCGGGGCCGCTTGACGATGATCGCTCTATGCTTGTGTTGAAGACAAGTGACAGCTCGTACTACTCGCTTTTCAATGAGTCATGGTCTGATGATGAATATGCGGTGCGTCTGTTCCCGAACGCCTACGAGTCCTTCACGCGTGCCTTCCTCGCGTCTGCTATGGTGCCCAACGCTACAGCCGAAGGTGCTACTACTTGCACGCAAAGTCAATCGTGCGGTGACGGCGGTAAGGGCAAGGAGTGCGTGTACCCAGGCATCTGTGTTGACAAGAGTGCGTTCCACCATGAGGCCAGCTCCCCAGGACTTAAGCGTACTACTACGGCACTGCTTTATGAAGTGGTGAATTCGTCGCTCCCGATTTGGGTCGAGCCGCAGTGGGCATCTGACATTGGAAGCTACTCGTTCCCGGATCCGGGTGCCTGGATCGGCTGGATCACACTCTTTATCGGCTTGGGTGCTACGGGCGCTGGTGTCGGCGTGTCTTTCCTCGTACTGGGCAGTGTGCAGAAGATGAAACTCATGTAAGCATACAAAAGCAACAGCGTTGAACAGGTAGTCCTGTTGGAATTGCTAGTCAAAGTCAGACTATCAGGGTTTGCCATTTCATAAATCATCAAAGAATACAAGCGGTAAAAGTAGATGGATTGTGCATGTGTACATTACATGCTGCGATTTTCAATCATCCCTTCACCACCGTCATCTACACTTTCATCCACCCCTTCGTCGTCGTCGTCCCCACCACCACCTCGTCCGAGCGGTACGATGTCCGCAGTGCCGTAGCATGCGCAATCACCTTCGCATGCAAAACATGCCACGAAAATGATACTTAGGAACACCAGGAACAGCACCATGTCTGTGTAAAGAACACCATGCCTTGCATGTATTCGTCAGGAGACAGCCGCTCATTCATGCAGGATGCATCATAGGCAAACCACATGATGAGAAGCAGCATGATCGCAAGTGAGGCACTGTATTGTAACGGAGACACCACGTTTTCCATGTAGAAAAAGTAGATGAAGAGTGACGTGACAAAACCCAGGAAGAAGGCGATGAGAAGGACGACCGGGTAGCTGATTAACGTAGGCTGGATTTCTGGGTCAAAGGAGCGCTTAATGATCATCGTGCACAGCAATGTGGTAACTCCCATTATACCAAAGAGGAAGCCGAAGATGAAAATGCTGGCCTTGGTCTCGAACAAGCAGTCCACAGCAACAAAGAACAAGCTTTGCGTCACGGTGTAGACGCCAAGCACCAAAAAGTTGAGTGGGAAGCGGTACTTGACCAAGTACAGCCACAACAATGCCAGAACCATGAGCACAAATGTGATAAAGACGTAGTGCCAGTTGATAAACACGCTTTGAAAGGCATCGTTGATCGCTGGTACATAGGTGAGGAATATGAGCAACAGATTAACTGCGAGCAACTGGACCGTGAAGATCGAGAACAACTTGCGGCGGAACCCCTGCTGGATCACCACAGGCATATGGATGACTGCAAACGGGTCATCCAACGGATTGGACCCGGTTTGAAAGACGGAGAGCGAAATGATCGTGCGAGACTCCATAAAGTTGGAGTCGAACCGCTTCTTCACTACCTCAAAGAACTTCATGTCCGTGTCCGTGGCTTTGCCCGCTGCCTTCTTGTCTTCTAAATGTCTGATGAGGATTGAGCCTCGACGGTAATGCGCCTTGTGTTTGATCGGGTCCATCTCATCATCTTCAGAATGGAACAGTCTCGTCACGCGTTTCAACAGTGCACGCACTGATCCTTGCGGGACTGGAGTAACACGGACAGCAGGACTCACTGCATCCATGGGCGTGTTCTCGTCACGCTCCATTTGTTCGTTGCCGGGGACAGGGTCGGCCCATGTTTGCTCTTTCGACCGACTTTCGCCATTGCGTGTGTATTCACCTGCCTCTAGACGTGGTGGACCCTCCGGCACCACCACATTTCCACTCGACATGTCCATCATTTCACTTCAAGGCGTGGTGCTTGGTATTCAGGACCTCGTTCCCTGACGATGGTATGGCGGTCGTTTTCTTGACTGTGGTTTTGAAGAGTTGATTATTATCGTAGTAGGATTATTAGTATTTATAGTGTCTTTGAATGGCATTCCTCCTCTCTATCGTTTGTGTAGACACGGCCCAACTTGTCTTATGAAGGCGAGAATAGAGCTGCAGTATCCCTAGGGCGTTTATTTTTTATAGTGACTGAGCAGCTTTAGTGACCGGCACATCAACAACAGTATCAAGTTCAACATCGAGACCATCACTCCCATGTAGCCATCTTGCAAATCCAGCTGTTTAATCGCGCAGCTGAGTCAATCAGTCGGCTGTCCATGAAATTGTTCAGGCAAATGGTTTCCTCAAATACGCGTGCACAGGTTTGGGTCTACAGTACAAATGTACCTGGTAGAGACATTTGGCTTTTATTGTAACAATACCAGAAACACACTGATGTACGAATAAGATTACCATCTCACTGAATCCTGCCGAATCTAGATCTTCATCGCACACCCAACACAGTGATGCGTGTATTTGAATCTGCTTATATACATGTTTGGGAGCCGTTCAAGAATACTGTACTCGCATCAAGCCGTGTCTAGCATGCTGTACGCGAGAAAACTTCGATCGCAATAAGACGACCTGACCTGCGAAAGTCGAAGTGCCAACGGCTTCTTGGATAATTTCTGAATAATGTCTGATTGGTCCGTAAAATCTGTGAACATTTTATTGGTATTTATATGGTTTCTAGTTTTAATTTAAGTGTATGAGTACCTATATGGTATTCCATTTTTCTTTATTTTAAGTTGAATACGGGTGAATGATTGGTTAAAATCATTAAGAACCGTTTTAAAAGCAAAGTATCCAGTGGAAACTGCAACTCAGCGTGTGACATAGAGAGCGGGTTACAGCGATGCGTCGATCCAAATGTGCTCAGTCGTGAGGAAGCGCATTCGCCACTAGGTCTTTCCCCTGCAAGTCACTGATCTCTCCTTTAAACACATACAGAGATAATACAATGGGCGAGGCAAGTACAGTCAGCCTCCCCCGTAGTGGTGACTCCCCATACTTCTCCAGCAGTTACAGGTGACGCAATACGACAAACACCCATGACATCGCCGCCGTCCACGTCCGCGTCCAGCGGAACCCGCAGCGGTCGAGGACTCCGCCAAAAGGTGGTGGACGAACTCAAGAGCGTCCGAGGACGCAAAAGTCCAGCTACAGAGAAGCGCTCGGCGCGTGTGCCGCCTCCATTGGAACTCAGTGAAGAAGAGGACGATGAGGACGACGAGACGTCCCCTGACACACCAGTAAATGCTCAGACCAAGTCGAAAGGCTGCAGCATCTGTGAACGCTCCTTTACTGTGTTCCGAGCCAAACATACCTGTAAAATGTGTGCACAGAAGATCTGTGACGACTGCAGTAAGAACCGCATGAAGTTGCATCGTCGTCTTGAAAGGAAAAAAGGTTCAAGACTTTGTGATCCTTGTGCCAGGAACTACATTCATGCAGAGAGTAATGATGAAGATGCAGGTGGTGATTCCTTTCCTGATCATTCCCCAGCATTGACGTCGATCCACAGTGACTGTACTGTGCGAAAACAGAGTGGTGATAGCTTCCATGGACTGGCGAGAAGTCATACTGTACCAACAAAGTCGCTGTCGTCGTTCATTCATGACAAAGATAAAGGGAAGGTATCTTCTATTCAAAAGACAACGCAGCAAAGCGTTACTATCAAGACGAGAGTGACGGTACACAAGCGTGTGATGCATCCTTCGCATCTGCGTACAAGACACTGGGTTTCTTTGCTGGTTGTGGCGGTGCTAGTTGCACTGCGTGTATTTTACTACAGCCGGAGAAATGGTATCGATGGAAATGCCATGGCTTCGGCGACAAGCGTCGCTGCAAACGTGACGGTGGTTGTGTCTCCGCCGTACTCGTTTGTTGAGCGTGCGCTTGATAATCTACTTTCCATGCGAACGTTGGGGACTTATCTTTTGGGTTTGGTAGTGTTTGACGAGATGTCACGTCCTAAGGGCAACAAGAGTAATGGGAAGCCTCGGAAGATCAAGCAACGCCAACGTCGACGCTCTCGCGAAGCAAGCACCTGTCAGCAGCGGGTCGCACTCAATCGTCCCTCTCGGACTCCAATGTTACCGAGAAGCGACGTGCAGTAGAAAATTCGGCACCTCCGTCGCCAAACACGTCCCAGGAAGATGAACTGGAGGTGAATACGGGTGATATTGAAGGCAGCAATGAGCAAGACGGTTTCAGCTTGGATAAGCTTGTGGCGTCTCTGGACGAAGGGATTATGGTGCGCGCGCCGGATGGCGAGCTCCAACTTGGCAAGTTTATGGCTTCATGCAACGACATCTGTGGCTTTTTGTCGGTATTCGGCCGTGCCACCTCTTTTGCTGGAAGTACTGTCGGTGGTTACTTCACGGCTATCGAGCACAACCTGGAGGCTTGGTCAGCACCTTCGTCTTCAAACACCTGGATAGAACAGAGCGTAATTGCGGTGATCGAGCATGAAGTGGAGCTAAAAGTGGCGAACGTGGGCGGCAAGAAGAAACCTTCGTGCTCGCGTTGCTTATTGCGGCTGCTGTGGTTTGTGGAGTTCGTGGAGGCCTGCGTACGCCACACGCTGTTGGAGTCGACAGAGGACAACTGTTACGCTGGCGCTAGCAAGGCCTACGAAGAGACTCTTGGCAAGCGACACCCGTGGCTTGTGCGTAAGGGCGTCAATACTGCCTTGGGATCAATTCCTACGCGCAGTCACATCCTGACGCAGCTGCACCTGACAGATGATAACGGACTTGAGCCGCTGCGTAGGGCGCACAAGGAACTTGCTCAGATCGTCAAGGAGCTCGGGGGCGTCTTCGAGAAGCATGGTCTGCAGGACCTCAAATAAACTAGATGCATATGTCTGCATACGAATTTTAACTGTATGTAAGGATCAAAACTACAAATCCAAACTCAAGAAACTGCTGCATTCAGCTGAAGTCCACCAAAAACCGTATTGCTCGCCTTCAAACATGATTGCTGCACCACCGGAACAACCTCGATCTTACTGGTTTTGATTAGCACCAACCACTGCAAAGATTCTTCCCACTTAACAATGACACCAACAAAATCATCAAAGCAATGAGGGGGCAATAAAATAACAACTGCATTAGTTTAACAGCTCATCTGGTGGACCTTGTCTCTTTATGTGTCGACCAGCGACACCAAGAGTCATCTCTTCTTGTTCCTTCTTCGTCCACGTTAGAAACTCAGCACACCTGGACTTGTCTCTTTTCATCTCTTCATTTAGTTGGCTACTGCCTGTTTTTCTTGTAATCCGAGATGGCAGCCTTGATAGCGTCTTCAGCCAACATACTGCAGTGCAGCTTGACAGGAGGCAGCTTCAGGTGCGAGGCGATGTCCGTGTTCTTGATCTTGAGGCACTCCTCAACACTCTTTCCCTTGAGCCACTCCGTGGCCACAGAGCTGGAGGCGATGGCCGAGCCACAGCCGAACGTCTTGAACTTGGAGTCCACGATGGTGCCGTTCTCGTCCACTTGGATCTGCAGCTTCATGACGTCGCCACATGCGGGGGCGCCCACCAGTCCCGTGCCCACGTCCTTGGCGTTCTTGTCCATTGCACCAACGTTGCGCGGGTTCTCGTAGTGGTCGATGACGTTCTCATGGTATAGACGCGTCTGTCCAATAGGAGCGGCATTCACACGAGCAGAGAAAGCGCCTAGAGATCGCTTGAGGGCAGTACGAGCGAGCATTATACTTAGATCTGGCCTTCTAATGGGAGATTGCTTTATGGGACTTGACGAGATTGCGTGGACGGTGGAGGAGCGGAAGGGTCGGACACATTCTAATTGGCCGAAATGATGGGTTCCAAAAGATGTGGTCCACATGCGGAGATGCGACGGGATTTCAACCAATGAGAGATGATTAAAACACGTGCCTTCAACCGATCGGCGCACGCCAGAGGGGATCCAGTGATTTGATTGGCTTGAGGGAGTTTGTAAAGTTTGGCCAATCACAAGAGGGTAGCCGGGCCCATCTTGTTTAACAAAACAAGCCAATCACAGACAAGCTTAGAAGGAATGTTTGTTGAAGGGAGTCATCGTCAAATCACCACCAGAACGTTCACTCCCCCAAGCTCTCGCTGTCGAATGCATACAAGCTCTACCACCACGACTGCGAAAATCCGTACAAAGGAGGTAGAGATCACTGCACTCGCTTATTATGAATTGGGCGGAAGGCTGAGCCTTGTAGGTCATACTGCAGACAAGGGTCACTCATCAAGCAGCGCCTGTCGATGTCATCTAATAGTCCGTGACGGCAGCAACCACTACGTCGAGATGTCCCATTCGAACGACTGAGCAAATCAGTGAGCGGTGGTTGATACTGTATCGTGTAAACTGGTGTGCCGTGACAGCCAGCGATGCCGGACGTGGCTTCAGAGAGGAGTAGCGTCAATTGACCATTTCTGAACAACGACAGTTTCGTTCACAAACGAATGGTGCAGATACTGAGATGATCTCGGCACTACTGTACATTTGACGTCCCACGTGGCATGCAATTGATGCTGCGGGTTCAATTATGGCGAGGTTGACTGCAGCATGACTGGCGAGAATTTGCGCCTTCCTCAACGTAATCTGTCAAGTGTGAACGATTTGTCGGAATCCTGAAGTACTTTGCTTGGTTTGTCAGTGAGACGAGCACAGCCTTTAGCTGCTTCAGATGAGGGAGTGGCAAGTTGCAGGACGCTGGAAGAGCTGATACTAGCAGTACTAGTATGTCGCCAGCATTATTACCAGACAGAAAGATACCAACCCAGCGATCGCACGCAACTTGCAGCTAACGCGAACAAGCAACAGCGCGAAATATTTACGTGCAATTTTTGCATACTGCTGGTGAGATATAATAGCATGTGATATCCAATCATGCGCGTATTTTACTGGTGATCCTGCACAATGAGCGCGTGGCTTGATACTCTTTCGAGAAGTGGCCCACAACGCGTCACGTCTGTCAAGTCGATTTTGCGTGGCCCATCGATTCCTCGACCAGGCCAAGTGCGCGACGTGGCGGGCAGCTCAGAACACGCAGATGCAAAAAAGGTAGGGGACACAATCATTACACCTCTTTTGATAATTCTGTTTGGTGAATGCACAGACGTTAATCAAAATCGCACCTTATTTTGATATCAGAGTTGTTAGTCGTAACAATCTGTATTTATATTTATTATTACAGTTTCATTGGTTTCGACAAGCTACTAAATATGAAATCCGATATCAATTTATTTACACAGGTATTCAATATCAGCGTGCTCACGAACTGTTCTCGTGCATCAGCTGGCTCTCACGTACCAATGAGCTTGACCACATGGGCGGATAAAAGCGTGGCCGATGCGAGCTTGGCGGGGCTTTCGTCTCACAGAGTTGCCGATTAATCCGGTCTACGCACGACCTCGACAAGAGAAAGGAGTAGGGAAAAGGCGCTGTCTTGCATCCCAGCCCTTTGAATTGTGTGTGTGTGAGTTACACTGGTGTTTGGCAGTCGAGAATCTCCTACCGTCAAAGCTGAAGCGCGTGCCTTTGACTGAAGAAGGCGAGCGTCAATGTGCGTGTACTTGGCGCCACGATGGAGAAGGCGGTCGTCGCACTTGATGATAATGATAGTGATGGCATTTGCACTGCTTTTAACTGCTGATGCCGCACGTGCATTGAGGGATTCCAGTGTGGTACAACAGGCAGGGTCTAAAGACACAGGTAACGAAGCAGGTGTGGTGAAGGCGGACACAAAGACGTCCATGACGACTGTGAGCACGAGCTCGTGGTCGAAAACGACACGAAACAGTAGCTACAGCGGACAATTGGACAGCGAGAAGACGGTCTCGTTTGAAAGCATCCGTACGGTGTCAACAACAGCGCCACCGGTTGTCACTAGCTCGGACTCGTCACAAGGAGGGTTGCAGAAGTCGGATGAAGACAAGAAAACTGCAGCTCCAAAGTTGACGAAGACTACAGCTCCTGAAACTTTGAGCTCTCATTCCTGCGGTGATGATGTTAATGTGGGCGATTCGGCACAACACAAGACAATCGGCGATGAAGGCGACGATAACGATGATTTTTTCGACAATGATAACACAAAGGACAATGTCACGACTCCCAAATCTGCACCAAAGCCTGTATCTAAAACTCTGAAGCCGACGCCGACGCCGACAACCCAACCGCCGACCCAACCGCCGACCCAACCGCCGACCCAACCGCCGACTTCATTCACATCGAAGCTGGCGGACGAACCTCCAAAACCGGGTTCAGCGGAAAATATCCTAAAACCAGGTTCATATTCTAGCTCATCAGGTTCCTGGTCTAATGGGCAAAGCGTGACAGGCCAGTCGTACGAGACGTTGAATGGAAGCGGTACAGCTAAATCAATGGAAAACAAGACTGGTGCAGCTGCTTCGTCGACGTCGAGCAGGTCTTTGGATGAATCTCTGATGATATTCATCATTGGCGGCGTGGCTGCGGTTGGTGCACTAGTGGTGGTTGTCTCCCGCAAGGTCATCAAGGAGACGGGTGACGATGAGCACCTGACCGATCCAGTTTTTCTAGAGCACAGGAAAATGTTGGAAATGGATGGATATCTGTAAAGTTTGCTGCGTGGTAGCGTGATAAAGGGTAGCGGCCAAGTGGTCCTCACCAAAGCTAGATCAGCCTACAGCAGGGGAGACAACAAGTGGGCTATAATTGAATAGACTAGCAGAAGCGCAGCGCGCGCTTTGTTCTTGTTGCTGAGTTAATGTGCACTCCTGTTATTGTTTGGCATCCCAGCGAACTGCTACTTGGCCTCTAGGGCTCTAGTCGCTCTTGGTCTTGATCTTGGCGTACGCACGGTTGCGCTGCGTCAGCATGTGGCCGTACATGACGGGCAGTCCTGGATGTACACAATGAGCACCAGGATGACCACCAAGTAGAGCGAGAGAGCGATGTTGTGCGTGTTCGGTAGCTGAATAGCGTACGCGCCCGTGGACAAAAAGCTCAACGAGCTCACCATGCACAGCGTCTCACCTGTTCATCAAAAGATTCACATCAAGGGAGAATGAGCATAAGGCTTTGCTTGAAAAATTGTCTTAGTGTACTGAGAAGAGGCGGCAACGTACCGAGTACACCTGATGGGTAGAGTACCATGAAGAGGTGGTAGCGCAAGAAGAAGAGGAAGCTCGGCACCTTGTTGTACAGGTTGAGTGCATAGAAGGCGTAGCGCGGCACCTCCACGAGTCCCCAGCTGGCCACCATGAGCGGAAAGCCAAACTGGTAGCGGGATACTGGGCACAGCACGTTGATTCCCCACACGAGCCACAGACGGGAGCTTACCTGCATGAGGGTGGATCCCAGTGGAGAGCGCACGAATCCCACTGCAGCGTGGACGATCTCCATGACAGCCATCGTCTGCACGATCTGCAGGGGCAGAGCCACCACGTCCCACGTGGATTGCGCCACATTCTCCCAGTCTTGACCGGCTTCATAAGACTTGTGCACCGTCGATACGGTGAGGTACAGGACGTAAGCCCATCCAGCGCACGAGGCGGCGTTGAAGGCCAGCAGATACAGGTTCAGCAGAGCATTGGCCATAGTTGATACACCACTCAGTCGAAAATGATACACGACGTCATCAGTCTGAGGTTGATACGCATTGCGAACTTAACGTAGGGATGCGTACTTAAGGTGAGGTAGATACACCGACGTTGATTGGACAGGAGAGAATGCAAAGAAAGAACAGATATTGACTGACGTAGCTGGACGAAACGCAAGAGCGTTGAACATTGAGCATCCTTGACCTGGTTGCACTTCCATCCATGACGTGAACAAACTTGGAAACACCATGGTTCAAACAAAAGACTGCACACGAAAAGCTTCTTGTGGTAATGGAGTCTCGATATTCATGCATCTCCGCGAAAGCGCCCTGTCAATTATTGGTAAAGAGGTTTCGCAGAATGACACGCGGCACGAATCGAGCGTAGCAAGCGGCTCAGCAACAGAGCGGTGCCTGAACTACTCGCGTCTGGGATGACGAAAGCAAAGATACATCTAGTTCGTGCCCAGGCTCTTGCGGATCTGCTCCGTGACCTTGCCCATGTCCGTGTGGGCGTTCACGTCCGTGAGCTTGCCCTGCTCGCGGTAGAAGTCGATCACGGGCTGCGTCTGCTTGTGGAAAGCCTGAGGCGCGAGCCAAGCGTGGCTTCGTTGTCGTCCTTGCGCTGGATCAGCGGCTCGCCCGTGACATCGTCCTTGCCGGCCACCTTAGGCGGGGCAAACTTCACGTGGTAGCTGCGACCACTGGCAGGGTGCACGCGACGGCCGGCGATACGCTCCACCAGCACCTTGTCCGGCACGTTGAAGTTCACCACGGCATCCACCTGAGTGTCCTCCTCCTTTAGCATCTCATCCAGCTGTAAAAAAGTTTAAACTGTTAGTTTGGCCTAAGACCTTCAAAGTAGTTCTAGTTTTGTCTTGCTCACCTTCTTGGCCTGCACGACCGTGCGCGGGAAGCCGTCAAGAATGAAGCCGCGACGGCACTCAGGGCTCTTGATGGCGTCCTTGATGATGCCCACCACGATCTCGTCGGTCACGAGAGCGCCCGACTCCATGGCGGCCTTGGCCTTCTTGCCCATGTCGGTGCCGGCGGCCACAGCAGCGCGCAGGATGTCACCCGTGGCCAAGTGGCACAGACAGTACTCGTCCTTCACCAGAGGCGATTGCGTGCCCTTGCCGCAGCCAGGGGGCCTTTTAAATGCAAGAAAATAACAGCAAAAGGTTAAAATGTATCACAAAAGATCGGATTTTTCGTTGAATTGATATTTTACCGATGAAGATGGTGCGGCGCTCCTTCTTGTTGGCACATTCAATGCGCTTCTGCAGCTCCGAGAGCAGCGAGGCGGTGGGGACAGAGGCGAGAGACATGGCGAGTTGAGGCGATGCAAAGAGGGACAAGTCGACGATGGGCGCTGGGCAGAATGTGAACTGACGGCTCGCTATCAACGGTGGACACGCACTTTTGTATGTAAAAGCGCTGTGATTCGCTGCAATTCATTTTGGCCTATCATAGAGTAGGTAAGGAGTAATTACGCTTTGTTGCTGTAAAAAAGATAAAGTAAAGTTGAAGATCGACTAAGATTTTGTTGGGCAGTTACAATTGATGCACATTGGTATCAACTAACTTACTTAAATCAATTGTAGTCAAGATGCTGATTGTCATCTCAGAATTATCCAAGACTACCAAACCATCAATGAACATCCAGTACCTCAAGTCTTCGAAACTTGCCCACATCGAGCCAATGCAATTGTTTTTCCTCTTTAACGAAAACCGATTCGAGTGCGAGGATTTAAACCCGAACTGGTCTCCAAAAGCTTGTTCAGCAAGAATAAGCACTGCTCGCTCAGATCCGAGTGCGGATTTTCTCACTGGCCGGTGATGATGGTACCTGGTCGGCTGAAACTGATGCGCGTAGTGTCCAAGGGCACGAAATATCGTATACGGATAAATTGAAGTCATTGTTCAGGAACGCGGATCTATCCAACTACGTGCATTTTCATTGTGCCGATGGCGCACACCCCTCCCCTCCCCATCACTTAAAAGCCGCGAGAGGATCAGCGATAAACTGAACAAATGCATTGGCTTCAAGATGAATTGCAATGACTGTGATGATGAACCTGCGAGCTACTCAAATTTCGAAGATAAAGTGGTGGAGATAATCTACAGAGGTCTGCACAAATTTTACTTGCAAGAGGCCAAGCTTTTCACGGAGAAGCAACTTGACAACCTGGAAGCAGATATCAAGTTGTGAGTGAAATGGGCTGGAGAGGCGTCACTATCCAGGAGTGAACTTTCATCGCCACTGTGTTTAATCATGTACTCGAAGTGCTTGGGGATGAGGACGCTGAACTGTCGGTTCAACCTTTGATTGAGCGCTTTAGTATCCACGCGACAGGAAAGGTGGCACTCGTTCTACAGGCCAATGACAAAATTATTTGCGTTCGCCAACTAAAACCGAAGGATCGTTTGGACTGTTTTGAAGAGTGCGTGGTGATGATGGAGACCGTGTGGGAAGACAACGAGGAAAAAGGGATCCCATCAAAATTGTGTATGGCGTCGCTTGTGGCTTTGAAGAATGGACATTTGTACGCCGTACCTCTAACGATTTGGGCGAGAGCCCATATTGTGTTGACCCACGCAAGAACCTGCGCGAAGTTCTCCAGATCGTCGCCAGCCGCATTCTTGCTATGCTCAGCTAGGTGGCGTAGGACATAGCCATTTATCCATGTATTTTTCTGCAGACGTGAGGCGTGGTGTCGTTTGTCCTGGTTTCCGTGCCAGTGAGCGCGACTGGATTTTGTCGATGCACAGAGCGTTAGCGTAACTTTACTTCGAAGAATGGCAGTGTCAGTGTACGAAAGTATACGTTTGGTCGTGTTCAACTTTGGTATAATGGTGTTGCCTATAGCAGACACTCAAACCACTTCACCGGCATTTTTTCTTTGTCTAGAAGCGAATCACCAGCTCGAAATTGCTGGTCATAGTGATTGAGTTTCGACACGTAAAAGCGTTCGAGGTAACTGTTTCCGAACTTGGATAAGGGGAATCCGCCAGCGCAACTTTGAAACTCGACCATCCCGTCGTTTTTACGCGATTTGTGCGGGACCACGACGCTGCCCAATAGCCAGAACTCCCATTGGTAAGATGATTCTAATCCGGAGTAGCCCTCGCTGCACATTACGGCCCCCACATTCGAGCGATATGCCTCTTGAGCAGCCTTGTAGCTGCGTTCAGCTCTACCGAGCTGTGCTTTTCGTTCTCGTACGCCAGAGATTTTATTCCGATACCTGCGGGACATCTTCCCGTAACGTCTCCAACTTTTTCTAGAAGAGCGTCGGTCTCACCAATGCAGGACTCTTGAACGATATCTGAGCCCATGCTTCCACGCATCGGAGCCGCTGCACTCACCCACGTAGAACTCGAGGCAAGACTGCATCTTCCGTTTGCAATCGCTCCGGACATCATCAGGCCGCCCATCGAGTGGGTGAAGACGATCGTGTCGGCAATGATTGAATTCGTGCTGGTTTCGCTCACAGCTAATGCGCGATCACACACTTTCTGCTGTTGAGTAGCATCGGTCCAGGAGTTATTCACCGTGTCGAGATGCGCATACTTCGTGATTGAACAGCATGGCGTATGATCTGTCAGATTGCCCCAGTAAGCAGGAAATGCGTCTTGGTTTTCCGGCTCCTCTGTGCTAACCCCAGGCCATGAATAAAGATGCACGGGCGCGGTGTCGACCTGCACGAGCATGAAGACTTTGATTTAAACAGCTCCGAAAAACCAAACGCGGCTTCCAGTTTCCTCGGCCCGGTCGGGGTTACTAGCGCTCCAGTGAGTAGCGCTCTTCCAATCGGCGTTACCAAGCTCGATGAAGCTGATGCTAAGCACTCATGTGTCGAACTTGCATCCATGGGGGTACATTGATTTTTTCTCGATTGTCCATATACTCCACCGTAATGACCACATCACTTCCATGCATCGTGAACCCCGAAGAGCCCGAGGCGCAAAGCGCAAAATCTGTGCCATCAACTGAAACCTTGAACAAATTCCCACTCGAGCACGGAATTGAGTTACCGTTTGTCGATATTCCACTGGCCTTGTTTATTGCGGTGACGATCGAATTAATCGGCAGAAGCATATCCACGTTTTGGCATGTTGTCGAAGCCAAACTTCCATTTGGGGAGCTCTGAGTAATATAAGAGACACCATCCACTAGAGTGTAGTTGTGCAACATGGAGTCTTCCATGAACATGGCGAAGGCGTCGTAGAGAACCATGGTATTGGTGGATGACGCGGAGGGGTTGGCGAGCATGGTGAAGTTTGACTGACCGAATACCTCCGTGGGTCTGCGTTTGATTGTGAAGTTAAGACGCAGCGATAGCCAACCTGCACTTGTTTTTAAAAGGTTGGGCTGGTGTTGCTGAGGGAGTCCGACGTATTATCTTGTAGAGTCTCCACAGCATTTACGACGAATGCAACCAATGCTGCCACTGAAGCAACCAAACGCAAGAGACCCGGCATGTAGATTGATTGTAGTGGCAATGAGGGCGGCTTTGCGTCAGATGGAAGAACTGAAAGTGCCAAACAAACCACTAGTCCCTGGGAATTGATTCAATTGCACGAAGATACTTTTGATCACACATGTTTGCTCCGTGTCACTTAGCAATTCTCTCTTGATAATTCTCGGGCTTTTCACGTTCCGATGAGACGGGGTTCAATACCCCACGCATCATCAACGCTCTGCCGCACTCGCTCGCCATTCAATATTGGAGGACGAAATCGGAGGAAATAGCAATACTTTCAGGAAGTGCACTGTGCTAGCGAGCTGAAGACATCAGCAATTTCTCGTAGTATGGGTTGCCGTAGTTGTGGATAAATTGGATTTGGTGTTCGCAATCAACCGTAGTGCTGGTGATGGGAAACACAAGCCAGCACGTTACTAGGAATCCGTAGTTGCGATGAGCCACGTTTCCATATACTCTTGGATCGCCACTGCTTACACACCATCCCTTCTATCCTTGTCAGATCGCTTTGCTCATTGCTGTGCTGAGATGAGTGCAGCTCGCTGGGAGTGGCTTGACAGGGATTTGTATCGAAACATTGTTGAATTGACAAGTTACGACGGCATTGGCGCGGATCCACCAGTTAGACCTTAAACGTGCGACTGGCAAACAGTAAAGTGGCACGGAATACTGGAAAAAAACTAACCAGAAGCCTTGACAAGTTAGTCGTTGTGTGGCTGCATTTCTAGCCAGTTACCAATTACAATAGCTTCTTGAACGGCTTGATGGGGTTTACGATGCTACGGCACAGGGGGTTTGTGCAACCGGCGCAGTTGAGCGGGTATGAAGACGAGTGCAACTCGTTCGTGTCCAAGTGACGTTTCACGATATCAGCCTGCGCCTTGAACAGGAGAGGCTCGTCATTTAGAGAAGGGCATCGCTTAAAACCCTGTAAAATAACACAACCACAACAGATTCACAATGTTAGAAACATTTTTGGATAGATTGACAACTGCTTGAACTCACCGTGATGCCAGCTTCCTCGGCCTCTTCACCGTACTCAATGTCAATTTCATACAGCGTTTCAATGTGGTCCGATGTGAAAGCAATTGGTACAGCCAAAACGTTTCTACAAAAAACATAGCATCCTTGTGTAAGACTACCGCACAACAAGAGCAAACCTTGTAAAACAAGTCGAAACTTACTTGTGTCCTTGCTTGCCATAGCGCTTGATCACGTCGCTCGTGCTGGGTCCCATCCACGGCAAGTAGCCGACCTTGGACTGCCAACTGAGGATGTGCATGTTCTTCCCAGCCAGTTCCTTCATCACGCGCTCTGCTGTCGCCGCGATCTCGTTTACATACGAATCGCCCTTGTACACCGTTTTCATGGGCACGGAATGCGCCGAGAACATGATGATCACCTTGTCCCGGTCCTCTGGGGCATACTGCTCCAGCCCCAACTTCACACGATTGGCCACAGCTGAGATATACCCCGGGTGTGTGTTCCAGCGGTCAATGAGTGACCACTTGAAGTCCTCCTTCATATCCAGACGGTCCAACTCGCGCCACAAGTGGTTCATACTGGAACCTGAAGTCGTGCACGACCATTGAGGGTACTGCAAAACACCAAAACACCAAAACACCAAAACACCAAAAGTAATACTGTTAGAACCAGCATTCTAAATCCAATGTCAGTTCCTAGACTACCGTTCTACCTGGGAGAACGCTACGGCGCGTGTGACACCATCCTCCTTCATCTCCAGGAGTGACTTTTCAGTCAGTGGGTTGGCATAACGGAAGAACACATAATGTTTGTGTGGTGCACTCTACAGAATGGAAAATAACACTAGAGTTAGTCTAAGGTAGAACAATGTAGACCACTCTATCACCCTACCTCCGGCCGTGTTTGGTCCAGAATTTTGCACATTTCTTCTCCCTGGATATTGGTCCATTTGAGGATGGGGAGCCACCCCCGATCTGTGCGTATTGGTCCACAATGCCGGGCGTACGGCGCTTGGCCACGTAGGGTCCTACGTAGTCTTGAACGGGTCCCATGGGGATCAGCTCTGGGTCTGTGAAGAGGTTGGTGAGGAAGCTCTGCACTTCTGGGAGAGTGGAAGGCCCGCCCATGTTGAACATGGCGATGGCAGTGGGCGCCTTCTTGGCAGTGTGGCGGACAGACATGGTGTTGAGTAGTCTGGGTAGTCTGGGTAGAACGGGTAGTTTGGTGGTGCGTAGTTTGGTTCGGATTGCGTACTGTAGTTGCTGTGGCTTCGACGATGCTCTTTTGGTCGTCACAAAATGGAACAGATTTGGGCACAATCAGACGACAAGGCTAAGTTAAATGATGCGAAGTGGACAGATGACTTGATTGCAGCCATTGCGAGCACATGTCGCCACGCGCCGTCGCTACACTCGAGCACTAAGATGTGTCGTCATGCTCTGCATCGTGTGGACATACATTCACAAATTGAATGTCGGTCATCCAAGTGTCGTGCTCGAATCAACACACAACGAGCTGGCTTCAAAGAGCACCATCATTGGATCGAGTCAACTATTAACAACTGCACTGCAGATAATCCGCAGTGTTGATGATGCCGACTATCTACTCAACTGTCAATTGTGCAGACAAAGACCATGTCCGACAGAGTGGATGGCTAGCTCACCATATTGTCCAGGAAACAGTTTTGATCCACCACTTCAGCGTGGATATTCCCTGATGGTTACAAGGTAAATAAAACCCATCATTAACCCCCTCACACACACACACAGTATCGATAGCCAAACCACATCGAACCCTCTCGGATCGACTTGTCCACCATCTTTTATTCATCATTTTCGAAATACTAAGATGTCGGTTCAATTCTAAAAGGTCCATAATAAAATAGTCCAACTTAAAAACGGCACCACCAAAATAATGGCACTAAATCGAAGAGTGACAAGTCACTCTTCGAAGGTTCCTCTTTGAGTGACGATGTCAATTATCACCGCGAATATGATTGGTCATAATCTAAATTTTGTGATCTGATTGGTCGAGGGCATTCGTGAAGTGTTTGGTACCCATTTCTTGGTGTTTTTCATCATTTCCGAGATATCTGTCACTCTTTTGAAATGGGTAACTTTACCTCAAAAATCCGCGCCAAAAAGACAAAAACCTAATCCAAAGAAGGAAAAGCGTCATGCCTCGCGAGATTATCACGCTACAAGCTGGACAATGCGGCAACCAGATCGGTATGGAGTTCTGGAAACAACTATGTGCAGAACACGGCATATCAGCTGATGGCATCGTCCAGGACTTCGCGAATTCAGGCCACGACCGCAAGGACGTCTTTTTCTACCAAGCCGACGACGAACACTACATCCCAAGAGCTCTGCTAATGGACTTAGAGCCTCGTGTCATCAACTCCATCAGCACTTCCACCTTCAGGAATTTATATAACCCAGAAAACTTCTTTGTCAGTAAAGAAGGAGGTGGAGCCGGTAACAATTGGGCTTCAGGATACCACCAAGGAGATCTTCACCATGACCAATTGATGGAGATGATTGACAGAGAAGCTGACGGCTCAGATAGTCTGGAAGGCTTTGTTTTGTGTCACTCCATTGCAGGAGGTACTGGCTCCGGTATGGGGTCATATCTCCTGGAGAATTTAAATGATCACTTCCCCAAGAAGTTGATTCAGACCTATTCGGTGTTTCCAAACCAGTCAGATTTCCAGAGTGATGTCGTGGTGCAGCCCTACAATTCTCTATTGACTATGAAGAGATTGGTGCTCAATGCTGACTCCGTGGTGGTGCTGGATAATACAGCGTTGAACCGGATTGCTGTGGAGAGACTGCGCGTGGAGAACCCGACAGTGTCCCAGCTCAATTCCTTGGTGTCGACGGTCATGGCAGCTAGTACCACGACGCTGCGATACCCAGGGTACATGAACAATGATCTCATTGGACTGGTAGCATCGCTTATCCCTACACCACGCTGTCATTTCTTGATGACGGGGTATACACCCTTGACAATTGATACGCAAGTCTCAGCTGTGCGGAAGACGACGGTCTTGGATGTCATGCGACGTTTGCTACAGCCAAAAACATTATGGTGAGTACTTCGACCAAGACAGGGTGCTACATCTCTATCCTCAACATCATCCAGGGTGACGTGGACCCGACCCAAGTACATAAGTCGCTGCAGCGTATCCGTGAACGAAAACTTGCGCGCTTCATTCCGTGGGGACCTGCTTCTATCAAGTGGCGCTTTCGCGCAAGTCGCCATATGTAGAGACAGCTCACAAGGTGAACGGATTGATGCTGGCTAACCACACGAGCATAGGTGCATTGTTCCACAAGCTGCTGCTGCAGTACGACCGTCTGAAGAAACACGGTGCTTTCATTGAGAACTACCGGAAGGAACCGATGTTCGCTGAAAACTTGGATGAGTTCGATAGCGCGCGCGAGGTGGTGCAGAACCTGGTGGACGAGTACAAGGCCAGCGAACGCGCCGACTACGCCACATGGGGACAGCCTCCGCAAGCGATCGCTAACAGCGCCATGGATGATGTTCGCATGGCCCACTAGAAACTTTGCAGCTTAACGTTCACACGTAGAACCAGCTCTAGCTAACCAGTCCCGTTCATTGCCAACTCAATTCTAAGTAAGACTGCATAGTCTATTTAACGTCCCAATTACCGATGGGTGCTTTCGTTCGGATTTGTCATAGTAGCAAGGCAGTTATGTCAGTACCCGTTCACGACGGATCACACTCTCGTCGAATTTGACAAGGAAAACGGTTTTGTCGCGCTGTCCTCCTGGGACTTCGACTGTATGCGCCGTAACCTCTGCCAAGAAGCCGCTGCTGCAGAGGATGCCACGCACAATGCCGGCAATATAAGCTGCGCAGTCAATTGGCCGAGGTCAGGCGGCACCGACACGAACTTGTTGGTGAGCGGTTCCAGCTCGTGAATCATGTACTCGTCCTCGTTCTCGGTACTGCGCTCCAGAGCGTCGGCAGCTTTGCCGAAGAGAGCTTTCCAGCACGTGGACACAATGAACTGCAGCATATTCAGCAACCGAGTCTCCCGCCGTCCAGATTTTCACGATGACACAGAAGCTCTACGACACGAACACCCACTCCGAATCCAGCACCATCCAGTCTGCAGCAATAGCAACAATATTAGTAGGTTTATTAGGATAAAAGCAGCTTTTAGGTCATACCTGTTTTCCAAGTCCGAGATATTTTGTACACGACCTTGAAAGTATTGCACCATTTCCGAAAATAAGAAGGAAAATGCACTTAAGCTGACCTGTATGAGAAGTTTATCATATAAAAAGTTAGATATCCTTGTTAAAATGTTCGTTACAAGCGCTAAATTGATACAATAAACATAATATTCGGGGTATGGTGGTGAGGAGACGTACCTCGCTTTTGCCGCGACTTAGAGGGCGGTCTAATACGTGCAGGTTCGACGCGGAGACGCCTGTACTGCGGCGACCACCTTCCATCATCATGCTCGCGGTTTTCTGAATGAAAAAGTATGCATAATGATCGATTTTACTCATTGAGACCAATAAATTACCAAATATTACTTTATAGCCTCTTCAACTATTTGTAAATTAGTATTCTATGTTCATTTCTCACTACAATTTGCAACATAGCCTCCTACAAAAAAGAGGTTAATCTTGCGATCTAAGGATTTTTTACTGCGCCGTAAAATACGGATTTAATGTGTCACAAGTCACTTCATTAAACCTCATGAGGTTTTACGTCGTTAATACGAGTAAAGGATAACTCCATCCCGCCAAATCAAATAATAGGCACGAAGAAACAATAAGGAGTTTAGAATGATGCCTCTTTTTCGCACTACACGAATTATTTTTGCGCGGATTTCGGCCAATCGCATACAGTCTATATTCGAGATTGGGCACAACCGGGAAAATTCGAGCGCCTATTCGGGTTGGTAGGTTGAGGAGATACAATCTGAGGAGTGACAGCGGGAAATTGAGAAGTACATTGGTGCCGCTAAGACTTGCTTGCGTCGCATTGAATCCGAGTTTACAGTATGGTGTTCCTGCTTGATAATGCAATTTTGGTCTAAACCCAGGAATGCTTGATATAATCAGCTAACAACGATCATGCGCCTGCCTCACCAAACCGCCAACCTCGATTTTACATTGAAAGAAGTGCAAGGTTTGTAGGAAAGACTCCCGTTGCCAACAATACAATCCCTTTGACCAAATGACAGTAGATATTTAAGTTCCAGTTTCACATTCCCGAATGCTATCGCTCTCGGATGGGCACTTTCGTAAGCCATTCAAGTGCACACATCATCACTCACTCACACTACTTCCTTCCAAAGAACGCCAATATGTCGCCGCACCTACTAGTCTTAGTAGTCACCTTCGCGGTTTCACTTGGCATCATCACTGCAACTCAATCGAGTGATTGGCCGTCTCTAAGTCTCCAGTTCACGATCAAGCGTCAGTCCATGCAGGTCTACGGCCAGTCGACTTTTACCATGTTCGCCAACCCCGTCATGGCGACCAATGATTCTGGTGTGCTCTACGACGCTCTCGCCAATTTTAAGCAAGACATGACGACGTTCAAATACACACTTTCGAACGGCGCCGCTTACTTATCGAGGAGTTCATCGGACGGATCTCTATCGGTTAAGTGCTTGGACTCGGACGTGCTTCCGCCGATCAACTCTATCATCTCAGCGCTGAATGAGGCACAAGTAATTTCCAGTGCATCAGCAAGCGGTGACGCAATCAAGTGTTCGAGCAGGTATTTATTCAAAGCGTCGGTGGATGGCACGGATTTCGCCCTCTGTTATTCGGGATCAGCAGGTTTTACCATGTACGGCAGCGATTTGAACATTGTTGTAGAGTATGTCAAGACTCGTGTGGATATTCCAGTGCCTATTGTGAATATCGATCCAGCTCATCAGTGCCTGCCAGTGGCTTCCTCCAGCACGTTGACGACAATAGGAAGCGCGT
The DNA here is from genome assembly GCA_008080845.1 of Phytophthora kernoviae. NCBI lineage: Eukaryota > Oomycota > Peronosporomycetes > Peronosporales > Peronosporaceae > Phytophthora > Phytophthora kernoviae. Next base: position 7,807 of record VKKV01000320.1, on the reverse strand, counting down.
TGCTAACAGGTGGGGCGATTGTCTCCAACAACGCGCGAAAGTTAGAAGCTGCTTTCGACTTTTCGCCGCTGAATACACCTTCGTGTTCGTGCAAGTCAACACCACGTCCGTGTATTTTCATCCACGGCATGGGAATCACGCCTGAGATGCCGGAAAACCAGGACTCTTTCCCGAAGTATTGGGGTAATTTGACAGACCACGCACCATGTTGCTCATCCATGCAGTACGCACGACTTGATACGGTGCGTAATGCGTGGACCAGTGCTGTTCAGCAACAAAAGTTTGTGATCGTGCGCTTGCGGCGACTGAAATCAGCCGGGGCTCTACAATTACCGACACTATCATCATCACGCATTCCATGGGCGGTCTTACGATGTCTGGAGCGATCGCAAATGGAAGATGCAGTCTTGGATCGAGCTCTACGTGGGTGAGTTTGGGGTCTCCGATGCGAGGAAGCATGGGCTCAGACTACACTCAAGATGCCTGCAACGGAGATAACGGTTTTCTTGGAGAAATTCGCAAACGTGACTGGAAAGTGTCCGGTGACCGTTGCAACGAAGTCTCTTTCATACGAGAATGGGGGTTACGCTTCTGTTAGACTGAATGCGGCGTACAAAGCTGCGCAGAAGGCTTATCGGACACATGTGACAGCAGCGGCCTGCAGCAAGTCATACGCAGGGTTAATATCAGATTATCAATGGCAGTTCTGGCTGCTCGGCAAAGTGGTTCCGCACAAGTCTCAGGAAAACGATGGTATGGTGGAGTTTCAAAGTTGTCGAGGAGGCATTCCAGAGTCCAAGTTCGGCAACAGCTATCTCGACCCTTTTTACGTGACAAAAGTCAACCACTTCGACCTGCAGTTCTTGTCAGGCGATGCACTCGTGGACAAGGCAAAGATGCCCGTGAAATGGTTTGAGTGTGTGCTGTGAGTAATATAAGTGTGCAGTGTAGTCCTTTATACCAAATGTAGCGAAACCAACATAACTTTCACATGGGCAATTGGACTTGAAGAATATCGTTGCAAGCTGTGCGCCTACATAATGCTTTTGCAACGAGTGATCTGCAGCGTACTTGTTGTAAGGCCAAAATCTCAATGTGACTCACCAGACACCCAACCGCGATGTCAGCACTACTAATGAACTGAAAGTCAAAACTACAACCACAATCAATTCGACAGAAAATGCTCGACAGTGATAACGACTATCGATCGGCATGCAATTCCTGAACTTGAACCGTACCTTGAGAGACAGAGAGCTCATGGGCTAGACTCATTTTGCTGACGTCACGGTGCCGTTGGTTTGCAGCAGGTACATGTACATACATACGAGGCAAACATGTATTGCAACCATCGCACTCAAATGCTCACAACGTAGCAGTTGGCTGCTACCAGAGATACAGTGTTGTTGCGCTCGTCAATGTAAACTTTGCGTTTGCAATAGCGCGGAACACAACAAGGATTAAGGATAGGATACCTCAACAAAGCCCAACAACCAATCTCCTATCCGGATAGATGGCGTGAAAACGTGTTCATTGTGAAGTGTTGGCTCCACCGCGGGCTATATAATTCCCAGCAGATGGTGGGCAACGCATCTGTTTTCGTTCATCATGAGAACTGCAAGGACCTTATGTTTACCACAGGCACAACATCACAATGAACGTGGCTGCCCATTTTGCTTTCCGCCCTACAGATAAAGCGTCAGCCACAAATGTTGCCACTACTTCCGCGAGCAATTGTTATTATCGCGGCCTTGTTTGCCATTTTGGTGCAAGGAAGCACAAACCAACTAAGCAACCCACCTGCAGTCGAGCAATACCACCCGAATGGGACGATGATGGATTGGCCGTCACTACGCCTCAATTTCACAATCAAGCGTGAAGCCATGCAGGTTTACGGTCAATCGACGTTCACAATGCTCGCCAACCCGGTTGTGTCGACTGAAGCTACTAGTGTGCTCTACGACGCCTTCGCCACATTCACGGACGACTCAGCCAGCTATAACTACACCGTCGTAAGCGGCATTGCCTACTTATCAAAAAGTTCTTTGGATAAATCAACAACAGCACCAACAGTTAGGTGTCTGGACTCGGATGTGCTCCCGTCGATCAACGCCATCGCCTCTGCAATCAGCAATGCAGCGGCAACTCCTAGTGTGTCGGCAAGTGAGAAGGCCCGCAGTGTTCAGATGGGACTTTGTTCGAGATTTCTGTTGATGGCACGGATTTTACTCTGTGTTTTTCAGGAGCAACGGGTTTTACGATACACGGAAGCGATATGGACATCATGGTTGAGTACATGGAGAGTCGCCTTGACATTCTAGCGCCTACAACAGATACGGACAAGTGCGTTGCAGTGGATTCACCAAGCTTGGTGACGTCGATTGGACGTGCACTACTCACAGGAACACCTTCCACTCCTGGTGATACAAGGAAGCTGAAGGCTGCATTTGAATTCTCGGAACTGCTTGAGTCGGGTGAACCTCCGTGTTCATGCAAGTCGAAACCTCGTCCGTGCATCTTCATCCACGGTCTTGGCATCGGCACTGAAGAAACCGAAAATATCGATTCATATCCACGTTACTGGGGAATATGACGGAACACGCTCCGTGCTGTACGTCTATCAAGTATGCAATCTTAAACACGCTGAATAACTCGTGGACGAGTGACACTCAGCAGCAGAAAGTGCGACCATTTGCTTCCAGTGAGCAACACCAGCCAGGGCACCATTATTTCAGACACTATCGTTGTCACACATTCAATGGGCGGACTCATGGTGGCTGGAGCTCTCGCTAATGGGAAGTGCAGCTTTGATAAAAGCACCTCATGGGTGGCTACATCAACGCCGATGAGAGGCAGCGTAGCATCTGATCACTTCCAGGAATCCTGCAAGGATAAGACCAACATCCTCATGGAGATTTTTGTTGAGCAGACAGGCTTTTGTCCTCCAGACGACGGAATTCGATCTCATACGAGAACGGCAGCAATCCGGAACTGAATAAGGCGTACAAGGCGGCACAAAAGGTATATCGGACGCACACATCAGGTATTTTGTGCAGCAATGGATACTCCGGTCTGCTATCTAGCTACCAGTACCAATACTGGGGCTTAGGCCTCATGGTTCCTCACAAAACGGACGAAAACGATGGCATGGTGGAGTTTTGGAGTTGTGCCGGTGGGATCCCGAAATCTGAATTCGGTGACAATTATCTCGACCGATATTACGTGACTAAAATCAACCACGCCGATGCCTCATTTAGGGTGAATGATGCACGTCTGGATAAGGCGAAGATGCCGAGAAAGTGGTTCGAGTGTCTGCTGTAGCAAACGGAGAGGTATAATAGATAACTACGTCTAGAAAGCTATGGATTGCCAACATTAGATACGTTATCACCTGAACCATCTTCCAATTGTGATCGTTTTCCAGGGTTGCTACGCACCACTTGTCAAAGAACTCCAATATTGATGATGTTGATCCTGGAGACTCTCCCTCTAATATGACGTCCATGATTTGACCCAAGACTTGGCACCTTGTAGGCGTTCTTCGCCTTTGAAACGTCTTGAACATGTAACTTTAGTGTCGAAACTACGCTGCAGTTGGTTCGCAATATCGTCGATCATTATCGGGCTTTTACCATGCACTGGAGAGATGGTGGTGATGATCAGCGGTGTCTATTTAACTTTAGTCATAAGATCCCTGAAATATCTCGAGCCACCGCACGATGGGTGGTTCTTGCCGTCTTCGTACGGCCTGTGGCGGCAGGTTTGATCTTGTCGCCTTTATCTTCATGCACTCGAAGCTATCTAAAACTTGGCGCATTCAAATGCCTTGCATCTTTGTCTCAGGCCGTTTGGAGTCTCGTAGCGCTGCTGCTCTCAATTGCCTCATTGCCACTTTCCATATTGCTTGTTGATTTTGTTCCGCTGTGATTTCTTCATGGCGAAAGATGACTCGATTCCGTTGCATTCAAAGCGCAGTAGTAGCAATACTGCAGTACGCCCACCATATTCGTCGTGCCGCTTCCGCGTGGTCCGCATTGAACTCCCCATAGAGTTACGTACTATGATCCAGTAGCTGGTGGCTAACTTGTGGTGATACTCGTACTGCGACCAAGTACTGGTATTCGTCGAGGTAGTCCCGTGTCGCGAAGTTGCCTATCCAGTGCGTTACTAGCTTGTTCCAGACCGCTCGTGCCCTCGGACACCTCCAGAATAAGTGCTCTAGCGTTTCCTTCTTTTCTGTACATTGAGGCGTCAATCGGCAATGAGAACCTTGTTTTCGTCCTTCGTGGTACAAGTTGAGCTGCCCCAAAGCGACTCCACACTGGAAGTCGGTGAGGGCCCGCTGTCCAGAGTTCTCTAGGTCTTTGATCCTGTGTCACCATTACCTACTCTGATGCATCTCGACGTTCTTTCAATTTTTCCACCACGGTCGAAGTTGTTTGCTGATTTCGTGCCCGTGGCGTCGAAATGGTTGCCGTTTTAACATTGAGCACTCGTTTATTTGTGATCTTGTCATCCATTTCCCATGGAACTCCATGGAGAAGTAGTGTGGCGTCCAGGGCTATGCCTTCAGTCACGTCGTAATCTCTCAATACTTCACCACGGTCGAGCAGTTCTCTGTTTCCAGTAACGTCTCCAAGCTGCCAGTTGATTCCGTCAGGTGCTTGGGGGAGCCCTATCATCCCGGTTACTGCTGCGCCTAGTGCTGGCCGTCCTTCTACACTGCCAGGTCTTGCTACTTCCCATATGTAAGGTGTTGTCAGCTCCGGAGGGTGCCAGAGTGAAACAGTGATCCCTTTCTTGCCGAACTGTTGTCTTACCTTGATCGGGGTCGCGATCAGAATCGCCAGAAACCATTGGCGAAGTTTATCCAGCGAGAGGTGGTCCTCTTGTCTCTCCGACCTTGGAATTTTCACCGTGTATAGCTCCTCGTCGATACATTGAATGTGAAGCTGTTCGAGTCTGCATAGCTGAATTCGTGGGAAATCCTTCCTCTTGAGTACTTATCCGCGAAGTCCACAGATCCAGGGTTGGCCACCCACAAGAACGTCTTCCAGAAACTTGCTATATGGTCTGGGGCTGCGCCCAGCATTGGGAATGGCCTTCCAGCCGTCAGGATTGTATCCTCATCTTCCTCGTCCCACCAGTTAAATGATTCATCTTGTAGCCTTCGGAATGTCTCCATACTCTGCTGTTGCCTTTGTACCCGTGTTTTGTCGCCATTTTGTTTGCCGGTGAAGTGTTCGGCAAGAAAGGGCCGATCGAGACCCAGGCACCTGTCACGTACGTGCACTTCATGTTGAACGCTGGGGCCAAGCTCGAGTACCCGCTGCCGGAGAGTCACCACGTGTTCGTGTATGCCGTGTCGGGAACGGGCAAGTGCGTCGAGCACTCGATCCAGCCGCATGAGGCTCTGGTACTGGAACAGAAGGGTGATGGAGTTCTGTTGCAAGCTGGTGAGAATGATAAGTTGGAGGTGATCGTGATGACGGGTGAACCGCTGGACGAACCGGTGGTGCAGTATGGTCCGTTCGTCATGAGTACGACAGAGGAGATCCGGCAGACGTGGGAAGATTTCCAGTTCGGCAAGAACGGGTTCGAGAACGCGCACTCGTGGGCGTCTGAGATCGGCAACCGCCGCTAAGTGGTGGTCTGCAGGTTATGGACGACAAAACTTGCCATGGTCATAGCTGAGGTGACTTCAGAGGCCAAGCACTATATTTTATGCATGCTTGTTCGCATAGGTTAACTAGTGAATTCAAAATTGCCACTGCAACTCCAGTCATCATCGCTCTGTCGTTTTTCAGTCGTTGCTATCGTTTTCAGTCTTAAATGGAACACTTTCTTCCATCGTTAGCCTCGGGCTGTAACTCTAAATGCTCAGACAGGACCGGTGCGACGGAAGCGGGAGATCGTCGTTCTGTAGTGCCACTTCGCAATGGTGCACAAGCTGGCAGTGAAGCAACCGGAAGCGGTACATTGCTCGTGGCCTCTTGTCTCCTCTGATCAGCTTCACCGAGTTTCGCACGCTCTTCAGTATTTACATCTTGTATTGCTTGAGGGGTGGTGTCTGGCAGAGACTTTGCAGGCTTTTCAACGTCAATGCTACGTCTGGCCTTTTGTCTCTTCATACGACGCAGAACCCGGTACATCCGAAATGTGGACTGGATGCAAAGTGCCGTGCTGTGTCGAAAAGCATATCCGCGCATGGCAAGCTCGTCCACTTTTTCTTGGACAGTTAGGCTTTCTAGAGGTAGAACCCTCATTGTGAGCACCAGCAGCAGGTCGGTGAAGCGAAACATATTGGGCGGGCATGTCAAATCGGGATTCGATCCAATGCTGGCGCTGTTACTGCCGATAAGTCCGTCGCCGCTCCCAAGACCGAGACGAACGCGGTAGGTGAGCTCGTTGATACGGGCTTCGATATCATGAAAAGCTTCGCGACGTCGCTGATGGACATCAGCTGCAAGTGCAGCCCATTCAGCTGGAGGCATATCTTCTGAAGTGAAAGTATTGAGCATGTCTCGGTAGGTGCCAATTCCCAGAGGTGGTTCCAGTCTTGTGAGCAGGGTCAGCAAATGCTTCTTGTGCAGCAACCCCAGCGCATCAGTGTCAAACTCACTCCAAATGGCCTGAAATCGCTGTAGATGCTCAGCCTGGAAACCCAAAATCTGTTCCTTGTTATCTGCCACCGCCGACATAAGGACATACGTATCCACCATCGTTGCAGCGTACAAATTTTGCAGGATCAACACAACCAGGACGTAGAAAACGTTGTAGAAAATGGCGCTGATCACTGGGGAACCGCAGTCGCTCGACGAACGTCCCCAAAGAACGCACTGTGGTGGCTCGACACTGGAAGCGAGGTAAGTCGCGTACCAATCCTCACCAGCGGCAAATTTTACGAATGTGGAGTATGCCATGGGAAACGTCGACAAATTCATGTTGGCATTCAGTCCAGAAGCCCAGCGCGTAAGTGAAAAACTTGCACGCCCACAATGGCGAAAACGAAGAGCACGTAACCAAGCAAAAGTGTTACCTTCAGCGTCAGTTGAACACTTGCTAGGAGCGTTCGAAACAGGGTATTAAGTGCACGAGACCTCTCAAGCACCAAGGACAAGTGCTTGAAGTCGAATGCCCTCGTCATGCTCAATATGAGTAGCACTGGTGAGTCTGAGAGCAGCGGCCCAACCAGCATGATGAAAGCCGTGCAGCTATTAAACGTCCGCCAAGTGAAGCCTTTCATGAGAAAGTCTCTCCAGCCAACAGCTACAACGCGCAGTATCGCGTCAAGCGCGTATATCAATGAGAAGACATAATGAAGCCCCCAAACACCAGTAGACACAGCAGCATCATCGTCCGAACTTGCCCTGCGAATCGGAGACCGGTACCAAGCTAGCAACGAAGTATGCAATAGTACAACACTGCTGATAAACCCACGAAACGAGCGTTTCTGCATATACACTTGAGCAAGTTGCATGAAGCGGCTTGTGGGTAGAGGGTACTTCGGACGCATCGCTAGAACGGTTTGTTTCTTGCGAAGCCAGATAAGCTGGAGGTTTGTCAGAAGCAGCGTTCCATTGTAGCACCGGAAGTTATTCATGAGAATCCCGGCAAACACCTTGAGCAGATAGAACCTTGTGAAGAACAGGAAAGCTACAAAAAGCCGGCAAAGTAGGTTGATGCGATAGCAGACACTTGGTGCTCATTATTCACGTCGCTGTCATCGGCAAAATCCATGGCGATATTCACAACCGGCAGCCACCCTTTCATTGAAATCAAGAAGAAAATCGAGCTCATAGCACCTTTG
>VKKV01000031.1:0-258737 GCA_008080845.1 Phytophthora kernoviae | reverse complement strand
CCAAACTTGCAACCAGAGACAAAATTTTTCATGACTTGAGTGTGACGAGCTTCAACGACACTTCCTTCAGTCTTGCAATTAGTGAAGTAGTCCCAGACTCGGAACTAGTCTCAAAAGATCCAGCAAGCGTACAAGAAAGATCGAGATGCACAGACAATCTTAGCGGCAATCCAGTCGTACGGCCAACGTGAAACCCAAAGAGCAGAAACAGCACCACAAGATGTACCGACACTATTCTGAGGCAAACGGTCTGTTTGGTACCTGTCTCCCAGCAGATGATAACCCTCGAGCAGTGGTGCCCAACGACGTGAAGTTGCGGCAGGCTATCGTCAGTGAAGCTCACGATCCCGACTACGGAGGACATGCTGGTGTAGAAAGGACGTACTTGACGCTAGCCCGCGCTGATACTGGTCCAAGATGTTGAAGTTGATTCAAAAGTTCATCGCAGACTGTGAACCGTGCCGACAGGAAACAAACCAAGACTTACTAAATCACCTGGGTTACTCGAACCACTGAGTATACCCGATGAACGCTGGAGATCAATTTCAATGGACTTCATCATCGATCTGCCACAGACAAAGTGTGAGGTCGATTCGATCTGGGTTGTGGTCGACCGGTTGACGAAGCGTTGCCATTTCGTTCCAACAACGAAGACCGTGACAGCTGAGGGCGTCGGACGACTCTTCATCGACCATGTGTGAAGTTACGGCATGCCAACGAGCATCGTATCGGACCGTGACATGAAGTTTGTGTCCGCATTCTGGCAGCATGTCTTCAAAGTCCATCGAAACGAAGCTGGTATGACCGTCGCCCATCGCGCTTAAGGTGACGGCCAGACGGAGCGCATGAACCGCACTTGAGAGTATCTGCGCTGTTATGTCGGGCCACTACAAGATGACTGGGACGGACACTCGCCAACGCCGAGTTCGCAATAAACTCGACGGTCAACGCCAGCACAGAAACTCGCGCCATTCGAGGCCGACCTAGGGTACATTCCCTCGAATCCACTCAACTCACAGCTGAACAGCTAGCGAACGTACCAAGAAGTCGACAAGCAGCTGAATTCCACGAATGCCAGGCGGCAATACTGTTACGCTGCCGTGAAGCTCTTGCACAGGCGCAAGAAAGAATGCGCGACGTCTACGACAAGAACCGTGTCGAACAAGTGTTTAACATCGGCGACCATGTGTGCTTGCAGTACCAGTTGGATCTCAAGCACCGGTCTAAACTCCACCAAGTTCGGACCCAAGTGGATTGGCCCGCACACAGTTATGCGGAAGGTGCACAATCATGCGTACGAGCTCAACATCCAAGCCGGCAACAAGCTTCATCCGGTGTTCAATACTGGATATCTGAAACCGTACAAAGGAACCAACTCGTTTGTCAAGACCCAAGCGACGTGATCCTGGCGGATGGCAGTGTTGGTCAAGTGATCGAGTGCCTACTGGGAAAACGTCGTCGGAAACGATGTACCCAATTTCTTGTGGAGTGGGCGGGCGAGATAAATAACATGGGAACCAGTGGAGAATTTATCACAAGTACCGGATCTCATCGCAAGCTTCGAAAGTGAGGCGGACGAAGCGGAGAATAAGCACAAGCAGCTGAAGGGGCTCAAAGCCTACATGTATTCCCGAATTACATCCCTGATTGCCGTTGTCCTGCCTGCCACAGGCGCTTCCTCTTCTTCTGAGATTTCGACTTGCGTTTTCCGTGACGGCATCGATACCCTGGATTCAGTCGAATGAGACTGATCCACTTGACTTGATCAAGATAGTGGAGAGTGGAAAGCGGCTCGGGAGTCACAGGAGTATCAGTACCATCCAGGATCTCCACCGCAACACCAAGCCCATGAGCCAAGAGGATCACACAGTGGCCTACCAGACCATCTCCAACGCTGACGAGATATGCGCCTTCATCCAGTGTCTGCACGAACTCTCCGAAAGTCTTGACATCGGTGTACGAGCGGGAAAGTGGGCTCAAGAACAAGTGAGCGTAGTCCAACGGAACATTGCTATGTTGAAGCGCACGGAAGAAGTCCATAGCCTCGGCACGCGAGACACCATGAACAACCCGGAGACTTTCACGCTCAAATACATCCCAAATCTCCATAGCCTTGGAGACGAGCTCAGGGGCACCAAGATGGAACAAGACCGCTCGAACAGCATCCATGAAGCAACCACCAGAAACTGAACCTCGGTCACGGTTCGCAAAGTACTCATCGTAGTACTTCTTGAACAGGAGACAGCTCAAAGAATCTCTCCACTCTTCAACCTGGGTCATTTGCAGCGCGAACGGGTCACCAAGATGTTCTTCCCACACCCAGCTGAGCTGAAGAGGCTTCGTGCCCCATTCGGCGAAAAACAGCGGTGCGGAGCCTCACCACGAATATCATGCAGCTGAATGACGTTTACCTCCTGTAGCAGGGCTACACAAGTATACATATGTATATGTATAGCTATCCGGCAGGGATTGCGGATAAGCTGTATACATATGAAGCAGGCTGCCTGTGTGTGTGGACCACACACAGGATTACAATCATTTCGATCCGCCACTGATTGGTTATTAGTGGCAGGCGCTTAGGGCGCTACTATTGGTAGAAAGAGGTACCTTTCGACCAATAAGGCGCATGTTGTGGAGTTGGAAAATTGTAAAGTGAGATTATGTGTTTAGACTGATCTACTCTCTTTCTTCCTAACCATTCATTTCTAAAGGCTTCACAGCCATTCATGCAATGATTACGCGCTGGGTGAGTAGCGTAATCATGTTGGTGTTGTCTACACAAAATATGCAACTGGTGGGTTTTGAACCCACACCATTCCGAGCCACCTGATTGGTTATTAGTGGCTTGGCGCTTAGGGGTTACTATTTGAAAAGGTACCTTTCGACCAGCGCATGCATATAGTGCAACACGCCAACCATAGCCCTCACCATGCAATTAGATATTCTTTTAGCTAGGTCTGCTAAGAGGCCCGCCACGCGGCGGGCCGACATAAACTCATTTTCTACCTAAATAGTCTTTGCTTTGTATTAGAAATACACGTTGTCGTGTATTTCTATAGTAAATCTAAGTAAAGACTTACGCTTCCTCATACACGCATACAGTGTATGCAAGAAACAGAGTGGTTGTCCACCCTGTTTCACCTGGTAGCACTTTGTAGTCCGTTCAACACAGAGTTTAGCCAAATGGATACATTTGGCTATGGAGACAAAACCCTCCGTCGAGTGGTACCTCACTTGACGGAGCTCCAAACTCAGTTCCCCTCGTTACGAGGGAGGACTGCCCCACCTGAGTGATCAGCAGTGGGAGGCGCTGCTACGACTCTCGCGAGTCGTAGGCGAGTCCACTGTTGCGGCAATGCTGAGGTCATTGCCGCCCAGTGAACAACATGTAGTCGTGGTCGACTACATGACAAGCGAACAACAGCAGAAGTCTGCTCCTGCTGTTCGTGCAGAGTCACTGAAGGTTTCAGTGACTCAGTTCTCGGAAGCCCCAACGAGCCGCTTTTGCGCTGGCTCGTTGAGCTTGAATAGCGATTGCTGCCCGACGGATCAGGGATCCGTCGCTGCAGATCGCTTTTGCGATGTCGTGTCTAGCAGGACGTGCTAGACACTGGGCGTACGGTCGACGCCTGACCGACAGTACGTGTTGGAACACGTACGACGAGTTCAAGCGAGAGCTCAAACTCGCGTTTGAGCCTCCTGAATCGGAGTTCAGATCGAGGGCGGAGTTCCTCGATCTGAAGCAAGGCAACCGTGATGTGTTGGCCTATGCACAACATGCACGATACTTGGTGTCAAGTATCGTGAACCACCCCATTGATGAGGCGACGCAAGTCATCACCTTCATGAAGGGATTGAAAGATGGGCCCGTGAAGACCCATCTTTTCCGAGAGTACGAGTACTCTCGAGCAAGCGATTAGGCTTGCTTCGCAGGAGGAGTTTAGCCTGCAACAGGCTAAGCTCCATACGGACGTGCCGAGGATGCCACGTCCTCGACCACGTACCATGGGCGGTCCAGAGCCCATGGATTTATCGAGTGCGTCAAGGGACGCAGCGGTGTTACCGGTGTGGTAACACCGGCCACTACACACGCGAGTGTAGCAGGTCCGGGACCTGCTAATCGCGGCGTATCGTACCGCGCCAACGGTGACCGTTGGCGTGGGCGAGCAAAAACGCCGGGAGCCAGTAGGGGCGGGGCGCCCTACTGGTGTAGCCGCACATGTCGACGTCGGACATGTGATGGCTACAGCCCCCTGGCGAGACCCGCCGCAGTGAACAGCAGGATGATCCATTGATCATCCTGAAAGTTGCAGTGCATGGGCAGCGGCTCATGCACGCGTTGGTCGATTCAGGCGCATCGAACAACTTCGTTCGATGCAATAGCCTGAATGCGATGCGTTTCGAGGAGAAGACGACTCCTCGAAGCGAGTTGGTGGTGCGTCTAGCGACAGGCACCACCGTGAAGACTCGAAAGCGAACTGTGTCAGTTCGCTTTGCGAGTGAAGGCCGGGCCTTCACTGAAGACTTTATCGTCCTGGACTTGGACGATAAGTTCGACATGATCTTGGGCATGCCGTGGCTTAAACGCCATGCCCCAGTGATAGACTGGAAGACCCAGTCTATCGTTTCTTTCGGCTCCGAGGACGTCAACGTCCTCGGGATAACAAACGCGACAGAGAGCGATGGCCCTGTCAGCGTTGTGCGCACGCTTGCGGTGTGTGCACTGTGAGCGAGGTCAACCCCGCTCATCGGCCGAAATAACGTGTCGACCACCAAGGTCGACACGAGAGCGTCGAAGACGGAAGACCTCCGGGAGGCTTCCTCGCCCGCACCCGGGGTGCGGACGAAACGACAACTGATGGGTGCACTCCGGGGCGCACCCTCACCCAGACCGGGTCTGGGTTAAACCCTTCGCAGGCCGGGTCTGCGAAGGCGGGTATCAGAAGAACCCGCCTCGGTCCGGGACCGAGACGGCAAGATACAAGACTCAACGACGGACCGGGTCCGTCGTACAAGATATGGGTCACCACCAGGCCGGGCCTGGTGGGAGATTAAACAACGGGTCGAGAGGACTCCCCGTTGTCAGTTCAAGTTCAGGCCGGGCCTGAACAAGTGGAGCCAGGCTCCGAGCACTCTGCGCCTTGTGGCGCAGATGTGGCTTCGACACCGTCTATGACGATAGACGATGTCCACCATGAGAGAGTGACTGCTATAACGCAGACACTCTCGGGTGTCCAATGTCAGAGTCTGACATTGGAGAGTCCTCCGAGAACAGCCTCGGAGTTGACTACTTTGGGCGTGCAAAGCTGGAAGGGCTTTGCACGAGATCTACGCGCCGGGCGCGTAGAACAAGTGTGCATCCTCACGGCCTGTGAGGATGTAGAGATCGTGACGGATCTCGAGGACCTGCGGCAGGTCCTCGTGAAGATCCTGAGGGTGACACCACCCTCAGTACCAAATCGAAGAAAGATCGATTTGCGAAGCAGAGTTGGGACTCCCTCAAAGAGAGTCCTACTACGACGTGCTTCGGGAATACGTGGACGTATTCCCGGATGAGGTTCCTGCGGAGCTTCCGCAGGACAAGGGGCATTCAGCACGAGATTGATCTCGTGCCGGGCATGCTGTGTCACGCGACAGTGGCCACTGCCGCGTGAACAGGTGCAAGCCATCGACGAGTTCTTTGAAGCTCGTCGACGTGCGGGTCAAGTGCGGGAATCAAGTCCCCGCACAGTGCCCCTACGTTCTGTGTCAAGAAGGCACAGGGCGGATGGCGCATCGTTCATGCGTTTAACAAGCTGAACGATGCGACGGTACCGGCGCTGACGCCGATACCGAGAAAGGACGTGATCATCGATTCGATGAGCACGAGCACTGTATTCAGTGCTTTGGATCTGAGAGATGGTTTCTATCAGGTCCTGATGCGTGAGCGAGACGTCCCGCTCACGGCAGTCAGCACCCCAAGCGGTATGCTTTGGGAGTGGCTTGTGATGCCGCAGGGGCTTAAGAATGCTCCTGCGACTTTCAATAAATGCGTGACGCATCTATTGCGGTCGGTGCGCGATTTCGCACCGACCTATTTCGACGACGTGTTCGTCCACAGCCGGGCTGTGGGCGAGAAGACCACAGTCGAGGTGCACAAACTGCGACGCTGCTTGCGCTAATGCGCAAGCATAAGCTATATGCAAATCTAAAGAAATGCATATTTGGCGCATCCGAGATCCCAGTTCTCGGATGCCTCGTCGTAGGACGGGGTCCGCCCTGATCCTGAAAAGATCAGGGTGATCAATGAATGGCCAGTGCCATTCAATGTCAAGGAACTGAGGCAGTTCCTTGGGCTTGCCACGTACTTGTGTAAGTACGTGCACGATTACGCCGGGCGTATTCGTCCTCTCGCGTCTCCTTAAGAAGGAGACGGGTGGCAATGGTCTGCTGAGTGTCAGCAGGCCTTCCTTTCAGTCAAGCAGGGCTTGACTGAAGCGCCGGTCTTGGCCATCCCTGACCAAGACCGTGACCACGTGGTGCGATGCATCCGATTTTGCAATCGGATGTGCGCTGATGCAGCGCGATCACGAGGGTCGTGATCGCGTGATCTGCTATCAGTCGCGCCAGCTTAAGCAAGCTGAGCGAAACTACCCAGTGCATGACAAGGAACTCCTTGCCATGAAGTATGCACTGGCAAAGTTTCGTGTCTATCTCCTGGGAGATAGACCGTTTGTGGTCTACACAGACCATGCGTCTTTACGGACGGCCGTAAAGTCGCCACACCTTTCACAGAGAATGGCACGGTGGTTGTCATTCTTTGCTGAGTACAACTTCCAGGTTGAGTACAAACCTGGAAGGTTGAATGTGGTGGCCGACGCGCTATCGCGTCGACCAGATTACAACTACAAGGTAGTTGACGCTAATGCCATAGGCATTGAGCGGAGCAGTGTTCTCACATCGTCGCTACTCGACGATGTGCGCAGGCTTACACACTTGACTCAGATGTCAAGTGTCTCCTCACATATGGAACCCTTCCGATGCCGCGCGTCGGAAGCTTCCCCACATATCCTGCTCGCAAGTGCACCGCTACAGTGCACTTGAAGGACTGCTGCTATAGTGCAGCAGACGACGATGTGGCACGCATCGTCGTCCCGGATGTTCATGATCTGCGATTGCAGATCATGTTTGAATACCATGATGATGCCCCACGGCTGGGCATCCTGGTCGAGAGAAGACGTATCTCCTTCTTCGCGTGACTTCTACTGGCCCCGCCAGTACAAGTGGGTCCGCAAGTACGTTCGTGCTTGCGAAGTTTGTCAGCGCGTGAAGCCGTCATCGGCTTCACAGGCACCGCTACACTCTCTGCCGATCCCGGCAGAGTGTTGGGAGTCCATTAGCATGGACTTCATCTGGTTTACCGCCCGACGCCAAGCGTCGGACGGGTGCGGTGGTCTTTGTCGACCGCTTCAGCAAGATGGTTCATCTTGCTGCAGTGCCTGCACAGTGACATCCAAACAGACGGCTCGTCTGTTTGTCGACTTGATCTTCCGAGCTCACGGGATGCCCCGTGAGATCGTATCAGACCGTGACCCTCGGTTCACGGCTGCGTTCTGGAGAGAGGTGTTCTCTCTCCTGGTACTCGGCTGTCGATGTCGACAGCCGACCACCCGCAGACGGATGGACAGACCGAGCGCGTGAATCGCGTGCTCGGTGACATCCTGAAGAGCTACGCCCACTCGTTCAACGAGTGGAGCGATTGTCTGCCGATGGCGGAGTTCGCCATCAACAACTCGGTGCATGCCTCGACTGGGCATACCGTTCTACGTGAATGGCATGCGCCATCCACGTGTCCCCACCATGCTCGGGGGTGACTTCTCCCTGAGTGGGGAGGATCTGTGAGCGAGGCACGCTCACAGAGAAACGGGGCCGCCGCAGTCAACGCCTATTACGTTGACTGCCGTGACGCGCGACAGTGCCGCGCGTCAAAAGCGGTACGCTTCGCGTCTGCACCGGGTGCAGACGCTGATGCTTTCGTGCCGGGCACGAATATGCATCAACATAACGTCTGAGCAGGGCTCAGACGTGAACAAGACAGTGACGTCGCCGGGCGACGTCAACAAGGTACCCACCCATGCCGGCCATGGAGTTGATGATAAGTTGGTCGGGAGGACCAACTTGGACGCTGTGGACTTTGTCCAGCGCAGACAAACCATAATGCGGTTTTGTCCGCGATGCAATTGCATCTTCTGTCGATCGACAGAAGATGAATGCGGATAAGAAATCCCGCAATAGTATTAATGAGTTCAAAACGAATTCATTAGTCTTACTGTCTACGGATAATCTTCCTAGACATGCAGTTTCGGATTTCGGAGCGAGCAAGCTCGCTCGCGCTTCATCGGCCCATTCCGCATGTTGCATCGCCGGTGCAGCATACACGCTGGATATACCATCCAGCATGCGTTTGCACCCGACGTTTTACGTTGGGCGACTGAAGGCGTATCATGAGCATGATACGCCACAAAGCGATGACACTATGAGTGGCCATCGCTGCCAGACTCGCGCTCGGAGGCCGAGCGCGAAGGTCGCATACCAACTTTCTCGAGGAGTTTCGAGAAGTTCTTCTCCATCTGCTGCGAAGCAGATGTTGCCTTTGCGGCAGCAGCCCGGGAGCTCTCCACGTCCGCGGAGAGCTCTATCGTCGAGCGGAGCTCGGCGATCTCGCGCCACGCGTCCTTACGGAAGGCCGCGTAGGCAGCAGACATTTGCTGCAGAGACTGATCAACCGCCGATGGTTGATCAGAGTGTGGGTACTTTCCACCACCGCCGCCGCCCTTGCGGGCCGCGGATGGGACAATTCGCTGGATTGTACAGCGAATTGTAGCTCACCAGGGCCACGCGCTGACCAAGGTCAGCGTCGTTTTCGATGTCGTTGGAGAGGATGGCCTCCCCAACATGACTCCTGGGAGCCGCGGATGTCCTCGTGAAGGACATTCCGGAAATGGTGATGGCGTACGAAGCGCACCATCACCTACGGACGAATCGAGAGTAGCTCGGTTCGAAATGGTAGTACCCGATCCTACCATCATACTGGAGGCCGCTATCGGAAGGTGGCGAGCGCTTCCCGGCGTCCGGGAAGACGCTATTGCGCCACTTACGGATCTCCTCGGGTACACGCATCGACGTGTACCCGTCGACATCGCTGTCCGTCAATCTGTCGGCATCTTGCGGAGTGCTGGCTTCGCGGCACAGCACATGGGATGTCGGCGTCTGCACAGAGTTCGTGCAGACGAGTGACTCGACCCGTGTTATTATGGTTATAATAACGCGTACGCAATTTCGCTAAGCGAGAGCGAAATGCGTCTGGATCGTTGTTATAGTTAACAACGAATTGGTTCCAGCCCTGAGCCAGGGCTGCTACCTCACTGATCTGACTTTTAGATCGGTGCTGCGCTCCTTTATAGAAGCGCTGCTCGAGGTAGAGCGACACGAAGAAATCGCGTCGCGCATCGGACTCGGCCACAAGGCCAAGGTCCTCGATCCCATCAGACTTGATGGGATCGTCATTGAACAACTCATGCGGCGCTGCAGAGCAGCCGTCATGAGACCAGCGCATCTCATGGATGTGCTGTGAAGAGCATCCACGGCGATCCATCAGGACGGATCGCCGCGCGTGGAGTCGCCGCATGGTTGCCGGCGAGACACTTTCGACATCGACGGAGGTGACCTCCGTCGATGAACCAGCGTCAGAGCGCCTCATCTTCCTCCAGCGAGTTGACTCGCTGGCGGCGAGAGCCCGGCGACGGACTCTCGGTCTTGTCATCCCCACCCAAGGCGGTGACCACCTTGGGGTCGGACGAAGCGCTATCCAACGCTTCGTCATGGGAGTCCGTATCCTCTGGATATACGCATGACATCAGAGTCCAGCCAGAAATTGCCGGAACTCTGCGTGCTGATACCTGGGGTATCGCACGACCGGACCGTTTGTGCTGCCGTGCATGATAATCATGCACGGAGATTGCTGCCCGCCGACGAGGATTCGTCGGCGGAGGCTTATCAGCTGGTGGAGACGTTCCACCAGCCGAAGCAGAGGGCTTGAGCTCGACGTGCTCATTTTGCTTAATGAGCACGATAGCGCTTCTCTACGAAGAGAAAGCGAGACAGGAACCACGAAGAAATTTCAGTGGTCAACTGTTACCCGTCAAAGTTGATTGACGGGTGAACAATCAACCTTAACGGGTAGGGGCTAGTAGTATACATATGTATAGCTATCCGGCAGGGATTGCGGATAAGCTGTATACATATGGCGCAGTGCCTGTGTGGACCACACACAGGATTAGATCCGCCACTGATTGGTTATTAGTGGCAGGCGCTTAGGCGCTACTATTGGTAGAAAGAGTATCTTCGACCAAGGCGCATGCATTGCAGGCCAACCATAGCCCTCACCATGCAGATATTCTTTAGCCAGACCTGCTACCGCCACGCGGCGGGCCGACATAAATACAGTTTTCATTTTCTATCAAATAGTGTCTTTTGCTTTGTATTAGAAATACACGTTGTCGTATTTCTATAGTAAATCTAAGTAAAGCCTTACGCTTCCTCATACACGCATACAGTGTATGCAAGAAACAGAGTGGTTGTCCACCCTGTTTCATCATATCCTGTAACTGGAATCTATTAGTTATCTGTTACACTCACCCACCCTCTAGCGCGCGCGTCCTTCCAGTCTGATCATTCCCGAATTACCCGAACGGCGCGAAGTCCGATCGTTTCTGTCGGAATTTGCCTGAACCTGTGTTATCTTCGCCTTCGGACCTGGCTTCACTTGATTCGGGTAGGTTCCAACGGAGACGGTCGCTATGGCTTCAGCGTTTGGTTCGACCAACTCTCTGCTAGTGGAGCTCCGCGCTACGGCCGGGCTCCGCGCTACGGCCGGGCCCGCGCGACAAAAGCGCGCATGGCGCGTGCTCCTGCACTGGTGCCTGCCGCCAGCGGCCGCAGCG
Organism: Phytophthora kernoviae; assembly: GCA_008080845.1. Classification (NCBI taxonomy): domain Eukaryota; phylum Oomycota; class Peronosporomycetes; order Peronosporales; family Peronosporaceae; genus Phytophthora; species Phytophthora kernoviae. Next base: position 247,755 of record VKKV01000031.1, on the reverse strand, counting down.
ATTGCGCTGACTTCACCTCCGCCGGCACCACTGGCTCCGCCATCACCAGCACCATCCTCGCCTGGCTCTCCAGCGCCGGCATCTCCGCGAGCTGCTGACTCCGAGGAGTGCGATGTGTCAGGAGACGAGTTCCAGGCTCGCTTGATGGATCTCCATCTTGACGTTGTCGTTGGGGCAAACGCGGGCTCTGACGACAACCAGGATTCCGACGATTCTGACGTGTTGCCGCGCCCGCGTCACCCACCGAGTCAGCTTCTGGCCTCTTCGGCGAAGACAGTGATGATGACGCTACTGGACCTGCACAAGACCTTCATCGGTTGCGGCGTGGTGTTGCTTCTGGTGATTGGCACTCGTTTGCACTTCCTGATGCTCCGAAGAAACATCCGTCCAACAACCGCATCAACCACTATTGACCCGGTAGCTCCTTGGAATTACAGTGTGGAGGTGAAACAGGGTGGACAACCACTCTGTTTCTTGCATACACTGTATGCGTGTATGAGGAAGCGTAAGGCTTTACTTAGATTTACTATAGAAATACACGACAACGTGTATTTCTAATACAAAGCAAAGACACTATTTGATAGAAAATGAAAACTGTATTTATGTCGGCCCGCCGCGTGGCGGGCCTCTTAGCAGGTCTGGCTAAAAGAATATCTAATTGCATGGTGAGGGCTATGGTTGGCCCTCACGTGTTGCACCTATATGCATGCGCCTTATTGGTCGAAAGGTATCTCTTTCTACCAATAGTAGCGCCCTAAGCGCCTGCCACTAATAACCAATCAGTGGCGGATCGAAATGATTGTAATCCTGTGTGTGGTCCACACACACAGGCAGCCTGCTTCATATGTATACAGCTTATCCGCAATCCCTGCCGGATAGCTATACATATACATATGTATATTGTGTAGCCCTGCCACAATCTCGGATACGAGGATGGAAAAGTTGCGCAGTTTTCAGTGCAGAGGTGCAAAATCCCAAGTGCAATCATTATTTGTGAAGAGCTCATTCACCAAGCAGGCATCTCGAATATGTGGTTATTGTTAGATGGTTTTTGCCATCAAGGTATTCCAGAGGGAGTGCGAACGTTCGAGATGTTGGCGTCATCGCAGCAAGTGAACCTGAAATCTCAAGAGTGGATTTATGCATATTGCTGCTGTTGTCTTGTTCGTCAAAGAAGGATTTATGATTGTTGGGAGATGAGATTTACAAGTTTGCAACTGACAACATGGGCGAAAGATATTATTACTCTGGTGACAGCATGCATGATTTTACGCTGACCATGTCGTGGAAATACGTAGTGTAATTGATCATGCGACCAACGGAGTAGAGAATATATCGCACGTCTTATCCAATAAGTCAATATATCGACTGGAAAATCACAAGTCGATAGTTTTCGCCATACATTCATCAAAGACATGAGTAAAATTACTCATTTTACCACTCGACGGTATTGGGAGCAAGTCATCGACTCGGGATATGCTGTTCTTGTTCTTGCACTTGCACTGAGATTTCGGTCAGGTGTGATATTTCGAATCTATCGGTGAGTTCGAAACGCTGGACATGGTTCACTCGCTGGAAGCATTTTTGAGATCTATCTACACCGCCTTGCTGCCAACAATTTTTTGAAGCTCTACACGTCAGAGTCTGATCCGCCAGAACGAAGAAAACCCAACGATTCTCGGCATTTCGAAATGAAGCAAGTGCAGTTGAAAAAGGTGGCGCAATTTGATGTGCAACGGCAATCGATCATGAGAACTGTAATGGGTCTAGTCATCCCATTACATGAGGTGATTGTGTGGGACACATCACCTTCTGGGTTCATTGTGGGTAACAGTTATCTGTTATGATATCTGTTAAATAACCGATACCTACATGAACTATTTGTAATAGGCACTCTGGTCTATTACATGGGCAATATGGTCACAGATTGGTGTGGTACACACACTTCCGTCATGAAGGTGAAGGTGACGCAAATATGGGTACATATTTGCTCGCATTCACCTTTGGCGCAATCAGTGATTACACCAAGTGTTCTCTGCACTTCTTTGTGCATGATGATGGTTCCTTCCTGAGAAAGTGTCTGGTAACAAGGCCAGCGCACCACCTGAGTTCTTGTGACCAATCACAAGACGCCACGCGGCAGGAAGATTCTTCGAAGGAGAATCTTCAAGTTCAACCTGATTCAACCCAAGGATTTACATTTAACCTCAAGGACCCCTAGTGGTTTTATTCATAGGATTCAGGAATCATAAGCGCATTTTAATTCAGTTGTAATTTTACCTTCAAGCCCTCAACTCGCCTCTTCCTCCCTCCAAGTCGGGAGTCGCCTCTCAAGACAAGAGCATCGGCTCACAGGTTTGTGAGTCCGTTTGCTCTTCAAGACCGAAGACCCAGCCCAAGCATCCGGCTCGCCTCTGTGCGAGTTCCGTTCGCTTCAGGCTTCAGCATCGGTTCGCACTTCTGCGAGGCCGTGCTGAGAACAGCTTTCTCTGTTCGGGTGTTCGGGATCAGGTCAATCAGCTCTTCGCTTTGCGTGAGCAGGTTTGGACTGGGTCCCGTTACAAGAACCATCTAAAGCAATGGAGATGTGGCGCTGGGACTGGGCAAAATTTTGTCAAGTCCTTTCCCAATCTCTTCCAAAGATATCGAGATCTCTGATTAGTCAATTCACATAAGTCCAGTTGGGACGTCTGTGTGCGATATGAATGGTGCAGGGTGGGTGCAGATCTATGAAACCTTGCACTTGGCAGAAGTGGGCATCACATGTCCGGAAGCATACACTCCGAGCGGAGAAAAATGTGTTACGTCCAGACCGTCGACCACCCGACGGTGGATTAATCTCAGTGAAGGTGAAAAATGTCCTGGGAATGTATCCCAGGGGTCATTCTGCCCTTAACTATGTCCAAGATGCAACCTAAGGTGTCCAAGATCGGAACCTATACTGTGGCATCCAGACGCTACACCAAAACCCCACAAGAATGACCGACTTGCAGATGGATCTTAAGCCCAGTTCTCTGAAAATGAAACCTCCAGATAATGGTTGCTCTAAAACAGAACTGAGCCGAGACACACCAAGATCGAATGAATTCAAGCCCCTCTGGATGGCAAATGTTCTCCGAAAGGTGTGTCTTTGGATGGAGTGAATCCATCAAAGATTCTAAATCCCAAAGTAGACAAAATCCAAGTGAATAGCAACTGACCAAGACGACCGACCAAATTTTGGTGTACACAAAGGGTGCTTGAAGTACCACTTGTACCCAACAACTGGCAATGATATGTCAACCCATAGCATACTCAACCCAAGATAAACTGGCACGTGTGTCAAAGACCTAGAGATAGCTTAAGAGACTGCTAGCAAAGATAACATAAACAGAGTTCGTTTTACCCCAAAGCACGCAAGTGCTTCGGAGTTTGTTTTGCCATCTAAAGCGTGAGCACTGCCGGGTTTCTTCGGGGACTTTGGAAGTGTGCGAGCAGTGACTGGAGCAGCCTGCCTATTTGGAGGGCCGGCGCTGACTACGCTACGCTTGGACTCGACGTTAACGCGAAGGACGTCGTGGGACTCTCGAAAGTTCAAGATCAAATTAGACGGGGACCAAGGCGACGCACGCCACGGGCTGATCCGTTCTATTCCATATTCCAATTAGTTGTTTCGTTCCAAACGGAGCTTCTATTTCATATAACTGCAGTTTTAGGAGGTTATTAGTAGGCACCCCTGAGATTTGATTGATTGACTGCTGTGTGGTAGGAGTGTTTTCCATTTGGAGTGTATTCTTCCATCCGGAAGTGGTGCACGAATATTTGAGTGAGAGAGTGTTCAGAGTTGACCAGTACTCTGAACGGAGCTCTAAGTGAGACTGGTGTTGAGACTCACCGCTCAATGGTCTAAAAGAATAAGTAGCGGCTGTATATTTTGTATAACTCTGTATTATTGTGATTATCTGAGAGGGCTTTGCTAATGGTCCGATCTCAGCTGTGTTCGCGTTGTTCAGAAGAATCTGTACGCACTTTGTATCCTTGTATATTTGATTGGTGTGAAAATAACTCATTAGGTGAAGTCCGGTCCGCCGAAGACAAACGTCACCCATAGGGATTTCACAAGGTCACACGCCAACTCTGGACAGAAACCTCGTTCCAAACGAGATTCTCTGGCTGGAGACTGACCCCAACTTTTCCGAACGGGAAAAGTCTGGGCCACACTATACACTCTGGACGAGAAAGGCGTTCACCCGCCTCGCCACAGAGAGATGATAACAGTTTCACATACTGGTTTCCAACGTGTCATGACTTTCCGAATATTGACAGCAATGTGAAGCATGAGTCTAGTTCTGGCAAGAGCAACGTGGCATACCTTCACATTACTGTCGCTTTAGAACATACAATCGACAACAACCAGTTGGAGAAAATGAATGCGATTTTGTTTTCGGACGAGATCAAGCAAGCAGGAGGTACTGAACCACCGATCTACATAGCTGCTAGTCCAGATCTCGAATCGTGCAAAACGTTTATCTTGAAGCCATTGCCACTAGTTTTAGCGGCAAGAAAAGTGTGTCGAGTGTTTGTGGGTTGCTATAGCAAGGCCTCACTTGTGACTGTTGCTGATGGTCTGATTAACAAGGTGCCCATCAAATCACTGTCTGATCCACCTCAATATGGATTTCGAAAGTGATCGCACACAGAGTAGGAAGTGATATTGGTGGTTATTAAATGTCAGAGCCTTGCTCTTCGTCCGATCATCGTTGACGTGGGCTGAACACAGTTTTATCGTTTACGACACCACCTTGGAGTAACAGACTGTATCAGCGACGTAACGATGGTAGTCTGACGTCATGGGGACGTCAAATACATGTACAAGGGCAACAACCCGCCGGAGGAAGGAAATTGCTGTAATGTGTCACGCGATTTCTAAATGAAAGTCCTGTTCTCGGAATCACTCCTTGAATTCGCTGATTTCGAGCTTTCAAGCTTTCAAGACATGAACACTTAGACTTTGTGAATTCAAGTAGCTCTGAATTAACAATAAGCTGATCGTTTTGTTGCTTACATTGTGTAAAACGAATGACTAAATGAAGTTTTGCTTTGGCAGATTTGTTCATAGCTAAAAACTTGCATTTCTTTAATAAAGACTAAAGGTTAGGCTTGCTTGAACCCAAACCCAGCCCGCGTATTCCATGTTGGGTTTGGGTTTGGGGAAGTGTTAAACAAATTCATGTGTACCACATCGAGCGATCCCCGTCCTACTTCGGTATACTCAACTCAAGTGACCTCCAAGCAAAGGCGAAGAATAGCTCCTACCAGCTGAAAACGCCTCGGATCGTGGAACCACTCAAGGCTTCGTGCGGCGGACTGCCCCACTCCGTAGGGCGCCAATGGACTCTCTCCCATCTACAGACATCGACGTCTCCTCCAACATCGAACCATGCTGCATTTGTATGGAAGTCAAAGACTATAACAATACAATGCTGATCCAATGCACCAAGTGCGGAATCCGTGTGCATGTCAAGTGCTACGGTTTGAGTCTCCAGGACGGAGATGCTTCCTCCTGGCTTTGTCAGTCCTGCGAGTACATGGCACAGAGCTCTCCACCACCCCCGATCGCTCCTCAATGCGCTGTATGCCCCATAGCAGGCGGTGCACTGCGTCTCACCGACCAACAGGACGTTTGGTGCCATGTTTTGTGCATCAACTGGATACCAGAGCTCTACCACAGTCTGTCAGGCGCCATGGACGAAGCAGTGGAGATTGCACTACTAGACCGCAGTCGTAGCTCCTTGAAATGCCTGGTCTGTGGCCTACGCGGCGGCTGTATCCAGTGTGTGAGTGGCCGCTGCGCTAAAGCTTTCCACGTGTTGTGCGCCTTCCGGTCTCCGTCCAGTTTGATCTTCACAGGTTACAATAATGACAGTCAGCAGGTGTATCACTGCAAAGGACACCTCTCGGATGTATCTTCGCGGCGCTATGAGATGGTGGACAATTCGTGGAGGAAACTGCCAGAAGTGGAGAAGTTTGTGGTAGATCATCCACTGACAGAAGGGAAATGTCGCTTTTGTAGCAATAAAATAGCAGCTGCAGGAAGAGAAGCACACGAGACGCAGTGCTTATTGGGCAGGTTGTCCCGACAAGATGCGGATAGAAGGAAGAAGGAACTGGACCGACTGGGTCTCAAGTCACTGCAGATCTCATACGCGAGGAAAACACAAAGTCGCCGTCAAAGAAAAATGGGAAAAATCGCGGGAAGAGCAGGTTATCGAACGATCATGTGCCGAATGGCTCACCATCGGCACGAAACGGAAGTACAAGCGACACCCGGTGCCTATGCGTGATTGTCCAGAATGTGGTGAATCTATACGTGAAACACTTATGATGGGGCATTTGAAGAATAGTTGTCCAAGGAGTCGACACGCGGATGGGAGCAAGTTGAAGCGTAATAGTCGAATGATGTCACCACGCAATTTTGGCAACGGTGGCTTTCAGGAAGAGACAGAGGCAACTGATTTGTCGGACGTTCTCTTTGCCTCATGGCCGGATCAGAATAGCGGTGCTCAATGGACTCGACGTACTTTTGGAAGGTCATGGAGAATCATTTTTTAGCAGCAAAATACTCGAAAAGAAGCGCATGGAGCAGTTGTCGAAAAGTTTGTGTGGAGTGAAACTGGAGGAACTTGCCAAATCTTACAGTCGCCGGACTCTGCAGTCGTCTGATATCCACTGTCGGGATACGTTGCATCTGGAGCGTGCTACAGAGGACCCAAAGCAGACACTCACGCTCCAAAAGTTTAAACATCGGTGTGATTTTCTGATGCGAGCGAGTCACTGTCGTTGTATGAGTGATATGCTAGCAAAACCGATGATTGAAATTTCTCCAAATTCCCAGATCGCCGAGCCAGTTACTCACCCGACAACTGATCAAGTTTACGAGACTATCCCAGAAGACGCAGAAGCAGATATCCGGGTACTGTTTAAGAATGGCGAAGGTGCAGCATTGGATTGCCAGTACTCGATGCGCGTTTCCCAGGAAGGTAGTACGAATCGTGCAACGGCCGATGACGGCTCATTTGCCAGCAGCTTCCAGCATGACGTCATTTCCACGTTAAAGGGTATTGACATGGCAACCAAAAGGTTCCCTTAGCCAAGGACGACCACTTAATGATTTCGCTTGACACGTGTAGCCCAGTGGAGTCTTGTAAGAACGAATTGCAACTGACAGATAATTCGAGTGCCCCTACCCACGTCGAACTGATGACAGACGAGTTGACGCCTGCGATCAACTTGCTTATGGAGCACCTGAAGGACAAAATGGAGCAGAATCGCTACCGTGTTCGGTCATTGTACAAACGACTGCAACATAATGAGGCGAAAGAGGGACAATTCCAACTGTCAGCGCAAACAACCGAGATGTATTATCGAGAGTTTTCATCGTGGAAACAACTGTGCGCGAGTTTGGTTATCGGATACAAGTCTGGTGATCAGAAAGAGCAAGAGAAAATGAAGACCGAGAGCGAAGAGCATGGTGCGGAGGAAGATGACGATTCCCTCGATGATGGGACCTGTGTTGTGTGTTTTGATGGGCAGTCCCCGAGTCAAACCCCATCGTGTTTTGTGATCGTTGTGAGCTAGCTGTTCATCAGCGTTGCTACGGAATTGCCAAGGTGCCTAGCAGTGAGTTTGTTTGTGACCGGTGCCGAGTTACACGAGAAGGACTGGACCCGGCAAGTCATGTCTTTTGCCAGCTGTGCTCATTGGGCGATGGGGCGTTCAAGTGCACTATCGATGGGAAGTGGGTCCACGTAGTGTGCGCACTGTGGTGCCCCAATGTGTGGATTGGCAATTTGTTCGAGCTCTCTGATATCAGCTTGGTGGGGAACATCAACCAAATACGATTCGTGGATCCCGTGAACGAAATTAATTCTCGTATTGCACAAGCCTCAAGCAGCAACCAACACATCGCCTTGAAAACGAGTGATCACTCCAGTCACCCTGAAGTTCCAGGCTTGGAGCTGGGTAGTCTGTGCGTTCACTGCAGGGTAGCCTGTGGACGGACAATTCAGTGCTGTCACCCAGGCTGCACGATTTCCTTCCATCCACTTTGTGGATGGTTTGACGGATTGCCTATGACAATTTCGCATGGTAACCGAGGGTATATGTATGCTGGTGGGGGTGCTGGTTTAGATTTTCAAATGTTCTGCGCAAGCCATTTGCCTGCTGATTACCCATCGGACGAACAAAGTGCGCAAAAGCGTCGGCGAGCACGCTTCAGGATTGACTCGTTCTTTGTTATTCGAAACAAGGCTAACGTGAGTGGCGGTGGAAGAAAACAAGAAGATTCTGGTTTGTTATCTGGAGCGATTGTGCAAGCACTGATTTCGGCCGAGAGCAAGAGGGCAGCAGCCGATGACCCTCAGACAACAGACTGGACTGATATGACCGTTTGCTCTGCTTGCTTTGAGCACTGTGCACCACTTGTTGGCGAGCTCAAAGATGTGAATATGCTGCATCGCAGACAATTTATGATTCGTTGCCAGTATTGCAATGTCTACATCCATCCGGAATGTTGCATTTCCGACATTGGGTCGTCCGCCACAATTTTTAGAAGCAACTGGATTTGCGAGCGGTGCACGCAAACTGGCGGAAAGGAGGCATCCGGGTGTGTTGTTTGTGCCCAGTCGACCGATTATTTGATGCCTTGTGTCGATCCACCAATCCCAGCCATACCAGTAATGCAAGCTCTCTGGCTCGAAGTCGCTGAGCACGGCAATTCGAGCGGCCCCGGTGGAGGTCAGCAACTTTGGTTACAAGCTCATCAGATTATGCAGCGGCAACAAAGTGCAGGCGCTCATACGAACCATATTCCAAAGCAACTGGGGCATGAAAGCAATGGGACAGCCTCGCCTGCTTCCAACAGGTGGATCCATGTCTACTGCAGCAAATGGCAAAAGGCAAAAACCGTCAAGAGACATCATGTGCTGTGTGCGTACACCCCAGCTTTGAATTCAGTAGAGGTCGCGATGCGATGCGAGATATGCTTTGAGAAGAAAGGTGTTATCGCTAACTGTGCTCAGTGTCACAGTCGATTCCATCCGATTTGTGCAGCGAAGAAGAAACTGCATTGCGCTCGTTCAAATCGCACGGATTGGAAGTTCTACTGTGAGGCGCACCCGCCGGTAGATGCAGCTTTCGATCAAAATCGCCAGACCTGGGTCACGCAAGAGATCATGAGCCAGCTACAAGATCTGCGCCGCTCGCTTGAACGTGGAAGGATGCTGCTGGAAATGTCTCGTCAGCGAGACCGTCAGCAAAAACGTCTGCTTAATCTGTGCAAGCTGCCGCTCATGGAGGTGTCAATCGAAGTAATCTTGAAGAGGCGTCCTACTGCGCAGATGAAAGAGGTTTACCACGAGCTTACAGGTGAAAAACTGACCGATGTGCCTGCACGCCCGAAACCAGCACCACCATCACCTCGCGGGTCGAGCCCCAAAAGCCTTCAGAAGCAGCCCACGCGTTGCTCGGCCTACACGCTCTGCAGCAAAGCGGTCAGCCATGCAAACAACACTACCGGAGAGAAGCTCAAAACGCCGCCGAACAGGTAGTGGTGACTCAAATGCAGCAACCACTGCAATGATCGACGCAGCTCCAGGCGAAAATCTTTGCATTATAACCAAGAAGCTTCAGACGAAGAAGATATGGAAGATACTGGCTTCATGAACGAGGAACAGAAGCTGGAGGCGCAGAGAAAGTTTTGGGCAAGCCTTTCTGTCCCCAAAACGCCTGATGATTTCGATTTTGTTGTCGAAAGGAGTTCCCCAATTTGTTGGTACGTGTATGCATAGTGGACCCATGGTCATCGTGTTCTCATTCTCACATTTGTTTCTACCCTGAATGTGCAGGAATAAAGCCGTGAATATGATGAAAACTCCTTGCATTTTTTGTGAGACTAACCAAAGACTGTTATATTTAGACTACCATTTGGTTTAAGCGATGTCTGCAGATGTCAGAGCAAGCGTTTGCTTCAGGCAGTATGAGTGGTTTGAGTGGAACTGAGGTGGTAACAGATGAGGGAGACTCCACAGAAGACATGGCCTCGAACGACCACAGCAGACTGGCAGATGCATTCGATATTCCTGTGCCATCTACCGCTGCTTCGATGACAGATACTATTGACAGCACAGAGGAAGTACACTATTGTGATGAGTGGGAATTGTTCTCCGATCCTGGATCCGAGCATGATACTTCCGACGACGGAGAATCGACTGATGGTTGTGACGGTGGCGTTGAGCAGCCACTACGAGGTTGCGAAAACATTACCAGCAGCGAATATCTCCTCCAGCAAACCGATATTGACCCAGTCGAATCAATTCTTACCCCGAAAGCCTGCTACACGATGATTCATGCCCTAACACGGTCAGTTTTCAAGCACGTGATACTGTAACGACCGGCGAGGATGCAGAGCTTTCTGTCCGGTCATTGTTGCCCGATCGAATGTCTACTGGTATTGATGGTGTGTTCGTCCAAGCTGCTGTGGTTCAGCTAGATGACTCACTTTGTCAGTCAAACGATAATGCGGAAACGAGCGTAAGCCGAAGAATCCAAGTGGTCGTGCGTGTTCGCCCTACACTCGATTCCGAGGGCAAAGTGGTTGTTACAGCGGGTGAAAAGGATGGCATTAGCCTGTGCGTGCATTCAACAAACACACAGGGTAGTATTACAGTAACGGAGTGTACTTTTGACAGGGTTTTCTTGGGACCTGCGACACAGGAGGACGTATTTGCTGCAGTAGAACCAAGTGTGCAAGCTTGCGTGGAGGGGTACAACGCCACCGTGTTCGCCTATGGACAAACGGAACGGGTAAAACGCACACTCTTTTCGGCGGTGGTTTAAATACTTTAAACAATAGCGATGAGTATGAAGGGGAAATGATTTCCCGAGAGGTCAAGCCATCGTGGGGAATTGTACCTCGGGCGCTGAACTATTTGCTTGACCAGGCTACGGTCTTGAAGGAGAAAGGTACCCAGGTCGATTTGCAGCTCAGCTTTCTTCAGATCTACAATGACCGCCTCTTCGACCTTCTTACGGACCGCATGCGCCAAAACCCTCCTAATCCGAGAACACCCTACGCTGGACGGTACGACAAACGTCACGGTTCAAGGGCTATCGAGTGAGCTCATAACGTCATTTTCGAACGCTATGCAGGTAATCCACCAAGGTCATACCAATCGGTGTGTCCGCGAAACCGAAGGTAACCTGGCGAGCAGTAGGAGCCACGCTATTGTTCAACTTCACGTCACGACACGTTGCTCCACTTCTGATGGAGTTGGGCAGCTCGTGCGGAAGGCAAGATTGAATTTGGTGGATCTAGCGGGGTCTGAGAAGTGGAATACGGACGTGGAGATGGAAGACGCACACTCTCAAGAGCTGAAGAACATCAACACAAGTCTATCAGCGCTGGGCAATTGCGTTGCAGCACTAACAGAGATCGGAAGGAAACACATTCCGTATCGCGATTCGACGTTAACACGTGTTCTGCAGGACTCGTTCGGTGGCAATACCCAATCGTGCTTAATAGCCACAGTTAACGCCACGCAGCAGTTCACTGACGAAACGATTCGAACTCTACAGTTTGCAGACCGAGCGAGGTCTGTGATGCAGACGGTTCGTGTGAATGAGATGGCGGATGGGTCCACCGAGTTGTTGATGGCGAAAAATGCAGATCGTCAAGCTGCGCGAACGTCTTGAAAGCGAGCAGCGAAGGCGACACGAAACTCGTCTAAAAGAGCACCAGGCACTGCAGCGAGACTTCCAGGAGAAGCTCAAGGCAAAAGACAAAGAGATCACGAAACTCGCAAGAGATAATGCTGTTTTTCAGCGGTGGAGGGAAGAGGATGTAAAGAAAACCGAGCTCTTGAGAGCCACATCAAGGACCTGGAGTTCCAAGTGGACTCCAATGACGGCAGGGTCAGCGGTGAACAAGTGACGAAAATTATCATCAACTCGTCTACTCAGATATCCAAACCTGAAAAATCGATCCCAGCGCCAGTTGTTGTGACAAGACAAGCAACACGGGAGAAAGTACCACGACAAAAGCTTACCCGAGCGGGAAGTAGCGGCAATGCTGCTCGGACGTACAAGCAAGTTCTCGAGCGGTATGCCCTCGGAACCAATAAAGAGCAGCCAAAAACTGTCCTACCCAACAAGATCTCACACGATCCTGCTGTACCGAACGACTTACCAATCAAGACTACGACAAACCAGTACGAAAATCCAGTCCATCACCTGCCTACTTCAAGTAGCCACATTCAGGATAATCAAAGAAAACTGTGGGCGACAGCATCAATTGAAGATCGAATAGCTCGAGAACCGGAAAACGACGGGACCAGCGTGAAGTGGGTGCAGCCCCCAGTTTGTGCGTATCGCCTGTAACTTATCCGTCGAGTAGCCCCTACAAGACTGTATCATCATCGACCACCGACTCAAAATGTTCTTGGGCTTATGCTAATCTAGCAGTGACTAAGACAGGCTACAACAATGATTGGACTTCCTCCTTGTTGTCCAAATCAACACTTACAATACTGACGCAGAAACAAAATGTTCAAGAGAGTGAATCAAAGTATGATGAGCTATGGTCTCTCGAACGCAGCAAAGACCTATTCACCCGCTCTGAAGCATGAGACGAGCGTGTTGAAAAGTGGTGGTGGTGGTGCGTTTAGCTACAGCTCGCTTCCGCAAACTTCAACGACAGTGTCATCGAGTTGTAACCAAGGATCTGCACACACCATTACACCGTGTCAACGGCATAAACTTGCCGGGTGCATGCTATGCGCCGTGACCGAGAGTAGTTCTCGACAAAATCAAAGATCACCAGTTTATCAGGCCCCCAAGGAAGCAGTCATGACATCCACAACCAGCGATGCAGCTCGGAAACCTCAAGATGGACCGTGCGGGCGTCATCAACTGCTTCGCTGCTTCATCTGCATGAAGGGAAGCACAAACAGCGGCTCCGCCAGCAGCACAAGCGCATTACCAGTTGGACCCGCCGTTCCAGCGTCGTCGTCGTCGGTCGGTCTGCCTGCGTCCTACTACTACAGCAGTGCAGCGACCGCTTTAAGTGTGAATGGCCATGGGCCGCAGAGTTTCCAGCTCACAGCCGACCCCAACTCGAAATGTGCTATCCACGCACTGGCCAACTGCATTCTGTGTGCTGGTGTCAAGGCCATGACTCGGAAGATGGCACCTCTGCCCCACGCTTCCCCGTCGAAAACTTCTATCGCATTTAGTGCATCTACAAGGAGTCTCAACATCTCCGAAGATCATATCGCCGATCGTCAACGACGGTATACCCTCGATGAACGGATACTGAGCTATCCATGACAACTTTAGTGGGGAATGTAAATCTATCAACAATTTTTTTTCAAATGCTATAGAATGATCATGGCCCATCTGCGTCTCAACATATTGATTCGTCTTGAACTTCCGTTTTGACATTGAAGCTGTTTTGAATTGCAAAGCTCAATTCAAAACAACATATTCGATACACGACTTTAAAAACTGTTTTGCACATCATTTTCGATTATACGAGTTTTCAAATAAGGCCTGTTTTGTATCTCTTGTAAGCGAAAATAGCAGAAAACAACATCGTGTATTCGAAAATGAATTTTGTAGCTCTTTTTCGCAATTTATTGTATTCCTCACTCTCATTTTATCCTCAAAGGGCTCAAGCACTAATTGAACATGACGGACGCGACCACCAAGCCCCAAATCGAACCCAGTAAATCGTGGGACGCGCTGCCGTATCTACCTGGCTTTGGAAACCATTTCTGCTCGGAAGCGCTACCCAACGCACTCCCAAAAGGACAAAACAACCCTCAAAAGGTGTGTCATAGCCCGAATGCCATAAACTAAAGAATCAATCAACACTAATCCTGTTATTTATGCCATTACTACAGTGCCCTTACGGACTCTATGCTGAGCAGCTCTCTGGCACTGCATTCACCATGCCACGGCACAAGAATCAACGCAGGTACATGTACAGTACCAATCTATTGTGCTGTAAAGGATTCATCATCAATTAATTTTTGTTTACTGTAAAAATTTTGCAGCTGGCTGTACCGCATTCTGCCTCCGGTTGTGCACGAGAAATTCCAAGAACTGAAGCATCCGTTCGTCAAAGCGGACTTTGCCAAGGAGAAGCTGACGCCCCAGCAGATGCGCTGAAGCCCATGCCGTTTCCGGCAGACACGGAAAAAGTGGACTTTATTGAGGGATTACGGACAATCGGTGGGTGTCTTGATCTAGTGGTTGAATCGTTGTGGGGTTGATGTTATTTTAACACAAGATTGTTGGTTATTTAGGTGGAGCTGGAGACCCGACGATGAAAGCAGGGATGGCCATCCACACATATGCCGCAAATGTGTCGATGGTGGACAAGTGCTTTTATAACTCGGATGGAGATCTCTTGATCGGTACATTTTTATTGCTAATAATTGTTTGTGTGGTTATTTTGTGAGGGCTAACAGTGTTTTTGTTCTTGTGCCAAATAGTTCCTCAGTCTGGTGTTCTCAAGATCACGACAGAGTTTGGTCGACTGAAGGTGTCGCCACATGAAATCTGCGTCATTCAGGTGCGAATATGCATTTTTATTGGTGACATGGACATAAATCTAATTTACTTTCATATATTAGCGTGGGATTCGCTTCTCTGTTGAACTAGATACACCTTCTCGCGGCTATATTCTGGAAGTGTACAACCGCCACTTCATCCTGCCCGATCTTGGACCAATCGGCGCTAATGGACTTGCGAACCCGCAGGACTTTGAAAGTCCGAGTGCTGCCTACGAGGACCGTGACTGTGATTACCTAGTTGTCAACAAGGTGAGTGCTATCTTGCTTGATAGTTGGGATAAACCGGAGGGTCTTATCTAACGCTCTGCTAGTTTGGAGGTGAAATGTTTTCAGCCAGAATGGCTTTTTCGCCATTCAACATCGTTGCCTGGCATGGGAACTACGTTCCGTACAAGTACAACCTGGACAAATTTTGTACGATGAACTCTGTGAGCTACGACCACCCGGTAAGGAGTTTTCAATTCGTCAAGACTACTGGCTGCGTTCACTAATTTCGTTGTTGACTTTCGATAGGACCCCTCCATCTATTGTGTACTGACGTGCCAAACTGATGACCCGGGCAATGCTGTCGCGGACTTCGTGATTTTCCCACCGAGATGGATGGTGCGTTGGATTTTATGAGTTTTATTTATCCTAAATTATTTTCTAATGACTCATGACTAGGTCCAAGATCACACGTTTCGCCCACCATGGTTCCACCGCAACTGTATGAGTGAGTACATGGGGATGATCTACGGATGCTACGATGCTAAGAAGGGCGGCGAAGATGGATTTCAACCAGGAGGCGCTTCTCTTCACAGCGTCGATACGCCGCATGGGCCAGATGCTGCTACATTCCTGGCTGCTTCCAATGCGCAACTGAAACCTGAGAAATTTGAAGGCGGACTGGCGTTCATGTTCGAGACCACCTATCTTGTCAAGCTGACAGACTACGCGTTGAGCTGCGACCATAATGATCAGAACTATTGGAAGTGCTGGCAGCAGATGCCGAAGCTGTTCAACCCAAACCAGGCTTGAACTAATTCATCAAAGTCAAAATAATGTACGTGGGTCGCGCCCGTTTTCAATGCGTAATACAACCTCTTTCAATACTTACTACAAGACCCACTTCACGTTTGGATGAGTTTGTTCAGTGCTCCGTGAGACCACCGTCATACTTGGACGATAATTCATGATCAGTCAGGGGGTCTGTAACAACATAAAAGATAAACACAGTGCTGGATACCCTCCTCGTTTGGTGTCAAATCGATTTTGCATTGGATAATGAAGCGATTGCTTGCTATCTTCACATCGGTTTAGGTTGGCTTCCGCAAAACTGATGCATCTTCACTAAATGAGCCTACTGTGGCACTTACCACGTGATCACGAATGTTTCACGACGAGGATGAAGAAGCAGAGTGTGATAAGTGTTACCAGGATGAAGATGCAGCGCTCTGGTCTTGTGTTCCGTTGGTACTTCTCAGCACGCTCTAACTGGCTCATTCCAGATCGCATTCTCTCCACAACCTAGCACGCAGAGGGCAGTTAGCAGTTAACAAGATGTGAGAAGCCAGGTAGATTTCTGCTGGGTTGTTACCTGCTCCATGTTGTAGTCGATCCGGTCGATGAGCGTTCCTTGGTCAATCACCATCTCTGCTACTTCCTTGAACATGGTTGCCAGCGTAGCGACAGACTTTGCAATGCGCTGGATTTCGACGTCTCGAGTCCGGATATCATGCTCAGTGTGATCCATGGCATAACAAGGCTTGTTGCCAAATCGGTTGCCTCCTCCTGAAAATCCAGAGCCCTTTTCCATCTCATCGACGTCAAATATCTCGCTCCCAAACTTCTGTAGCTGCAGACGCTGAATATACTCGCGTTGCCTCATTCGAAATTGAATTGAGATTTCTTGCAGACGACCAGCGATTGCACGCTGCGTATTCAAGCGCACAAGTCGATCTGCAGGGGATCGACTGGGCTCACCTCCGACGAAAGCGCTTGTAATATGCTTCAGCGAGCGGTCGGCTTTGTGAAACAGCGCTGTGATCTCCTCAGTGAGGAGAATGATCTCTCGTTCTTGCTGCGTCTCCGAGCCATCAAAGCGGATCATGAGACGTCTCGTGTGCATGAGCTGCAAATATTCCACTACCAGTAACAAGGCGAATCCACAGTACATGAGCAACTCAGTAATAGTAATGCAATACCGTGCAGTACAGCAACGTACATTTTGCATGCAATAAGCGAATGGCTTCGTCCGCGTTCTCAGCGAAGCGCGTCCACTCTGGTTTGTGCATTTCGCTGTGTTCTCCACCAGGAAATTCATGCGCATCTTGTAACAAGGCCTTCTCCATAGCATGTGACTTGTTTCTCTAGCAATATCCAATATCTACCGTTAGACTTGGGTATCTTAGGTTCTTGCATCGTTTCTCAATACCTGTTTGGATAAGAAGAGTGCGGTTAATAGTGGGGATTTGTCTAGACGCGGACGCATTTGGAACCGTAAGTTCCGTTTGCGTAGGTTCGCTCTCCTCTGTGTGAATCTCCCTGTAAGATCTCGATACGCCATGGTGTCTGGTGTCGCTCAATTGGTCTCCAATGGTCTTCAGATTCTATACTGTAAAAGTTGAACGACTGTTGAAAATCGCCACAAATCTTGAAAGGTTGCTGACATTTCATTGGTCAATCTAGAGCGACACAATGCGGAATCGACTCCCAATACAACGTTCAAGTACAAATAGGCAATGCCGGAGCCGGAGGTGCAAGCCGCCGCATTACGCTGGAGCAAGCTCGAGACTGTCGCTCGACGCAATGACGAGACACCCACAAGACGTTCAGGACACTCTCTCCATCGTAGGATCCAACGGATACCTATTCGGAGGCTGTGACTACTCGGAACATCCAGGCCCAACAAACGACCTCTTCGCATTGAAGATCAATGCTAATGCACCGAGTGAATGGGAACGTCTACGCTCTCCTTTGGACGGCGCATGGCCGGCCCCACGCTGGAAACATTCAGCCACTGTAGTAGACAACAAGATTTACGTATTCGGCGGCTTCCAGAGCAGCTCCGCGCGCTTCAACGACCTCTGATCTTCAACCCCATCACGCTGGACTGGACACCGTCCAACTCAGTCAGTAACAATAACAATAATAATCCCAGTAATGCTTCGCATCGCACCAGTGTGGCCAAGCCTGTGGCTGTCACACTGCCTGCACCAAGAGGAGCCCACTCAGCTGTGGCCATTCGACGAGCTATCTACGTATTTGGAGGCTATGGAGGCACCGGATACGGACGACGACTTTGACGATCTCTATATGCTACGCACAGATGATCTGAGCTGGACAAAAGTTACATGTAAAGGGAAACCGCCTGAGAAACGTGCAGGACATCAAGCTTGTGCTGTGGACGACCTGATGCTTATCTGCGGAGGCTGGAACAGTGTGTCTCAGTTCAACGACCTTCATGCTTTTGACTCGCTTGTTAACTCCTGGACACTTGTGGAAGGAACACATATGGCGTCGGAATTGCCAAGATGGAACCACGCGAGTTGTGCAGTGCTCGCTATTCCACATGCCAAAGTGTTTGTCTTCGGGGGCGTGGTTGGTGAAGCCAATAACTACAATGCACAGGAAGCTACATGAACGATTTGAGTGTACTTGATACGGGTGAGATGATTTGGAGTGTACCGGAAATTGAGGGTACGCCCCGTGTGGAAGAAGTGATACGACGTTAGCCTACGACGACAAAGGCAGCCGACTTATTGTTTTTGGTGGTTGGGCTAATGTATGGCTCAACGACATGTTCTATCTTGATGTTAGCTGTGTGGTAGGACCACCATACGGAATCACAGGAATTTACCCAGACTTCGGGCCGATCACTGGTGGCACACTTCTAGTAATTGAAGGGATTGATTTTGCAAACAAGCCCGTGACTATCCGATTTTCATGTCGAAAGGGATCGGTAGATGTCCTGGGCGAATATGTGAATGATCATACAATTAACGTAGTAACGCCGGATTTTACAGCATGCCCGGCGGGGACGTCCAGGTTCGAGTAGCATTGCAAGGCGACTCGTTCACAACAACTTTCCAAACGTATAATTTCTTTTCCGTGACTCACGCACCTCTATGCTTTGCGTATGGACCTGGAGTGCAATCTGGAGGAGCTAGTGGCGAGCCTACGTCCTTCATTATTCAAGCGAGAGATGCCCAACACAATCTACGGACGCGGGGTGGAGACGAATTCACAGTTGAGATCTCACTGGATGAGTCTGAGCCGATGTTCCTACCTAACCTGCAGATCCAAGACCTCCTGAATGGCAAGTATCTCGTAAGTTATACTGTACCAAACCCTGGAGAGTATCAAGTTCAAATTGACTTTCTGGGTACATTTGGCGGCGACGTAGGACCGATTCGCAAGTCGCCATACACAGCGACATTTGACGACATTGTGACACGAGAGATGAACTTGATGACGGGAAAACTTGTGCTGGATCAAGTGCTACATGACCTACAAACCCTCCAGCAGTCAACACGAGAATGTAACATTGGATTAGAACAGCCTTTGTCAGATCCAACCTGGACACCTGAGCAGATCACAGCTGCGTTGATTGGGCTGAAGGAACACGTGTTTATGGTTGAGAAGCGTGGAGAGGAGATTTCACTAGCTATTGAGGAGCTCCGGGCGGAGATCGCCTTTCTAAAAGATGCTGGTCTTATTGTAACCAAGGAGCTCGATATTTTGATGGCAACAGAAGTCGCCTGGGGGAGGTTTTAAAGAAGGTCCCAGCTGCAAGCGCCCGTATCGCGCCATTAATCTCCACACAAACTTTGACGTTTCATGGTGAAGTGGCTACGTACTTGGAGGAATTGCAAGCGAAGGAAGTGCAACTCAAATCCAAAGAGTTCTGGAATTTCTCCGTCGGTGTGAATGTAGCGCTGACTTTAATAAATGAAGAACAGGATCATATTGAGAAAGATGAAATGACGTTCAAGCAAAAACAACACATTGCAGAGATTCTGGAATGCGAAGACTTGATGGAGCCATGTGCATCAGTATTAACCGCTATTCAGCGAACTTTGGCTCAGTGCCACCAAATGTGGGAGTCGATATCAGAGGTGACCAGAAAAATTGATTTGTCGAGAGATATTCCGTGGAGCATGATCGATGGTATTGTTATGGAGGAGGAAGCGAAAAGTTTCTTGGTACTTGTAAAGGCCACACACAAAGACATCCGTGACTGTGATGCCTTCAAAAAGTTCGAACGCCTCGTTAAAGACTTCCTAAACACCTGCCCGCTGTTCCAAGCTCTTCGTCATCCGTCAATGCGGAGGCGTCACTGGCAGGATCTAGTCACAGTGTCGGGGAAAACATTCGAATGCCCGGATGACAACCCAGACATGAAATTTGCTGATATTTTATCGTTGAATCTGCACGAGTTCCAGCGTGATGTTGAAGAAATAACGGATCGAGCACAGAAAGAAGCCAAGCAAGAAACCGTTCTACAAGAGCTGGAATCTCGCTGGTCCAACATTTGTCTGACAATGACACCGTATAAAGAAACAGCAGTACCGTTGCTTCATATGGCCGAAGATGACGTAGAGATGCTCGAGTCTGATCAGTTGCTAGTACAAGGAATGACCTCTGGACGCAACAGTTTTTTATGGATCAGACGCAGCTATGGCGCTCGAAGCTTATGCTTGTATCCGAAACGGTGGGCATTTTGCTTGAGATTCAAAGGTCTTGGTCATACCTCGAGCCGCTTTTCATGCAGTCAGAAGAGGTTAAGCGAGAGCTTCCAGATGAGGCTGCGAGATTTGAAGCCGTTGATGAACAGGTTCGACAAACGCTGCAGCAGATGTGGTCTCAACAGCCTCCAGGAAATGTTCTTCTGGCGTGTCAACTACCTGGCCTGCTAGTGTTGCTGAATGATCTGCGCACCAGACTAGAAAAGTGCCAGCAAGCCCTCAAAGAGTATCTGGACTCCAAGCGCCGGTTGTTTCCCCGCTTTTATTTCATTTCAGAAGCCGATTTGCTCGACATATTGTCGAATGGCAGCAGTCCACAATCCATAATGGTTCATCTTGAGAAGGTGTTCTTAGCTACTTACACCTTGAGTTTGGAAAAGGAAAACTATGGCGTGGCAGGTAGTATACAAGCCACCCATTTTGTATCCAACGACTCTGCCAAAGAGACCATACCATTCGAAAATAAGCTGGCATTGGAAGGCAAGGTGGAAATTTACATGCAAACAGTACTGAAGGCCATCCAGTTGACTCTAAAGGGGCATGTAACGCGTTCAATCGATCGATTTCCAGAGCAAAACCGCGTGGACTGGCTGTTACAAAAGTTACCTCCCGTCAATGAGAGCACGCCTTCCAAGGATAACACCGATGCAGCCCAGATTGCACTGCTTGTCGCTGGAATTGAATACGTGAGAGGTGTTGAGAATGCCTTCGAGTTACTAGCAAAAGGTCACGCGACTGCGATGAAAGAATTACAAGAGAAGATAGTGATCCAGTTAAACGATCTCATCAAGCTGACCCAAACAAACTTACCCAAGGGAGATCGTCAACGTGCGATGTGCATGATCACGATGGATGCACACTCCCGTGACATTGTGCAAAAACTATTCTATGAGGAAATCACAACGCCGACATCTTTCCTCTGGCAGTCACAGCTAAAGCATCGACGATCAGATCAGTTAAACAAGACATACCTGGAGATTTTGGACGCAACTTTCGACTATGGCTTTGAATACTTAGGAAACGGCCCGAGACTTGTAATCACGCCTCTAACAGACAGAATCTATGTCACTGCCACCCAAGCGCTGCACATCCAAATGGGCTGTGCCCCTGCTGGTCCTGCTGGAACCGGCAAAACAGAAACGACAAAGGACCTGGCAAATATGGTGGGTAAAATCTGCTATGTGTTCAATTGCTCACCAGAAATGGACTACAAGAACCTGGGTAATATCTTTAAAGGGTTAGCAAGTGCAGGAGCGTGGGGTTGCTTTGATGAATTCAACAGGCTTGCCCCTGAAGTTTTGTCTGTTTGCTCGGTACAATTCAAGGCTGTCTGCGATGGCATTCGAAGCGGAAGTAGTCACGTGATCGTGGAAGGTGACTCGGTAACACTTGACCCGACTTGTGGCACTTTTATCACGATGAACCCTGGCTACCTCGGTCGATCAGAGCTGCCTGAAGGCCTCAAGGCTCTGTTTCGACCTATTACAGTGATGGCACCCGACTTAGTGCTTATCTGCGAGAATATGCTCATGGCGGAGGGTTTCCGAGAAGCCAAACTATTGGCCACCAAGTTTTTCAGCTTGTACTCGTTACTTCGAGAACTGTTATCCAAGCAAGATCATTATGATTGGGGTCTTCGAGCTGTGAAAAGTGTCCTTGTTGTCGCGGGCTCATTTAAACGCGCGGAACCGAAGTTGTCTGAGCAGGAGATTCTCATGCGTTCACTTCGAGATTTTAACTTGCCTAAGATCGTAAAGCAAGATCTTCTTGTATTTAATGGTCTGCTGAGCGATCTGTTCCCTAACTTGAATCTCCCGCGTAAAATTAATGAGGCGATGGAAAACACGTTCATGTCGCTTGCGAAGGTCGAAGTCTTTGGCCACATGAACAATTCCGACTGAAAGTTATTCAACTGGAAGAACTGTTGGCTATCCGTCACTGTGTATTTGTAATGGGGCCGCCAGGAAGTGGAAAGACAGAATGTTGTGAGACGCTGGTTGCAGCTCGAAAGAAAAGAGGCGAAGAGTATGTGACGAAGGTGATTGATCTCAATCCAAAGGCAGTTTCTACTGAAGATCTGTACGGATACATGGTGCTCGGCACCCGAGAGTGGAAAGATGGTTTGCTGTCGAAGATAATGCGAGATCTAGCGAGTGGTTCAGTCACGGATCCCCGCCCGAAATGGATTGTTCTGGATGGAGATCTCGATGCAAACTGGATCGAGTCGATGAACTCTGTCATGGATGACAATAAGATGTTAACCCTTGCATCAAATGAGCGCATTCCTTTGAAACCAAACATGCGACTTCTTTTTGAAATTCGAGATTTAAAGTATGCGACTCCTGCCACGGTCTCGCGCGCAGGCATTCTCTACATATCTGACGATGACGGTTTTCAGTGGAGGTCATTCTTGGCGAGTTGGGTGGCGACCAAAGGCACTTCTGTTCAACACCGCACCACTTTGGGAGAAGCTATGAACAAATATATCGAGCCTTGTATTTCGTTTGTCAAGCAGCGCTGCAAGACAATCGTGTCAATGCAGGAGATAACTATGGTGCAGACGTACCTCTACTTTCTTGATACAATGCTAGATGCGGAAACACTACGCGATTCCAAGAAAGTGGACGTATTGAGTGGATTCATCTCTGTGTGGGCGTTTGGGTCAGCACTCACGATTACGGACGATGGCACTGACTATCGCAAGCTGTTCAGCGAGTGGTGGCGCAGTGAATTTAAGCAGATCAAGTTCCCCGCACGAGATACAGTGTTCGATTATTGGCTGGACCCTAACACATTGACATTTGATACGTGGCGAGCTTCACCGTACTTTAAGACAGTCCACTTTGACGGGTCCGTTGCCATGTCGTCTGTAACTGTGTCTACCCCTGAGACGGCCTCCATCACGAGCTGGATGAGCATTATGGTTCGAGAAGAGCGTCCGTTCATGCTCTGCGGCAATGCAGGCACTGGAAAGACGCAATTGGCTCAGGGATTGCTCAATAACCTTGATATTCGAGGACCTGGTCCCAAACCTGGTACTGCGATTGCAGCGACCGCATCAACACCAACCACAACGCCAGTGCCCATTGGCAAAACTTCATGTGCAAGTGTTAACATCAACTTCAACTACTATACAAACGCTAGTGCCCTTCAAGTGATTCTCGAGTCAAAACTTTCGAAACGAGTTGGTACTACGTTTGGACCTACAGCCAGTGACCAGCTCATTTACTTTTGGACGACCTTAATCTATCACAAGTGGACTCATATGGGACGCAAAGTGCTCTCGCACTACTTCGCCAATATTTGGACTACGGACACTGGTACGATCGAGCCAAGTTTTCGCTTAAACAGATCGTTAATGTTCAATTCCTCAGCTGTATGAACCCAAATGCCGGTAGTTTCAGCATTAATCCCAGGCTTCAGCGACATTTCGTCACGTTTGCATTACCCCAGTTAAGCGTAGCAAGCTTACAAGTCATCTACACAACTTTCCTTGAAGGATACGTTGCTGATTTCGTAGAAGATATCCGCAAGATGGCTCAACCAATTCTGAAGGCTGCCCTCAACCTCCACGCTCAGGTGTGTAGTACATTTCGCAAGACAGCAGCAAATTTCCACTACGAATTTAATATTCGGCATGTGGCCAACGTATTTCAAGGGCTGTTAATGGCAAAGCCGCCGATGTTTGAGGACCCACTGAAATTTGCGCTCCTATGGGTTCACGAAACCTCTCGTGTCTACGGCGATCGCATGGTTTCCACGCAAGACTTAGCAAAATTCACCTCTATCGTGCAGCAACAGGCACGCAAGTGCTTCCCAGGACTCAACTTTATGCGCTACTTTGCCCCAGTTACATCAGGTTCTGACAGCAATAAAGAATCATCTCAACTTCAGACTGATCCTGGTCTCTTTTGCCATTTCGCAAATGGATTGCGAACAAATGAGTATGACCAGGTAGTATCTTTACAATCGATGTATGCTACTGTGGAGGAAGCTTTGGGTGAACACAATGAGCTGAATACGAAGATGGATCTAGTGCTGTTTAACGATGCTGTCGAGCATATTGCTCGCATTGTTCGTATAATTTCCAACCCATCGGGCCATGCACTTCTCGTGGGAGTGGGAGGAAGCGGTCGTAAGTCCCTGGCGCGTCTTAGCGTATTTATCTGTGGCTACGTACTGGTGGAGATTACAATCACACAGGTGTATTCGCTGCTGGACTTCAAGTCAGACCTTCAAAACATGTTCATGAAAGCGGGTGTGAAAGGCGATGGCGTGGTTTTCCTGTTCGACGACAACCAAATCAAGAATGAGCGAATGCTCGTCTATCTAAATGATCTCCTGTCAAGCGGAAACATTCCAGACCTTTATAATGCTGACGAACAAACTAGTTTGATCCAACAGTTTCAGCCTAAGATGATGGCTTCCCTCGCAGCTAGTGCGGCTGCCGATCCGTCAGTTGATAGCGCTGTAAATCTTGATACTGAAGGGTCTGAGAAAGAGCGAGCTTGGCGGTGGTTTGTGCAGGAGATCAAGCGCAACCTTCATGTTGTGCTATGCTTTTCTCCGGCAACAGCAGACTTCAGAATGCGAGCTAGAAAATTCCCGGCGTTAGTGAATTGCGCTATGATCGACTGGTTCCAGCCATGGCCTAAAGAAGCGCTAAGATCAGTTGCAGCACGATTCCTTACATTCGACAACGTACCGCGGCTAATCATTCCTGACAACGTTGCAGTGGCCGTACAGAATTTCATGCCTTTCGCATTCCAGAGCACAAATTCATTGGCTAAAGAGTTTTTCACTCGTGAGAAACGTCACGTGTACTCTACACCCAAGTCGTACCTGGAATGTTTGGCTCTGTATCGTAAGCTTCTTAGTCAAAAATACGAATGCCACCAGAAAGCAATGCAACGCCTGCAAAACGGCGTCGAGAAGATGGAGTCCACGGGAGAAATAGTAGCCACAATGGAGGAGGAACTAAAACGCACGTTGGAACAGGCTGAAGAAAAAGGTTATTGTTGAAGAACTTGCAACACGACTGCAGAAAGACAAAGAAGTAGTGGAAAATGAGACGTCAAGGGCAAATGTCGAGCGCGAGAAGTGTGCAATTATTCAGGCGGACGTTTCCACAAAGAAAGCAGACACAGAGGCAGATCTAGCACAAGCGCAACCAATGGTCGATGCAGCCATGGCAGCTCTGGACACCCTCAACAAGAAGGATTTAGGCAATTGTAAAACGATGGCGAAGCCTCCTGCGGGAGTTGGTGACATTTTCGGCGCGGTGGTAGTGCTTTTTGCTGGTATTAACCCGAACGTGATTGTCCAGAAAATGGCAAGGTGAAAGATAAAGATCGATCTTGGGAAGCAACAAAAAGGCTCTACTTGGTAACATCAACGCGTTGGTGGAGGAGCTGAAAGGATTTAAAACACTTGTCGATGACCAGCAAGTACCCGAGGTAAACTGGAAAGAGATTCGACCGTTCCTGGCATTGGAGCACTTTAATGTGGAGATAATTGAAAAGAAAAACTCGGCTGCCGCTGGGCTCTGTGCCTGGGTAATGAATATCGTCGCCTATTATGACGCTATTATCGTGGTGGAGCCCAAAAACGCGCGCTGGAGGAGGCGAACGAAAAACTGCGAGTCGCAAACGAGAGGCTTGAGATGGTGAATCAAAAAGTTACTGCGCTAGAGGAGAAGCTTGCAACGCTAACCGGTGAGTTTGACAAAGTCAACCAGGAAGTTCTAGACGCCGTTGCGTTACTAGAGAGAGGCCGTCTACGAATGGAGCTTGCCCGGCGGTTGGCAAAAGCTCTTGGAAGCGAGAGTGAGCGTTGGTCTCACGAGCTCGAGCAGCTCCGTGTAAGTGCCGAGATGCTGGTTTGCGATGTTGTCATTGCCGCGAGTTTTGTTTCGTACGTCGGTGCTTTCACCAAGCCGTTCCGAGACGTGCTTATCAATGAGAAATGGTTGCCATTTCTCCGCAAGTCGCTCGCCGAAACTTCATCCAAAGGTGACAAAGATAAACCTGCGCCAGTAAGTAACGCCATCAGCGGTGATGGCAACCCGTTACAAATCTTAGCAACAGAGTCTGAAATTGCCGAGTGGAATACAAAGGACTACCAAGTGACCGCGTGTCGGTGGAAAACGGTGCCATTGTGCGCAATAGCGCTCGCGCACCACTACTCATCGACCCACAACTACAAGGTATTTATTGGCTACGTGAAATGGAGAAACATGCGAGGCGTGCCTCGCCTGGTTCACTACAAATAGTACGTCAGGATCAACCGAACTTGCCTAACTTACTAGAAACCGCAGTGGAATACGGGCATTCAGTGGTGGTGGAAAATATGGGCGAGAAAGTGGAGGTTTGTCTATGGCCAGTTATTTCTCGGTCCACAACAGTTCGTGGTCACAAAACACAGCTGAAAATGGGAGACAAACTAGTAGAACTGCATTCTGAATTCCGTCTGTATTTACATACCAAACTTTCGAATCCTCACTACCCACCAGAGTTGCAGGCAGAAACTACAATGATCAACTTTGCTGTGACACAGCAAGGTCTAGAAGACCAGCTCTTGGCGCTTGTGGTGCGGAAGGAATGGCCTAAGGTCGCCAAAGTTCGTACGGCACTCATTCACCAGCAAAACGAGTTCAAAATTCGTATACAGACACTAGAGGACCGCATTTTATCGAGCTTAGCGGATGCCGAGGGAGATGTTACGGAGAACGTACAGGTGATCACAGACTTGGAAACGACCAAGGCTACTGCCCAGGAAATCGCAATAAAGGCGGCAAAGGCCAAGGAAAACGAAGTCCAGATTAATGAATTGAGTGCGAAGTACCAGTCAGTGGCAAGTCGTGGAGCGCTACTATTTTTCATTATGGATGGCTTACATCGCATGCATTCGTACTACGTGTACTCGTTAAACGCATACGTTGTAATTTTCCAACGCGGCATCGACCTGGTTCAGTCAGAAAAAGACCCTGCAAGGCCACCCTCGTCGGGTGGTGGTGGAGGTTTGCTGGGTCGATTAAAAGCAGCAGCCAAGAAAGTTATTGTATCGCAACGGTTTCAGTGGAATGCAGATTTGCTACTAGCGGATCGAGTCGTGGAAAACAATAGTGAGCAAGATTTGGATGCTCTCATGAAGGAGACAGATCTGCAAGAGATGCCGTCGGCCTCCCAGATTGAGACACGCTGCACACAGCTCAAAGCATCCATTACAGATGTGGTTTTCAATTATATTCGCCGTGGGCTATTTGAGAAGGACAAACTGACTCTGGCCACCCAATTATGCTTCGCGATCTTGCAGTCGGAGAAGAAATTGATGCAGTCGACGTCCGCCAACTGGTCACTTGCGCCAGTGCAGCCGACACGGGGTCTGGAATGGGACTGCTGAGTGAATGGATGTCAGAAACGACGTGGCTTCGCGTTCGTAAGCTTGAAGAAAACATATCCAGTCTCCAGAAACTTACAACGTTCATGCGCTCAGACAGCGAAGAGTGGCGGGAATGGTGTGATTCAGAGAATCCTGAACTGAAGCCTCTTCCAGGGCAGTACAAGACTTCCATTACTCCTATGCAGCTATTGCACCTTATTCGAGTGTTGCGACCAGACCGGATGATTTTTGCGCTTCGCTCTTTTCTTGGTGAAACTTTTGGCAAGCAGATGGTGCAACAGCCACCGTTCGACATGGAGGCTGCGTATCAGGAAACCAGTGCCTCGACACCAATGTTTTTCGTGCTGTTCCCTGGCGTGGATCCAACGTCGTGGGTAGAAGGGCTTGGAAAAAGTTCGATTTCACATATGAGCGAGGAAACCTGATCAACATTTCAATGGGGCAGGGGCAGGAAGAGACTGCTGACAATGTGCTGATGAAGTTCTCTCGAGAAGGAAACTGGGTCATCCTACAAAACATCCACCTCATGCAGTCATGGTTGCCAAGATTGGAGCGAACACTGGAAATTTACTCTGTATCAGCTGACCAGAATTTCCGATGCTTCCTTTCTTCGGAGGGTCCAGCATTGGTATCGATCAGCAACCTCCCGGAATCACTGCTACAAAGCTGCATCAAGGTTGCCAACGAAGCTCCGACAGACCTGAAAAGTAACTTGCGCCGAGCATGGGCAAATTTCTCAGCTAAACAAATTGAGGTGTGCGTGCAGCCCAACGAGTTCCAAGGCTGTCTCTTTGCACTTTGCTTCTTCCACGCGCTGGTGCTGGGACGGCGTCGATTTGGCTCCCAAGGTTGGAGTCGCCCATACAGCTTCAATACAGGCGATCTGCTCATCTGTTCGGACGTGCTGCGGCGATATATGGACACGGCTGCGACAAGCAGGTCACGAAGCTTACCGTGGGACGACCTGCGTTACATTTTGGAGAGATCATGTATGGAGGTCACATCACGGATCACTGGGACCGGATTACGAACAACACGTACCTGAATGAAGTCTTTACACGAGAGATCTTGCAGGGCAAAGAACTTACTGTGGGGTTTAAATGTCCTGATCCGTCTACCTACAGCTACAGCAAGTATCTAGACCACATCGAGACACAGTTACCAAGTGAGTCGCCCACTGTGTATGGGTTACACCCAAATGCAGAGGTAGGCTACCTGGTGGAGGCATCCAATGAGCTGTTCGGGACGATTGCTAAATTTCAGCCGTCTGCTGGACCAGCCGTTCTTACCGACAGCACGGCATCTTCCTCTACGTCGTCTGGATTTGCAAAGGAGAACGCTCAAGTATATTCGATAATCGAGGGCTTGCTAGAGAAACTTCCACCTGAAATCGACCTTCCAGATTTGCAAACCAAGGCAGCTCCATTATTGACCACGGATCAGTCCCCGTATGTTGTGGTTGCTCTTCAAGAGGCCACACGCATGCATACCCTGTTGCATGAGATTCAATCCAGCCTGATCGAGCTCACAAAGGGGATCCAAGGCACTCTCAATATGACGGATGCCATGGAAGATTTAATGGAAGCTCTTTCAACCAACCAAGTACCTGGCCGCAACGTCTTGCACATGTGTTCATGGGAACGGTATGCGTGGTGGTCCCGGAAGTCACTGTCGCAATGGTTTGCTGACTTGTTGGACCGCATCCAGTTTCTCTCTAGCTGGACTAGCGAGTTTCGTTTACCGTATTCGATGTGGATATCTGGTCTATTCAACCCGACGGCTTTTCTCACTGCAATCAAGCAATGCACTGCGCGGACGCACGGTATCCCACTGGATTCCATGGCAATTGAGACTCACGTGACACCAATTGGCGATTCAGAGGGAGCTGAGGCACACCCTGAAATGGGCGCTTACATTCACGGTTTGTTCATGGAAGGCGCGCGTTGGGAGCTCCCGTTGAAAGATGGCGAAAAGACATCGCCATTTTCGTATGAGATCGACGGTATTCCTTGTGGTGGTCACTTAGTGGACCCAATGCCGAAGGAACTGCTGCCCGCCGCACCTGTCATTTATGCGCGAGCTGTAGTGATTGATAGTCGTTGGGAGGCCACTGCGGTGGGGCATTTCCGACGCACCAATAATGTATTCGACTGCCCCGTATACCAGACGACGCCCGAGGACCAACATACGTGTTCCTCGCCACACTGAATACGACCCACCCCAAGGCGAAGTGGATACTAGCAGGTATGGCGCTTGTGATGCAAAGAGATTCCTAGAAGGGGCTGTGCCGCAGTACGCATAGAAAGCAGTAAGCTACCTGTAGTGGTGATCCTTGCAGCATATTGTACTGGTACCCAGAACGCTGTCGCTTCCCAACCTTTTCGTATCTGTATTGTATCGTTTGCTGTCTTCTTGCCGACTTGCATTTTCGGCGGTTTTGTCTGAACTTCAACTCGGGAATTGCCACGTACGTCACCCAGTGGCAACGAAAGAGTGGAATCGGGCAGCCACGTCACATGCGGTTCGGGCGTGTTGTTCAAACATGTGACGTGGCTCAGAGGGATCTGGCCAAATCCTTGCTGCGTTTTACGACGCTCCTTCAACCGCACTTCTGGCAAGTGCAACGTCAAGGAGCGATGCTCTATCTCGTCAGCACGTTGTGTCAAGGTACCAACCAGCAAAGTACTCCATGCAACAACGAGAGAAAATATTCTGTCGTGTCAACGTCATCTCGATTGTATGCTTTGTGGTTTCGCTTCATGGGGAATTCGAGGTCAAACCAGAGCTTATCTGTACGTGAACGCTCTATTGCGTGACGAGTGTCCAGCAGTCGTCAAACCTGCTTTGCAACGTCGTTCTTGTCATCGCCCAGCGACGAAGGCGACGTGTTAAAGGCCTTTTGATTGGTCGGTTCCGCAATTCGGAGTCCGCATGTGACAGGCGGGCCCCGTCTCTGGGTTTAAATAGCCGGATAAAAAGCCGCCCGCACGACGACGAACCGTAAAATACCGGTAGATCAGTATTGTTATACAAATTCGCAGTAAAAACCGTGCCGGTGCGAAGCGGTTTATCTTCAATCCGAAGGGGCAGGTGTCGTCGTCGACGCGGGTCACTTGCTGTTGAAGCACACCCATTTGCTGTGGCTGTCTTGCTGTCCTTTCGTGTGCAGCAAAGCTCCAGTCACTCTGCCGCGTCATTCCTGCGGCGCTTTAGCACCAAAACTCAACATACATGTAGCTATGCCATCCTAATTGCCTGCTGCAGCTCCTCATTCCCCAATTTGCGTGCTTCGTGGCAAGTCAAGTTCCCAGTTCCAGTCGAGCCTCATGTCTCCCAACACCAGCATGAGCCAGGACGGCAGTCCCTGCTCGCAGATGCGCCACAGCCGCTCCATGGACATGGGGTGGCCCGCAAGATCAACTTCGACAGCCAGAAGGTAGAGGTCAAGGCACTCATCAATGCCAAGAAGGTCTTCAGCGACACCGCCGTCGAGACGGAGGTCGAGTGGTTCTACGGCCCTCTGGGCGTGCACGACTTCTACTTCTGCGGTCAGTCCCCGGCGGTCATCGCTCAGCACATCCAGAGTCTGCTGGCTGCCAAGCTCATGTCCAAGGCTAAGGAGGTGAAGCTTGAGCAAGAGGGCGAGAACGGCGCCTTCTTTGCTGTGCTCAGCAACGTCAAGGGCAGCTACGACGAGCCTACGCGTCGTGCTGCTCGCTACGACGCTGGCATCACCGAGACGGAGGTGCTGGAGCGTCGTCTGGAGCGCCAATATCTCAGTGGCTCCAGTGGCATCATCGGTGACGGTGTCAAGGCTGGATACCAGCACTTGGAGAAGGCTGAGTCCCACAAGAAGCGCACATACCGCATGCAGTGTTACCGCACCAGTGGTGTGCTGGACCCCGTCACGGTGCCCTACCATGTGCGTATGTACTTCCTGCAGGAACCCCAATTCGTGGACCCCACTGTGAGCGAGAACGAGACGGACATCAACAAGGTGGCCGACAAGGTCTTCCTTGAGCGTGCTGGTGATCGCCTCAAGGGGGTCTACCAGGAGTGTATCACCAAGGCCATGTCCCAGACGACGCCCACCTTCCACACGGAGGTTTGGAGCGAGTCCGATGGCTCCAAGATGGCTCGTGTCGCCATTGCATACCGCAGCGGTGCCACGCACTCGTACTTCTCCAGTATCGCCGATGTGTACCGTCAGCACGGTCTCTTCTCACAGCGCAAGTACACTGAGTTCTTTGCCAACGGCATCGTCATCTACACCTTCTACCTGCAGATGCTGGACACCCCCACCCATGGCACGGGCGACTTCGAGGCCCGTCTCGCGGCCGTCATCAAGGATGCCTCCATGCACTTTACGCTTCCTCGTACGTCCCTCACGCCCATGCTTACCGACGGTCTCCTGAACCCACAGCAGATTGCGTACGCTTACGCCGCCTGGAAGTTCACCTTCCATTTCATGCACCGCCTGCCGGAGTCGTTCGCTTTGGTGAGCAAGTCGCTGCGTGACCGTGATCCGTCTGCGTTTGCGCGTCTAGAGCAACTGCGCTCTAGCATGAAGCTCAACACGTTCACGGAGTCGCAGATCCTGGACCACATTCTGAGCTCGGCTGACATCGTCAAGGTTCTTTACAACGAGTTCGTGGCGCTGCACGCGCCTGGTAAGAAGGCTGAGGTGGACACGAACACTACGATGTCAACGCTGCGTAAATCGATCGTGGCTGAGCAGGCCCTGCAGATTTTCTCCATGTTCCACGTCTTCAACTTGCACATCAAAAGACCAACTTCTTTGCCAACGACAAGGCCGCTTTGGCATTCCGTCTCGATGGCAGCTTCCTCAGCAAGACGGAGTTCCTGATGAGCCGTACGCCGTCGTGTACGTGATCGGTTCGGAGTTCCGCGGTTTCCATGTGCGCTTCTTGGATGTTGCCCGTGGTGGTATTCGTATGATCCGTTCGTCACATGCTCAGGTGTACCTGAACAATGCCTCGTCTCTCTTTGACGAGTGCTACGGTCTTGCCTCGACGCAGCACCGCAAGAACAAGGACATTCCCGAGGGCGGTTCCAAGGGTGTTGTGCTGCTCAACCAGGCGCACCAGGACAAGGCTGATGTGGCTTTCCGCAAGTACATTGATGCCATGCTGGACATCATGCTCATGAAGGAGGGTGGTGAGGACATTCTGTTCTTGGGCCCCGATGAGGGTACGGCTCACCTGATGGACTGGGCCAGCTCCCACGCTAAGAACCGTGGCTACTCCTACTGGAAGGCCATTACCACCGGCAAGTCGGCCACGCGTGGTGGTATTCCTCACGACGTGTACGGCATGACCACGCACAGTGTGCGCGAGTATGTGGTGGGCATTCAGCGCAAGCTGCAGCTCCAGGCTCCTATCACGAAGGTGCAGACCGGCGGACCCGACGGCGACCTTGGCAGCAACGAGATCAAAATGAGTCCGCAGGAGCAGACCGTTGCCGTTGTCGATGGATCGGGTGTGCTATACGACCCCAAGGGCATTGACCGTGAGAGTCTTGTGGCGCTCGCCGAGTCCCGCAGCCCGATTTCGGGCTTCGACATGTCCAAGCTGTCCCCTGAGGGTTACGCTGTGCTTGTGTCACAGAACGACGTCACGCTCCCCAGTGGCGAGGTGGTGGAGAACGGCACGCAATTCCGCAACTTCTACCACTTGCGCCCGAACGTGACGGCTGACTTCTTCGTCCCCTGCGGTGGTCGCCCTGCTGCGGTGAACCTCAACAACGTGGAGCAGTTCATGTACCGTGAGGATGGCCGCACGCTGCGCTTCAAGTACATCGTGGAGGGCGCCAACCTGTTCTTCACGCAGGACGCGCGCCAGCGTCTCGAGGACGCTGGTGTGATCCTATTCAAGGATGCTTCAGCGAACAAGGGTGGTGTCACCTCGTCTTCGCTTGAGGTGCTAGCCGCTCTGGCCATGACGGACGCGGACTTCACTGAGCACATGCAGGTGGACGAAGCCACGGGCAAGATCCCGGACTTCTACGCCGCATACGTGAGCGAGGTGCAGAAGCGCATCGACCTGAACGCCCAGCGTGAATTCGAGTGCATCTGGCGTGAGCACGAGCGCACGGGCACGTACTTTCGGAGCTCACGAACCAGCTCAGCGAGCGCATCACGGACTTGAGCGCCAAGGTTCAGCACTCGGGTCTGTGGGAAAACAAGGCCCTGCGCGAGAAGATCTTCACGGACGGCTTCCCGGAGATCCTGTTGAGCAAGACGACCAAGGAAGAGCTCCTGAGCCGTCTGCCCGAGAGCTACACGCGCGCTCTCTTCGCGTCGCAGCTTGCCAGCCGCTTCATCTACTCGGTTGGTCTTGGCGCACCTGAGTTCTCGTTCTACGAGTTCATTGAGGAACTCATTGGCGGCAGCAACTAAGCCAGTAGCACCCAAGATGGAGATGAAGTACAAAGTGTGAAAGCCCCGACAAGGTCGCGATAATATATATGCGTAGTTGATCAATAAATGCTGTTCACCGTTTCTTCTCTAGTTCATCAACCTAGTCATTACAACGTTTTACCAAATACTTGGCTCGAGCTCTCATTGCTCAGTGCTATTCAACAGGAGTAGCCCACGGGTCTAGTTGTGTAAAGCGCTGTCTACATCGTCGTTCTGGGCATGTCAAATCGAATTCTTCTTCTTCCGACGAAGATCCCGAATCCGGGTTCAACACCATGTCTAGGCCAACTGAATGACAAAATTCTAGAAGGATGTCGCCACCGTCGAGATCTCTCCACGTATCGTCGTCCACGCAGTACACTAGCCCATCACCACCAATCTTGTACTCGTACGTCTTACGGCACTCTGGACGTGGCACACCATGCGTGAAGTATTCCTGGCGCATTTGCGATCCAGGGCACTGCGTTGAGAGCCTCCACCAGAGAGTTTGTCGATCTCAATCACAAAGTAGAGCGTACGCCTCACGACGACGCGTCCATGTTGCTTGACTCGACAAGCGTCTGTCGGTATGACGAGGTTTCATACGAGACATCAGGCGTTCGAACGTCAGTACCGGAAACGAACATTCCCTATGATGTTGGTGCCCTGTCACCATGGTGATCGACTGTATCAACCCGAGATTGAAGAGATACAAGACCAGAAAGCTGTCTTTTATTCTGTTGACATTTATCACGTTCGTATCCTTGCTGAATAACATCATGAGCAATTGCGTCCATGGGGGCATCAGGATCCTAGTCTCTAGAGACCCAGATCGATCACTTATTTCTTTTCAATGAGCACATCAAAGTCCACAAGAGTAGACTTGACAACGCCCTCAATTGACACGCATAAGTTGTTGTCCTCATTTGACCCCTGGTTTAAAGCTCCATACTCCTACCTACCACTCCTTTTTTACTATGATGTTAAAGTAGATATAAAACACGTATATCCGGATATCAAGAGAGAGTAGTCAGAAAATAACGGCGTATATCCGGATACAAATTCTGCGCGAATTTATCAGGAAACTGTAAGCCCCGCCATCATGGAGCCTCGCGCCCGTCGTCTCAGCAACGCTCGCGAGCCATCTCACGCCCCAATTCGTTCCCAAGCCATACAGTCGCAGTCCCAGTAGCCGCAGTCTCCCCAGTCACCGCTCAGTATCCACCGCAGTGATCCTGCGACTCTTCTTGGGCTTCTTATGCGTCGGAATCATCGCCCAATGGGTTCTATGGAGCTCCCGAGTGACTTCTGAGCCTCAGAGAAAAGCAGTCGCTAAAGGAGATAATGGCTGGATGAACAACTTGCGGAGGATCGAA
Organism: Phytophthora kernoviae; assembly: GCA_008080845.1. Taxonomy (NCBI): domain Eukaryota; phylum Oomycota; class Peronosporomycetes; order Peronosporales; family Peronosporaceae; genus Phytophthora; species Phytophthora kernoviae. Next base: position 212,222 of record VKKV01000031.1, on the reverse strand, counting down.
CCCAAGACGTCTGAGCCAGTACCGACAGTCCCAAAAGACTGGGTCTTTGAGCCGAAAATCAGCGATCCTACACACGAAGAAGAGCAGAGAAGACGAGCCCCGTACGACCCTGCACTACATAATGAGGACCAGAAGCAGGTGGTGGAGATGGTGCAGTGGGCTTGGAAGGGCTACGCCGCAAACGCCTATGGCCACGACTCACTGAACGTTAAAACTATGAAAGGAACGGGACTCCCAGACCACGATATGGCTCTTACACTCGTTGATGCTCTGGACACTCTCTACTTGGTGGGGATGTTTGAGGAATTTGATCGGGCGAGTGAGTGGGTGGCCAACAATATGGAGCAGCGGATCTTCTTGAGTGGCTTTATCAGTCTTTTGAAACCACAATACGACTCATGGGAGGGCTGCTGTCCTCGTACTACATGTCGGGACATGTGCATCTACTGACGATCGCGAATAAATTGGGGATGGCGCTGTCACCGGCATTTACAGTGTACACACATGGTATCCCAGATAAGGATTATGATATTGTGGTACGTGGATGGATTGATTCGTGAGTGATGCTTTTGATGAAGGACTTGACGGGATTTTTATTTTTTGTGGTGGTTGATATAGAGTAAACGGACACGTGCTTCCCCTTCGTTGGCAGAAATAGGCACGCTGCAGATGGAGTTTAAGTATCTTGCGCAACTTACTGAATACCCCAAGTACCAGGAACAAGTGGACCGCATTTCCGACTCGGTACGTCTGCTAATTGGCTCCTTGTGGTGTATTCACCCATCGCTGATAATGTTGCTATTTTGTACAGCTTGCCAAGCAGGTCGAGGAGAAATATACCAATGGACTTTTGCCAGTGCAACTGAATCAACAAAGCGGGAAGATCTCCACGTCTAAAATCACCCTAGGTGCTAATGGCGACAGCTACTACGAATATCTATTGAAACAGGTACGAGCGAAACCGCAGTTAAGTAAGCCTTGCTTGGCGTATAAACTAAACCTTGGTTGGTGGTGGATTGTCTACTTGTAGTGGCTCCAGTCGGGCAAGAAGGAAGATAAATTCAAGACGCAGTACATGACAGCGGTGGATGGTATCATGGACAAGCTGGTGGGCAAGTCAAAGCCAAACGGACTGGTTTTTATTGGCGAGCTTGTCTACGGCAAGTTTGAGCCTAAGATGGACCACTTGGTGTGCTTTGTGCCAGGCATGTTAACGCTGGGATATATGAACGGCATGCCCGAGGAACACCTTACGTTGGCGAAGCAGCTCATGGAAACGTGCTACCAGATGTATGCGCAGATGGCTGCTAAGCTCGCCCCCGAGATCATGTACTTCAACATGAAGGAGAATGTCGAGGAAGATTTACTCGTTAGCGCTACCGACGCTTTTAACCTGTTGCGTCCTGAGACTGTGGAGAGTTTGATGGTAATGTATCGGGTCACGAAGGACGAAAAGTACCGCGAATACGGGCGTGAGATTATTAACGCGTTCGAAAAGAACTGCCGGTTAGAACGAGGAGGATACGCAAGCATTGGGAACGTGGCCAAGGGCCCCGTGCACGTGGGATTTCGCAACGAAATGGAGAGCTTCTTCATCGCAGAGACGCTGAAGTATCTTTTCCTGCTTTTCTCGGATGACTCCATGTTGCCATTAGACGAGATCGTTTTCAACACGGAAGCCCACCCGTTCCCGATAGACCGCACCGCCTCATAGACAAGTGGGCTACCGATCCTGCATTTTTCAGTGTATTACCAATGAAGGTCAGCCAGTGACTTATGTCGCTAGCTATTTTGATGCGTTTATATTTCGGGTAAGCTTTGTGACTATGCCGGCTTGGTGATGTTCGCATTCATACTCTTGTGTGCAGTCTTAATGAGTCTTGCAGCTTAACCTCGATGGGCGGTACAGCGTCTGTCCTTTGCGGTTCATCTCCTGCGCAATCCCTTTACAGATATGGTGAGACTGCAGATGGCAAGCTTAGCGTGGATGGAGGATCAGCAGCGATGATGACGTCATGGATTGGCACAGAACTAGACATGCCGTTGAAGCCCTTCAGCTTGGAAAACTACTTTGAACTGCTGGACATTGTCGGCACGGGTATGCTGGGCAAAGTGCGTGTGGTTCGGCATAAACGCACGAGTCTCTACTATGCTCTCAAGTCCATCAAGAAGAAGGACGTGCTGGACAAAAGATGACCCCGCGGCTCGAGGCTGAGCGTGACGCGATGGAAAAGATGGTGGAAATTCAGCACCCCTTTGCGGCTCAATTTTTCGGTAGCTTGGCAACGTCATCGCATGTGCATTTCTTGATGGAGTACGTCCCCGGTGGTGAGCTCTTTCATCGACTGACCACTGTTGGACGGTTTCCCAATGACGAGGCCAAATTCTACGCTACGGAGCTGGTTGTGTTCATCGAGGCTTGTCACGCTAATGGATTCATGTATCGAGACTTAAAGCCTGAGAACATCTTACTCGATGCTGGAGGACATATTAAAGTGGTAGATTTTGGGTTTGTCAAGTGGGTTCGCAAACCAAACGATCGCACCGCGTCCAGTGTTGGGACACCTCAATATATGGCACCGGAGCAGCTTACGCTGTCCAACAAAGCGCGCAGCTACTCTCGCGTGGTGGACTGGTGGGCCTTTGCATGTGTGCTCTACGAAATGGTGAACGGATCACCACCATTCGAGACTAACCACGATAGTGACTCACATTACGCGCTGTACACTCGAATCCTCTCTGGCAAGATCTACTGGCCACGCCACTTGCAAGCTCCTCTCAAGGACCTTCTGCGGAAAATGCTGTTGCCTGACCCTGCCAAGCGGCTGAGCGACGTGGAGTCCATTAAAACTCACGCTTGGTTCGAAGGGGTGGACTGGAGTATCGTTCCTCTGTGCCAAGTGATTGCGCCACATCCGCCGACGTTGAATTGCGCCGGCGACACGAATAACTTCGACGATTACCCAAGCTCGACCGAGGAGACGCTGCCACTCGACAACGACACGGCTCGATACGACTTCCGTACTTTTTGAAGCATAGCGCACACACGTATGACGCCACATCGAATCGGTCGACAGCTTCAAGTAAAGGTTGCCGATATCGAGCCGGAAGAGATTGCCAGACTTCAGAAATTTGACCAGGATGAAGATATTCCAAATGCATTGCCCTATGGTCAACCAGATACTGGAACACATGCCAAATAGTTGGCAATAAAAATACTGTGAGCCCGCCATGCGGCGCACTGTATCGGCCGTATACACCATATTGCCTGCATCCTGAGCGACAGGCGTTGCTTCAGTTGTACGCTTGTCAACAGCGGCCACGTCAGAAACGGGTACACTGTACCGAAAGCGCACCGTTTCGTCCCGTTTCTTGTCAAGCCGTAGTCAAGAGACAGACTATATGGTACAGTGTACCATTATATTTAATCGACAATAGAGCCAGCAAATGCATGTACTGCCTGCTGAAGCGGCACCTGTTGAGTTCGGTATGGGCGGATGTCTTCCATGGTTACGGTCCTCCCGCTGGCGGTGGACCTTGCAACGCTAAAAGATTGATCCTCTTCTTCAAAGTGTATGTTTTGGCCCGGTGCCGGGTGTTTTGTCTGTCCTGCAGCTCAAAGCAGACACTCGGAAAGGCGGGCAGGGCGAAAAAATCCGCAGTCTCTACCTGTGGTTTCACTATTGCTGCATCGCGTGTCAAGCTCGAAAGCCTTCTTCGATTCCCCTTGTCACTTTGCAAAACGAAGTCTCACACACAACGTCGCTTTCGAAACAGCAGCGAGTGTCGTGGGAAAACCGAGGAAGAAGAGCAGGAAGGGCACGTACAGAAACCAGCAGTCGAGCTTACTAAGCCACACAAGACAAGTGAAGAGATGCCCGCTCCAGAGAACGTTGAACATCTTCAGTCCGACACCCAGTCGCAGGAACGTGCACACGTACCGATACGAAGCGCACTGTTTGACCTAACGCTCAGTCCACAAGACGCAGGCTCCGGCTCCGGCTCCACCAGCAGCAAGCAGTTCAGAGAGAATCAGAGAAGGAAGAACTCGGACCCAATGGCCAAAACCAAACGACGGATGTTCTCGGCGCCGATGTTAAGGCGCTCGGCCACCGCGTCCGGCGTAGCGGCGGCTAATGCTGCGTCCAAGATCAAGTCCAACTTGACCACGAAACTACCGACGGCGTTGAAGCGTAACAGTGGAAATGCTGCGGCTGCCGATGCATCAAAGCCTAAAGACAAGACGACGGCTGACCGTGCGCCGACGGTTCCGTCCTTGTCCAAGGCTAACAGTTTGGAATCGAAGACGGCAAATACCAAGAAGTTCGGCATGTCGTCGCTGATGGGCATCAAAACCAGGACCGCCTCAAAGGACAAGACGCACGCGAAATCAATGTCAGCACCTGTGTTTACGGGCACCGACTGCCCGCTGGACTCTCCGGAACCTCAAAAGATGTCTGAGCACACTTCTGAGAACTCGGACGCCGACACGAGCGATGAGGCTTCGCCACCAGCTCAGAAGGCAAACAACGCCACCTCACGGTTTGTTCAGCGTATGCCGGCTATGCTGAAACGCGTGGTCTCCAATGGCCACACGAGCAACATCAACTCTTCTGCCCCAATATTCAAGAAATCGTCACCAGTCACGAGCATGAACTCGACTGCGCGAGGAGGTTCCACAGACGAACAGGAAGAAAATACCCGGCGTTCATTGTTGCTCATGATACAGGTGCCGCTTGCTCGGCGACGTTCACAGGTGCCACTCATGGCAGGGAGCGAGGCGTGGTAATCGGAACACGATGGCAAACTCGCGAACTGTGCCAAACAGTATATCTATGCCCCACTGCCCAGTGAGCAGTGGACCCGACCCGTTTTGCGAAGGAAGCAAAACCGACTTCAAGACGGCACTTACAAAAGCTGATGATCGCATTAATCGTGCTACACGTTAGGGCTGTCTGAAGTATCTAAGTATCTATTCAATATCACGTACGAATCCATCTATACATTGCGTAGCCGTCACATTTTTTCGCAAAGGAACATTTGGCGCTCCGAACGCTTTTCTTCGATTGCGTTCCTGCTTAGCTCAATACACATGCATCCTTACTCCATATGCGGGTGGTCCTCTTCTGCGCCAAAGTCATTAATGACTTGCTCCCCACCAACAGCAACCGGACGCGGCTCGAACAGATAGCGACTGTAGAAAGAGAGAGAGCAAATACAATCAGGCGTTAGACAACAAAAAATAGCTGCCATAAAGCTTGTGGTAATGAATGACGAGAGACGATAGTTTTGTTCACGCACATGATACGAGGGGTCGCGAGTGGACGCTGCGTCTTCCAGCCTCGGATGCTAGCAATTGTAGGATATACATCTGCATTCATCACCAACCACCACACACCGTTAGAACATGACAGATTCCACACCCATCGTGCCCGCATATCATTAAATCCTTTTTGTACCTTCGAGGAAATAATAGATATGTCCGACAATGATGCCGATCAAGTCGGTCGTAGCGCTGTTTCCCAGCAAGATGGAGAACGAGAAGAGCACCCACGGCAAATACGGCGCAGTGAATGGGAAGAGACCAAGGAAGCTCATGCGCACGTGCTCGTTGCGTCGACCCCAGAGATACACCATCATAAATGTCAGCGATGACCCCAAGAAGTGAATATTCACAAATGGCGCCACTAACTGCACACATTGCAACATCATAAAGAGATGTTAGCCATCACTCTGTACTGTAGGGCTCAAACTGCAGTGCATTTCCACGTACGATCATGACTGCAGACCCCAACAGCAGCATGTACACAAAGTCCGCTGTCCGGCCGCGGAATGACCCCTCTTCTAGTAATCTGCAGTAGCGTACACTGTCCAAAAGTATAGCAATCATCTCAGGTCACACGTCCTGATAGCAGAATGTAGTAATCGACAATGGGAATCTTACACGAAGTACATGTGGAATAGGAAGTCCAGACTAAAGAGACCGAAGAACAGGAAGTTGGTAACCAGTCTCCAGATCTGTAGGTTCATGCAGCATAGTATTTTGGTTAGCATAAAGAGAGTATACAGGCCGTTGGTTGGATTGTACAGTTATGTAGCACAACAACGTACCTGGCCCTTGAAAAGATGAGGTTAAAGTTGAAATACAGCGAGAACGGAGACACGAGATCCAGTGCGCATGCTGTGGTCGTGAGGAAGGAGCCTGTGAGGTACAGCCGCGACACCACGGGGATCTCGTAGTACCATTCCAGTGGGTCGTTCATGCTGCTCTGCTCTGTCCTCGAGGGTAGTCTTGTGAAATGGTGCCACTTGGCAGGTTAAATAGGGTTTATGTATAATTAGGGTTTATGTATAACTAGGGTTTATAGGCAAGAGGTTGAAGTGAACATCATTCTGCATCCCACATTCCGCATTCCGCAATGAGTCGCTTGGTGCCGTACCGGTCGAAGGCGTCGGAAGAGGTGGCGGCACGCATCGAGCAGACGCTGGCGTCTACCATGTACCTGGTGCAGACTACAGGCCCCACATCCTACGTCGTAAGGCTCTGCGTCGCCAACGGAACTAAGCTAACACCTTGCTAACGACAGTCGTTATGGACAGATTCAAGAGCAGAACAGCGAGAAGAAGCACCGTGTATTGATCGGATCCATGCAGACCTGCTCCTGTGGGACGGCAGACATCTGCACCCATATCCTCTTCGTCATGCTCAAGGTCCTGCGCGTCCCAGCCACGACGCCCGTTGTGTGGCAGAAATCCCTCATTGACTCGGAGGTTCGCAATACCAAAGAGAGGCAAAGACTCTATATATATAGTAATCTATAGCTGATGATTGTATGTACGTGTGTAGATTGAGACGCTGCTACGTGCAGGCTACAGAGAGAGAACGAGACCAGCAACAAAGCCTTATGTGAGCAAACGCAAAGAAGCTGCTACTGCCCAAGTTGAAGATACAGCTGTTGAACGACATGATCTGGTGGAAGGAGAAGTGTGTGCAATCTGTCAAGAAGATATGGAGGCCAACCAGCCTCTCACTTTCTGCCGTAAAGGGTACGTGGAGTTTTGTGTGTGTGTGGCTAGGTTGCTGTTATTCCTATTGACAATGATATTATTTGTTTTTGCTGGCTGGTAGATGTGGCAACAATTTCCATGTTGAGTGTATGAAAGTCTTCGGAGAGAGTCGACGGCAGTCGAAGGAGAATATTATTTGTCCGCTATGTCGACAAGATTGGGGCGACTTGGCACTGTCGGCGCTGAAAAGGAAATTGATGTGGCCAACAGAGCACCAAATGTCCACAAGGGCACGTCCTGTAGGAAGTGTAAGACTAAGCCGATTCGATGCGAGAGATATCGCTGCGTCCAGTGCAAGAATGTTGACTTGTGTGCGCGCTGCTTCAAGACGAATGCCCACTCAAATCATGCTTTTGTAATGAAGCAAAATGTGCCAGATCCTTGGGTTCCAGCTGTGCGCGAAAATCAACGTAAACCAGCTATCGATTCGGACATTATCAGAGACCTGGAAAATCGAGAGCTGTCGACAAACGATTACGATGTACTGTTGCAACTAGACCGTGGCGATAAATGCCCTATTCAGGACTACCTTGTCAAGGCCATTTCTGGAACTAAAGTTGACCCCGAGAACGCCAAAACGTTTGGTGAACCAGGAGCGACGTGCTCGCTGTGCTCTCATAGTATTCGGATCAAAGCTGCACTGCATTCGACAGTGTGTGGGGTACGTGTAACTCTGATAGGCTACTCACTGTAAATCCTCGTGATTCATACTAATATTTTTGTGCGGTTTGTAGCACGTATTCCACGAGAGTTGCTTGTCCAGGTCACTTCTGTCGCAAATATACGCATGCCCTTATCCAGGATGCGAATGCGCGTTGGTTCCTGGGTTGCTTTATCTGCAAAGAAGAAACAACAGGCAAGTAAAACTGCACAACCAGCCGATACCAAGCCCGAGTTACGGAATGCAACGCCTCCGTTAGACCCATCATTCACGGTTTTGGGATTTCATCAGCACCGCTTGCCTGCTCCACTAATTGAACCCAGCCTTCCAAATGCGCCAAGCTCACGTGTGGTCAAACGAGGGAGCTCACGAAGCAGTCGGCGCGATGACCATGAGCTGCCTTCGCTCCCTGGACTTGTATCAGTTGGTATCGTGGCGCACGACCGAAAACTGATGCACTCGAACTTGCCTGCGCTAAGTGCGCGTGGGCCAACACCATCACTAAACCAGATCGAACATGAAGTTGCCGCACCAACCCAACCAAGGACAAATTCAATGCAGCGTGCCCGAATGAAAGGGAAACTGGTCAAAGCAACAGCAGGAAATATGCTCCCTCACCTTAACCAGCAACAGTCTCTTCCCCAATTCCCATCAGATAACAGCGTGACTGACAATCGTCTCAATCAAGCCGAAAAAATTCGAGCTGAGTTGAAGGCTATCGAAAGAGAGCGTCTTCAGAAGCTGCGTCTGCAACGAGAAGAACGCCAGCGTCGTCACAAGGAGAGCGACACTAACCTGGCTTTCACAAGTGGGTTTCTTGGTGCACCGGGGCATGAGCATGACAACGTAACCAAGTCTCAAGCGAATGGTATACCTGGGCAGCGAGCTCACCAGATCCGTGAAACGAAGCGAAAGTCAAACAACGGACGGCAACACCACGCCCAGAAACAGAACCAACTACTAAATAGGCTCCCGGATTTGTTTATTGGCAGCAGAGGATAATGAGCATACTTCAATCTATCTAAATTACGGAGTTACGCCGAACGTACAGCGACGGATGAGGAGGGCGCAATTCTCCGGTGGAGTTGTACATGTAGCGGTTGGGCGATCTATTCTTCTTTCTGCTACGATGAGACGGCGAGGGAACCGGTGTATGCAATCTGCGGTGGCGGCGACGAAGGACCATGGACAGCGCAATTGATACTGCCACAGAGAATGAAACGTAAATCTCTGGCTTGCATATGGCCGCAATAATTCTTGGAACCATGTCTTCCGTCGCCCCGGCAATATTGTGTTCAAAAGGCACGAAGAAATACGGCGTCTCGCAGAGCCACAGTGCTCCACCAAATTGCAGAGCGTGCCTTCCAGCATATGGCATGACAACTGCATCGAGAGGTGGGGTGTATCACAAGATATCTTTTGCGTCATTCCTGCTTGGGCATCTATCATCGTGATGGGATCGTATTCGGGAACGACAGCGAAGTTGCGGTGGTGCAGACTTGCTCTGTCAACCTTCATCGACATTCCGCCAATGTGATGAACTAATTTGCTGTAACTTTGAACAAACCCAGGTGGAGAAAACGTCACGGAGGTGGTTCCGACGATAGAACCAACGAGGCGTGCAATACCACCGCCCATCGAGTGGCCAGTCAACACCACTTTTCGGTCGGTGAGGGAAGTGACGTAGTCCAAAAGCTCGTGATAGTACCATGACTCGTGCTGGAGACCAAACAATGCGATCATCTCACTGTACAGTTCGATGAGGGTTGAGAAAGTGACATCAGGCCAAATACGAATAGGAAAAATCGATGACAACACCGAAAACACCACCGGCTCGAAAAACATCTTCACATCCTCCACAAAGTCCGTGAACCTCCAGATGTCCGTGCCTCGCACTGAAATGACACTTGTGTTCAGCTTTGGGATGTGTGCCTCAAAGAAGTCGAGCTTCGATCCTGTCTTCGTGTTCAACGCTGGCAGGTGAACGTGAATGTCTCCAAGTTCATTGTCAAATATAGTCGAAATGAACTCTGCAGTGTCATTAGACAGCGGGTCAAAGTATGCCGCCTCTGCAAAGAACGCGAGGTCAATTAGGTTTAACCCATTCCACCGGTTTGAGCAGCTTGCGTAAAGTGGGTCTTCCACACTTAGCGCTTTGTGGGTCTCGTTTGCAAGCCCAAGATGAAGCTTCACAACACCAGTATGATGAATATGAATCGAGTTATCTGCGTATTCCACCGATGTGGCATCTGGAAACCACTTGGTGCTCTTCTGGAGCGCTGATAACACGCTGAATCCTGAGATAGCTCCTACAAAGAGCAGCAAGATTGCAACCGCGATGTACACGAACTTCTTGGCGGCGCGGTGGCCCAAAAGAGGATGTTTCTTGTCCGTGGAGGTCTCCTGAAGCATCTGTTGGAGTGAAATGCCCATTTCACTTAAAGATGATGCAGCCTCAGAACGTAAGAAGCGATCAAACAAGAACAAACTCACCACAACGAACACGTGCGGTTTTTGCGTCATCTTGGACCCAACAAAGATGATCCCACCAAGAGTGAGGGCCATCGGGGCATCAATGAGTACCGCTCGGATGCTGAGAAGGCTAACCATTCTCAAGCAGATGAGTGACACCACGTAGATCGACGGTAAAAAGCAGGTTGATAATTGTGAGCTCTAGCTGGGCGTGTACGAACCCCATGTTCGGATGCACACAAGCTCGCACGAACACAACGCTTTGGCCGATAACGAATGTGTACTTGATCCGCTCGAAGAATCCACTAAGCGCTTTCTTGTTGGAGTCACATTCGCTTACATTTGGAAAGGTGTGGCATGTAATAGCCAGGAACCATAGGATCCACCCGACAAGCAGCAGCATCCCGAAAATCTCCCACTGGAAGTTGGTGAGATCGCTCAAAGGCGTGATCTTCAAGCCAAAGTGTCGAGCAACCCACTCAATCCCCCAGAGACCGCCGACAAAATTCATTCCCATCAGCCACCCACCCAGCAGGAACGTCGATTCCGTACTGAGACCAGCGAGAGCAGTTCTCCATTTCGGTAGAATCTCCAGACAAAGCTGGATGAACTGACAGATCGCGATGGCAGTAGATATCCGCAGCGCGCGCTGGAACACCGGGTGCTTATCCGTCAACAACTTCATATAGGATTCTTCGCACATGACCTTAATGAGCGACGACGATTCTTCGAGGCTGGCAGTGGTGCAGTACGACGGCACCAAAATCAAACTGGGCAAAATAATCAGCATGGGCATCGCAACGGTGAGGATGACTGCTTGAGGACGGCATTCACAAGCGATCATCCGACGGATCAGCGGGAAGTTCTGCAGCGACTGCCACGTAAGGATCCACGTTGCCCGCCCGAAAGACAACACAATGCCCATCACCGATACATACACCACTAGTACACAGATTGCCTGTGTGAAAGGCATTGTGATGATCGTGCTCATGTTCTCGCCCAGCACTGCGCCGACATTGAACAGGAAGCCCCAGAGGATTGCCAGGGCCTGCATCATCACGTAAATGAAGAAGAACGATACAATGGTGCGTGTGCTCTCGAAGCGCTTGAACAGGAGGTTGGGGAAGCCTACAAACATCATGCGCAGCGCCACCTCCCAGCGTAGAATGCCTTCAAAATATCGTCGTCGCCATTGCACCAGCCGTGTGGACCTGAAGGCTTCGAGCTTTCGGTATCGAGGTGATGCACGTTTTTTCATGTCACTTGTAGCCTTGGGAATTTTCTTGGATGCAGTGTACGATTGGCCTGCCGCGCGTTCCCACACAAAAGACACTGGCTCGGGTTCCGGGAGTGAAGTTGGTGGAGTGGAGCGCTTGGTGGATGTGGCGGCGTCTGCTTTGTGGATTGTGGACGGAGCCATCTGCTTGGCGACGGTCCAGTTGGGTTCTCAGAACTTCTGCTTCTCCAACGGAAGAAAGCTCTTGGAGCTTCGCTCTCTCCCAATAATGAAGCTAACGCTTGTGGACGATTGGCACAATGAGCGCGTCCTTTGTGTCCCATGATATGTCACGACGCTGTATAACGCCTTCGACAATTGTATGCTTTCCCTACGATGGCATCACCAGGTGCTTGCTGCCACGTCACTTGCCAATGAGTTGATGGTGGCCCAACATATTGGGGCCCTGGACAACATTGCAACTTTTATTGCTGTCGGATGGCGCTACATGTAGCATTATGCAAGTGATGATATGATAGACAGTCTGTGACAACAAACACTTCGTCGCAGCACGCTGCCCTAAGCGATGTGGGATTCCTTACCGTCTCGTTACAAGACTTCCGTTGTGCCACGCTGCTTTCCCACGACAGCATGGTTGGGGGCGATGGCAAAGGTGACAAAGGGTTCAACCGTGCCGTTGTGATATTGCTGTTGCACCTTGCAGAAACTCTACTATAGCTATTGTGTACGTTAGTGATGAAGCACGTGTTCACTTGTAGACTAGGCTCAACTGACAACTGAAGAATCGAGCTGGAGAAGGCACTTACCACAGGAGGATCGAAGCAGCGTTGGTGAGGATAGAAAGGAAAGCTCCTCGGTATCTTCAAATCTGGAGTTGTTGCCACGCAAGTACGTACCTCTTCCTCGATTAAATGGATCAGCAGCAGTAACTTGCAACGTTTGGCCTCCAGCAAGTTAATCGCTTATTCTAAACGAGGCAGCATCACGCGGTACGCAACTCGTGCTAGTCGAGACCGCATTGCGGTCACCGCAAGCACTTACATTTGCAGACATTTCTGCGGCGATAGGACGGTTGTGAAGGGTAGGCTGTCCGCTAATGGCTGTAACGATGCAGGAGTATTGAAGCCATCGTCAATTCTGCCTCTAGATTGGTGCTGACAGTGTTGAAGCCTACGCACTTGTCCGGATGCATCCGGATAATATGCGCGTGTCGCATAGTGAGTATTCGCGGTCGATTCCGCAATATAGCTTGGATCCACATACTTGGCATTGCTCATTGCTTACCAACGTGCAGCAATCCTCCTCGGGGCTCGACATTACTAAACAGTATAGGGAATTCTGCCAAGTTACCAATATAATAGTCATGATGTCTCTAGGTTTGGTTAAATGGCTTCGATGAATGGTCGCGGTTACATCGCCAGCATGAATCGAGTGGAGACGTCTTTGCAAACATCTTTGCCTCGCTGCAAAGATCAGCGCCCCAATAGACAAAGGACGTCCACGGCGGACCGATTGTCGAGGGCTGCTCGCTGCCACCACTTTTTTTCTTTCAAAACAATAGCAATGGTGGACACGCGCCGTTAAACCACGGCAGAGCACCCCGAGGTGTTCATACTGCAGTCCGTCATCTTCATCATCACTCGGGTGTCTCGCTAGAGGTTTATGCGCCACCACCTCGTCACGCGGACTGTGATTGTGAAAGCGGGCAGCTTTGCGGTATCAACAGGTGTCTCGTATAGTTTTTTAGTATATCTATCACCTGTAAATACACAACACCTGTCTAAATCGATCATCACAAAATATCCATCAGTTCAGGTTGAAGTGCTTTTCAGTCTTCTTTTCCTTACAAACCTCGAATCAACACCCCTTCCTCCCCATCGTGTTGACGTTTTCCCTGTATAATTTGATACGTATACTAACGTCAGCGATCTCCGATCTACCCCCTATCGAATCTAAAGTCCATTCCGCAATTAGCTCTCTAGCTCGCAGGTACATTCACTCCCTCTCGATCCTCATGATCAGCGACACCCCCGCCTGGAAGGCTCTGGCCGAGCACGCCGCCGAGATCAAGTCTACGCACCTGCGCGAGCTCCTGACCGACGATGCGCGTAACACCTCTATGCGAACCACGCAGCAGGGCATCTACCTCGACTACTCGCGCCAGAACGCGACGATCAAGACGCTCGACCTGCTCTTCGAGCTCGCGGAGACTGCGGAACTCAAGAAAAAACTCACGGCCATCGCATCGGGAGAACACGTGAACGTGACCGAGGATCGCGCCGTGATGCACATGGCGCTGCGTGCCCCCAAGTCCAAGAAGATCGTCGTGGATGGCCACGACGTCGTCCCGGACGTCCACCAAGTGCTGGAAGCCATCCACGCCTTCTCCTCCAAGGTGCGTGAGGGACAGTTCCTGGGCGCCACCGGCAAACAGTTAAAGAATGTCATCTCCATTGGCATCGGCGGCAGTTACTTGGGCCCGGAGTTCGTGTACGAGGCGCTGCGTCACGAGCCTGTGGCCAAGGCTGCTGCTGAAGGTCGTCGCCTTCGCTTCCTGGCCAATGTGGATCCTGTGGATGTGGCTCGTGCCACGGAAGGACTGGACCCTGCTGAAACCCTCGTGGTGGTGGTCTCCAAGACTTTTACTACGGCTGAGACGATGCTGAACGCCCGGACGTTGCGCAAGTGGATTGTTGATGATCTAGTGGCTAAAGGGAGCTACTGAGGCGGATGCAGTTGCTAAGCACATGGTCGCTGCTAGTTCTGCGGTGCCTCTTGTCCAGGAGTTCGGTATTGACCGTGCCAACATCTTTGGCTTCTGGGACTGGGTCGGTGGACGCTACAGCGTGACGAGCGCTGTCGGCATCTTGCCCCTGGCGCTGCAGTACGGCTACGATGCTACGGAGCAGTTCCTGGCTGGTGCGCACGCTATGGACACGCACCTCCTGGAAACGCCCCTGCGCGACAACTTGCCAGTGATCATGGGTCTGCTTGGTGTGTGGAACTCGTCGTTCCTGGGCCACAGCTCGCGTGCTCTGCTGCCGTACTCTCAGGCTTTGCTGCGCTTTGCCGCGCACATCCAGCAGGTGGATATGGAGAGCAATGGCAAGCGTGTGAGCATGGAGGGTGTGGACCTCCCGTTCCAGGCCGGTGAGGTGAACTTCGGTGAGCCCGGCACGAACGGCCAGCACAGCTTCTACCAGCTCATCCACCAGGGCCGCGTTGTGCCGTGCGACTTCCTGGGCTTCTGCGAGTCGCAGAACCCTGTGCAGCTCGCTGGCGAACCTGTGGCCAACCACGACGAGCTCATGTCGAACTTCTTCGCGCAGCCGGACGCTCTGGCGCGCGGCAAGTCGCTCGAGGACTTGAAGGCCGAGAATGTGCCCGAGTCGCTGCGCAACCACAAGCTGTTCCCGGGCAACCGGCCGTCGATCTCGCTTCTGTTCAAGAAGCTGAACGCGTACTCGGCCGGCCAACTGCTGGCTCTATATGAGCACCGCACGGTCGTGCAGGGCTCCATCTGGGGCCTCAACAGCTTCGACCAGTGGGGCGTGGAGCTCGGCAAGGTGCTAGCCAAGCAGGTGCGCACCCAGCTGAACGCGTCGCGCACGCAGAACGCCCCTGTCCAGGGTTTCAACAGCGCCACCGCGAGCATGCTCGAGGCCTACCTGGCGTACAAGGCTTAAGCCTAACTGTAACAGTGGCGACGGAAGTTCCGCGATCGGGTTTACTTGATAAAACTATCAGAAACATCAATTCTTTGTCAAAATCCTCATTACACTCGAGCTGCCACGTACTTGATCTCGTGATTGGTTAAACTAAATCATTTTTTACTAACGGAGACCAAGATCGATTCCCATTGCTACAGCTTCAGGCGAGATGAGTTGGACCAAAAACTTAGAGCGACGTGGAGGGTTCTGGGGCAATGCCTACTGGTATGACCTGCAACTAGAGAAACGCATGCCTCAAGCCAAAGCTATGCTGGAAGAGTTGGTGTTAGCACTACCGCCTTGTAACGAGAAGCAGGTGCTGGACTTGTGCGCTGGTAGTGGTCGGGCCTCGGCTGCACTACTATCTGCCTACCCGACTGCAAAGCTCACCCTGCTGGACTCGTCGGAGCAACGCCTAACAATGGCGAAGCAGCGACTTGAGGCCGTGAATAGTGATGCATCAACGGGGACCAAGTACGAAGCACGTGCAGTGGAACCAAGTGAGGCAACTGAATTGACTACGGAACCTGTTGACGTGGTCATCGCGTGCTTGGCATTCCACGTGCTGACGGAGAAGCCTGCGCACTATGCGCAGTCTTCGACATCTTCGGTGGCTACAGAGCCGCAGGTTCTATCCGTGGAAGGCAAGTACGAGCTTCTTTTTCGAGCGGCGTGGCGCACATTGCGGCCCGGAGGACACGTCGTGTTTGCAGACCATGTGGGTCAGCTGTCGCTGTTCAAGCAGCTTGAAGCTCTTCAACGTGCTGGATTTGAAGACGTGGACTGCGCCTGGCGGAAGGACGACTCGTTCGTGGCTGGAGGCCGCAAGCCTTTGGACACCGCATGAGATTTCGATGTGCAGTGCCAGGTTTGAGCCGTTCTCAACGTCTTTTATAATTGGAATTTGATGAGGTTTCTTACTCGACTTCACTTCTCAAGACTTGCTGTCCTGCTTGCTAGACAATGCCAAACACAAGGCACCACGACACTAATTCCTCTTCTGGGTCTGGTCGTCTCAATAATGGTGGTATTTTGCGTCGTCCTGGTCTAACTGCTGGTGTGGCGAGTGTCGTGTTCAAGTCTGCAAATGTGAATGTGACGGTGGGTGGCATAGCAGCATTCTATTCGGTGGCACTGTCCTGCTCGATCGCACCGGAGCAAGCTGTGACTGTAGCGCCAGCCAATTTGCCGACAGTATTGCGCGTGTTACCGGCCTTGCATATTTTCACACCTGAGAACTGGAGAGCCACAGTCCTTCCGCATAGCAGCTATCAATGGCGCCGTCTCCGAGGACTTGCGAGGTGGCGGTGCAATCATTGAACACACAATCAGCAGTCTTGATCCACGCTTCCATGGTCGACGAGTGATGCATCTACCGAGTGCAGTGCATGTGCATATAAATTCTCAGGACGGCAGTTGTTTATTCGCCACGGGCAAAACCGAAGCAACAAGCTCACAGCAACAGGAAGGAGCTCAGCTCAAGCCCAAGCAACCACTAACACTGCACGAATTTACGGAGGTCGAGTTGCAGCGTACATTGGGGGCACGTCCATTGGTAGCTCGGTGCTCGATTCTTATGTCTATGGCACCAGGAGCAATGGCAGCAGTAGCCGCGGTGGAAGCTGCTAACCATGCCACTGCTCATGTGACAGAATTACAGACACGTCGGAGACTCTCGGCTGCAGCATCTACTATCGACACTGTCACGACTACAGTGGAGCCATCAGTTGGTGAGGAGCCAGCAACAGCCACGAGAGCAGCGTTGGATCATAGCAATACGCTGGTAAAACTCGCAGGTCGTGCAAACAGAACACTGGTGCTATACAATGACGGCGAACTGGTAATTCTTGGTTCTAGTGAAGCTTCCTCCGCGAACACTTACTCAAGAGAGAAAGCGGAACGGATGCAGCGCTTACTCGAATGCTGCTCGATGTAGCGTGTGGGGGTGGACACATGGCAGCAACAAGCGAGCAAGGCTACTTGCTAACATGGGGCGACGTTCGCGAGTGTCGCCGTGTCAATGGAATGCCTTCCACCAAGGAACCTGAGGCCACAGTGAACTACCCGAAAGTTGTACAATCTCTACTGCATAAGCGTGTAATGCAGGTTGCCTGTGGTGCAAGCCACAGTTTTGCTCTCACTGAGGATGGCGACGTATTTTCGTGGGGTCTAGGTCGTAGCGGTGCCCTCGGTCATGGTCTTAACGCTCATGAGCAGACTTTCGAGGCGGTGCCCTCGCCGATGGAAGTTTGTCGCTAAAGGACGGCGTATTGTTCAAATTGCTTGTGGGGATATGCACAGCGCGGCATTGCTTGCAGACGGCGAATTGCTCACCTGTGGACTACGCGAGCATGGCCGCCTTGGGCGTCAAAGCACAGGTGTCAGCACCAAAACCGATGAAATGGTAGATTCACGTAGCACAGGCAGTGATGAGAGCTCGTCGTGGTTTGCACCCGTGACGTTCCCGCAAGAGGATATGAAATGCACGTTTGTGGCTTGTGGTTCCGCACATACACTGGCAGTTGGGGGTCCTCACGAGCTATATGCTTTCGGTTGGAATGCTTGTGGCCAACTGGGCCTCGGTGATTGTCGTGATCGCTACGTGCCTACGCGTGTGGCGTATTTTGACGGAGTCTGCCAAAATCGTAATGCTGCGTTGCCGTCGCTGGAAATTGCCTCAGTATCTGCAGGCAAGCTGCACTCTCGCGTCCTCACCCGATGGAAGGCTCTTTGCCTGGGGCAACGATGAGATGGGCCAGTGTGGCTTGAGCTCATGTCCTCAAATCTATACGTTGCCGCACCTCGTGACGTCCCTCGTCGGATTGAGGGTCACGCAGCTTGTTGCTGGTGAGGCTCATTCAGCGGTGCTGACCAGTCATGCCCAACGACACTTGGAAATTCTGGAGCGTATGCAACCAACGCAATACGCGCAGCTGGTTGAGTACTATGAGCGTGCAGTCAAGGACGACACACAGCGACGAGCTCTAGTGCTTGAGCGCGCTCGGCGCCAACAGCTAGAGCGTGCAGCAGCAGCAAGACGACGTAAACCTCCAATGGATCCGGCTGCTAGTGAACTTGCTAAGATGCTACTACTCCAAGCGCTTGTGGACCAAGATGAAGCACTGGATGAAAAACGGCCGCAACAGCTACGAAGGCCGCAAACAGCGCGTGCTGTCAATGCTCAACGCGCTGTTCCGAAAAACGACTGGCAGCAGTGTGCGCGTTGTTCAAGCGCGTCCCTGGCACGTCAGGCGCGACTGGCCGTGCTGCAAGCACCGCTCTCTGTCTCGACGACGGATCCAGTAAGCCGAGCATCATCTACTTCCAATCTGTCATCCAAACCAAAATCACTGGCGGCTCCATCCCTGCACAGACCGTTAAGTGCTGCATGTCATCGTCAACAGCGTCAACCGAAGAAGACCAGTGCAGGACAAAGGCAGCTAGCGACCATGCTCCATAATCGTTGTTCTCTGCAAGCATCGCAAGATAATGCACCTATATTCCCACCGTCGAGGCCGAAATCAGCACCATGCAGGCCAGCTATGCGAGGTACTTGCAGTGATTAACATGATATACATGTTGAAGATAGTGTGTCCATCTTGATAAATGCACCAACCTTTTCAAACCTTACATCGTTGGAGCCCACCACCATCTATGCCATGTTTGACGGCTGCAATGATGACTTATGGAAGTTGATCGTGTCACGAATGTAGCCACCCGACCAACGTCGCTGCTCTCTATTCTTACGAATAACGGTTGCTCTGCAATCACTTCATCCTCGACATCTCAACAATTATGACGCTCTTGGAGGATTATCGTCACTCCATTGAGAGCCGTGCAACTTCAAGCTCTAACCAGGAGCGACGATACCAGTCGCGCCAGCTCATCCCGTAAGGTGTTATTTCCTAGTAAAAATGGTCTCTGCATTCGCTTACTCCTGATTCTTGGTGCTTTTGTGTCTTAGTCTGGGTGGTGGTGATAGTTGTCGACGTACACCTGAATCTCCAAAGTCACCTAGTGTAAGTTCAAAGGTTTCAGGTGCCATTGCACGACGACGCACCAGTGGAGCAACTCGGAAGCTCAGACCGACCAGCAACGTGAAACTCCAGGAACTACCGCACACTCGAGCACCTGCTTTTCCTTGTGGACTGCAAACGGCGGAAAATTCTATCTCCTTCACCACACCCGACAAGGTTTCTTCAAACCAGGAGGATTTTCCACCATCTCGAGCCCCGCCTTCACATGAGGGGCTGCATCAACATGCAAAACCTGCTACTTTTGAGCAGTTGGCACATTTAACATTACCAAACGAGCAGATTCCTGCCAA
Organism: Phytophthora kernoviae; assembly: GCA_008080845.1. Taxonomy (NCBI): domain Eukaryota; phylum Oomycota; class Peronosporomycetes; order Peronosporales; family Peronosporaceae; genus Phytophthora; species Phytophthora kernoviae. The sequence continues at coordinate 192,747 of VKKV01000031.1, read as the reverse complement.
CCAACCGAGCCCTTCGGACGTTCCGTTGCAGCTTCTACAAGGTGCTCGCGTAGATTTACGACGCTGGAGCGTGATTGTATCAGATCGCACATTGCGCCGTCTTGCATCACACAACCACCGGCTAGCCAGAACAAACCGGAAGGCGCAAAGACTTCAGCACTTACTGGGTATACAGCGTCACGACAGTTCCCTGCTTCAGCAGCAAGGGATTGAAGAACCGTCGTCAGATTATGCCGACGCTCGCACACAACCAACTGAAATACTACTACTCGCTGGCGCCGAAGCCATCACGGATGCCGGACTGGCAGCAGTCGCATTAGCCGTACCAGAGCTCAAAGAACTGGTGCTTGTAGGCGCAACGCGCATCACGGATGCCGGGCTTCGTGTCGTAGGCGAATTTTGCCCGCATCTTGAGCGCCTGGACATCTCTACAATATCCGGGATACGTGGCGCTGGGTTAGCCGCACTCATTGACCACTGCGGGGCTACAATCACACACCTGGGGCTTGCAGACTGTGCACAACTCGGAGACTGGGTCCTGCGTCGATGCTTTTATGCCACCCAAGGCTCACACATCTGGATCTCTCTCGCTGTCCACAAGTGGGTGATACACTTCTCGAAACCCTAGCAACTCAATGTACGCTGTTGCGTAAATTGGTGCTTAGTGGATGCTTGCAAGTGTCGGACCGAAGTGTAGTTCGCATAGCTCAGCGAAATCCTCATCTTGAGCACGTCGCCCTGGATCGCCCCATCGGTGTAAGAAGCACTGAACACCTTACCGATTCTTCATGCTCAGCTCTGGGCGGACACTGTCGAAATTTGCGTGTTGTTTCCCTAGCTGGATCCAGTGCACTCACAGACGCCGGGGTGCAATGGCTAGTTTCAAATGTGCACAGATTACGCGGCTCAACCTCACTGGAGCTATAGGGCTTACCGATGCATCCTGTGCGGCACTAGGTGCAGGGTGCCTCGAGCTGCGTGCACTTCGCATCAGCGGTGTGAAAGGCATTTCAGACGTGGGTTTGCGGCTACTCGCTGGAGGCTGTACAAAACTCGAGTTGCTGCATGCGGCAAATCTGTATCTTGTTTCGGATGGCAGCAACCGTGACTTCGGACTGGAAGGTCTCCGCGCGATAGCCAGCCGATGCCCAGAGCTTCAAGATCTCAACCTGAACGGCTGTTTTCAACTCCAAGAGCGTGCACTTGTAGCAATAGGAACCAACTGCCCTGCGCTGCGACGACTTAGTTTGCAAGCGTGTCCAGACATCACGCTTGTAGCAGTCACGGCTGTCCTTCGTGGGTGTCAGCACCTGACACGACTTGATCTCTCTGGTGTGCGTCGATGTGATGATCGCATGTTGCGTGCTATCGCTAAGCACGGCGCTTCATTAACTCAGATTGTTGTTGCTGGTTGTGATCGTGTGGGGGATGCTGGACTTCGTTACCTTGCAGCTTCACGCGCCGATCAGCTAGAGCTGCTGGATCTCACCGGGTGTCGACTTTATCCGATGCTGGAATTAACGCTCTATGCGATGCCTTTCAGCGGCCGAAACTTGCACATCTACTGCTCGCAGAATGTCCTCTCATCACACAAGACTTGATAGCGCGCCTTGCATTTGCATGCCCGCAATTACTGACGCTAAGCATCCATGGTTGCCGTGTTTCATCACGTGTTCTCCAAAGTCTTAGCTCATCGTGGCCATTCGGCGAGCTGTGTTTGCCTCCTGCCGGTCGTCCAACTGGCAGTAATACTGACGTGGGGATTTTCCCTGCGCCGCGCGCAAAGATCGACGTTTTGTTGCCGAATTTTGTAGGCCATGGGCTGCTGCTGCCTGCATCCAGGTACGAGAATTAGTTGGTAGCCTTTGCATAATTTCACTAATGCATCTCTGTGGGACAGAACCTTTATCGCGCTCGAGTTGCTCGGCGCCATGCAATTGATCGACGAGAGGTGGCATTACAGCATGCTGTCGCTCGAAAATTGCAAAGTATTTGGCGTGGTCGCCAATCTCGGCGTGAATCACTGGTTCTGAAGATGAAGATGTGGCGTCGGGAATACAATGCAACGCTTATTCAGCGCCGTTACCGTTCAATTCGACGAGCTCGACGCGCTCACAACGAGATGCAGGACATGTATGAAAAGAAGCTTTGCAAGCAACTATACTTGTGCAGCGCAGATATCGAACAATGCTTGCCTCACGTGCTGCACATGCGTTGGTTGCCAAGCGTAGACGCGAGTTTGCTCGCGAGACCCATGCCGCTACAACAGTCCAGCGCCACTTTCGGAGAAGAGCACACCGCAACAAGTTGCGTTTACTTCAAGCACAAAAGCTCTCACGCAATAGACGCAACCGTGCTGCCAGTATTCAAATTCAACGTCACTTTCGCGGTCACCTTGATCGATTGGTAGCTCGAGATTTGCGCAAGCAACAGTATTTATTTCTTGAGCTTCAGCAGCGCTGCGCAATTCGGGTGCAAGCCCAATTCCGGCGTGCTCATGCTTTGCGTGAGGTGGCGAAACGGCGTAACGCAATTCTCGAGCGCGAGATGGCTGCTACAAAACTTCAAGCGATATTCCGGGCTCGACGAGGACGCGAGGAAGCTGGTTTGCTAGCATTGGCAAAGGAGCGTCATGCACAGGATCAGGCTGCCCGTCGTTTGCAATACCATTGGCGCGCCAGACATGATCGCCTCGCCTTAGTTATAATGGGGAGGCACGGCGAATTCGTAATCAACAGCGAGTCGAAGCAGCTGTGGTCTTACAGCGTGCGGTGAGACGATGGATTGTGCGTCGCCGGGCACGTAACATTGTTCGTGAGCTGCTCGCAGTACAACTGCGAGATCAGGAAATGCAACGATGGGCTTCCACATTGGTGCAGTCCTATTGGCGTCGTCGCCAAGCTTATCGCTGTGCACATGATGAGCGGAAGGCACAGCGTACACACTGGAAGCAGCTCATTGACACCAGCAACCACCACAACGCCGGTTACGGCGCGCCATTCTTCTACGTACGTACTGGCCCACCTCGAGGAACCTCCGTCTCTCACTCTTACCTGTTGTTGTGTTGGCGTGATGCAACCATCAGAATCAAGTCAACGGCGAGATTCGCTGGCGTTTGCCACGTGATCTTCTGACACTCACCACCCGACCTACGTGTGCTCAATGTGGTGAGTTACTTAACCATCCTCTTGGTGGCGTGTAGGCTTGACTCGCAGATTTAATCACTTGCTTGATAATTCCTCTTTTTTGCGCAGAAACTCCCGAGCGCCAGCTTCGAATGTGCGACGTGCTCCGAATATTTCTGTGATCATGTACGTTGCTGTCTGCTGTGTGCCGAGTTTTCATATTTGTCAAAGCTCACTGCTATCCGATGCCTTTGGTTGAACAGTGCGATATCGTCGTGCACGGCGGGGGTAAGAGACGGCAACACCACAAACGGAAGCTCTTCGACTTCTACGGCCGACGTCGCGACTACGGCGACGGCGAGTTTCCATCTGTGTGGCCTTCGGAGATTTTTCAAGACGCTGCCAGGGGCTATGACTTTGAAAGGCTGGTTCCGCGTGACAACTACCAGGACATGCTTTGGGAAATATCCCGGTTTGTACCGGTGTCAACTGGCAATTGGGATGATGACGAGGCGACAACGGTAGCTCCTGCTCAAACCTCATCGTCTCCTGCTGTTGCCCTGGCCTTCGCGTCAATGCTGAGTGAGGAGGCTGGTTCAAAAGTGAGCAGTATGACCAACTCTGGCCCCTCAGACTCCAGCAAATTGGAGAATCCGCCAATGCATCATCTGCTGTACCACGAGAAGGATTTCGATGAGAATGGTGTTAGTCTCTGGGAGAGCTTCTACGATTACACCCAAGGCGAGCATCGGTACTACCACCGCATCTCCAAGCGCGTCGTTACTCAAGTACCAAACCAATAACGGAGATACAGTTATGCGTCCTTGAAAGAGGTGGCGTAAGAACCGAATGCACAGTAAAAAAGGTGTAAGCGTATCAGCACCAACTTGATATTGAGCCACTAGGCTACGTCTGGTCTCATTTCTAGGGTCGTACCTGTGGACCGAACAACGTACGTACCTGCTTCGATAACAAACTACAGAAACAGGAAGTAGTGCCGCTTGATCCTTGTCCTTGTCTGTACGTATTGTGGCTGTTGTGTTCGTGCCTTGTGTCATCGACCATCATCTGAAAACGTGTGTTTCAAGCCGACGTTGCCACCAAATCATCCATGTCTGCGAGCAAGAACTGCATGACTCTAAGAGAGAAGGAGCCCCACGCACACACAGCAGCAAATGAAGACCAAGTTCGTTGCATTTCGACCTACGCAAATCACTGAGGCCTTACGTCAAACGTACAAACCTTTGTTGTGAGAGGAATAGCCCCACTCCGCAACATTCTTAGCCCGCAATATACGATCTGAGCGCTAGCCAGCGTCTTGTGTTCCTCCATCACTAAATTAACACGAGTATCACGTTCGCAGCGCAGCAATGATCAGAATGCATTCAAGAAAACTCGTGCTTTTCGAACTTGTCCACAGCGAAGTAGGTCACTTTGACGATGTTTCCGCCAAATTTGCGACCGCTCAAGGCCTGTTAAACAAAACAACAATCATGAGAACAACGATATAGCGGAGGAATAAGATGGGCGACAAGCTTTAGATTCGTACCTTCAGAGCAGAAACCGCGTCCTCTTCATTTTCGAAACGAACGTAAATGCATCCCAGACCAGGAACTTCTTCTCCGTCCTACACATAAAAACAGTGAATCAGTAACCCAGCAGTTCATAATACGTAGACACAATTATTGTTCAGATGGCGAACCTTTGGTCGCGGGATCTCCATGGAAGTCACGTTTCCGAAGCGCTTGCATTCCTCCTCTACATCTTCAGTAAGATCAGCATACTCCTCGTCATCTCTCAGCTCATCCACAGAAACCATATTTTCCTAAGAAACATAAATACCCTGTTAGAACCAGCAAGCAGTGTAGCAGAAAGAAACGTCAGGATCTGTCGTACCATTTTCAGAATAGCGCTTGTCTGCTCCTCAAGGCTGGAAGCCACAGACGGCAGCGCGCCGCTACTAGGCTGGCGTAGAACTGAGAGGAGAATGCCACCAATATCAAGCCCATTTAAACCTTCCACCGCTGTATCAGTTACGCTCTCATCCTCGTACTCGAACAGGGCATTGCCCATAGACGCCCCTGTGGTTTCATCCTTCACCAGCGAAAAATTTTTAGCACTCCAAACGGCTGAACGAGTTCCTTAACTTGATCCTCCGTGAGCACAACTGGAATATTCATCATGACGAGTCGGTTGTGATTATCCCGGGTTGCGTCGTGGATGGGCCAACTAAGGCAGTCCCTGCTAGTGCAGCCCCAGCAGTGCCGAAGGATCCGCAGAAAGTGCCGTAGATTCCGTCCCAATGCTTGGGATGGCAGACTGGGCAAACCAGGCTGGGTTTGGTGTGCAACCCAAGTTTGCGAGAGCCGTCTGTGTGCGAGCCGAAATTTGTGGCATAGGCTGAGGCGGGCCCATAAAACTACGTGGACGACCAAACTTCAGTGGCTGACCGAGCAGCGAGCTGGTTCAAAAGTAGCGCCAGATTGCACTCCTCAACAGTGCGCATCTCACAAAATGCGAAATGACCATCGGTGGAGATCAAGTGTTCATAATGGGGTTTCCAGGCTGTGTAGTGAGTCCCACTTGTTGAATAATCGTCCCCAAGAACTCCTGCAGCTGTGGACCCGTCACATTAGGCGGTAAGTTACCCACATACAGCTCACGCGCCGGCTTTTGGGCCACCGCGGCTGCCATTGTCACGTTAGATGCCTGCATCTTGGCGATAATATCTTGTAGACTCATTGTTGGATACTGCGCCATGAGTTGCGTGATAGTCGGATTCACTGCATTACCTGGAGCGGCAGGGGCCCTGCTGTAGGAACTGCTGGGGTAGCATCAGCAGCAGCAGGTGGGTGTTGATGCGGCTCGGGCGAACTGTTCGCTTCACGACGGGTTCGGTCCCGAGAGCTGGAGCGGTCACGTCGACGACGACGCGAGTTGCTGTAACTGCGGCTACGACTTCGACTGTGACTGCGACCTCTACGGCGACTGCGACGATCACGGTCACGGTCACGACCGCGGGGGCGTCGATCTCTCGGGGCCGAGCGTGAACGCGAACGAGATCCACCACGACGCAGTCGCCGGCTACGTGACACCGAGCGTGACCGCGAGTACGAACTACGACGGTGACGTCGTCGTCTCGACGACCGCGACGGCGATCGCGGAGAGAGCGTGAACGCCGACTACTCTTCCTAGAGGACGAAGGTTTCTGACGGGAGGCCTCATCTTTCTCTTCTCCCTCTTTCTTCTTGTCTTTACTGTTTTCCTTGTTGTTCTCCTGCTCGTCTTTCTTTTGCGTTTCCTCCTCGTTCTCCGTCTCTGTCTCGCCCTCATCCTCTTTCTTCACTGGTTTGTCCTTAGTTTTCTCTTTCTTCCCTCCATCGTCACTCTTTTACGTCGACTAGACGTCGACGGAGAGCGAGACACTGAAGAAGCACGTCGTGACCTCTTGGAAGACGGATTGTCTCTCCACGAGACGCCGAACGGGACCGCCGCTTGCGGGACGACGAAGTGTGACGACGTCGACGTCGTCCTGTCGATCGGGAGCGCGAGCGGGCGCGAGCGAGCGAGAGGCTGGAGACCGGGACCGGGACACAGAGCGACGTCTAGAGGACGTCCTACGACGAGAACTACGGTGTTCTCGATCGCGACGACGCGGTGAGCGTGAGTGACGGGAGATACGTGATGTTCGGGCACTTCTACGGTCCTCAGGGCCACGGGAAGAGCCTTTTTCCAACTTGTCTTGAGAGTTTTCTTTGTCTTTTGAGACCTCTCCGTCGACGCCTGTACCGTCGTCAGTCTTACGCTTCTTCCAACCAGACTCGCGCAGCTTGTTACGGATGGCTTCTTCGTCCTCTTCGCCGCGTGATGGACTGGGAGACGCCTTGTGACGCGTGTGGCGACGACTCGCGTCCGCCTCCTCGTCGCGCCGACCCATACTGACCGTCAGATCCTGAATGGCGGGAAGGGGGTGGCTATCACCTGATCGTGTGGTCCACATAATAATACCTTATTTGAACAGCATTTTCAGATACTGACATGTAATTTATCAACATTATGTTCTTCTAAAATAAATAACCGAGGGAAAGTATGTCGTTAAACCGAGGGTTAAACGGCTCTGAGCTCAATGAAACTGTCACTGCGATCTTGAAGAGACGCAGATGGTCATTGTGTCTATAACGTGCAGCGATGTACGTCGCCAAGCCCAAGCAGGCCCAGCGTGCCAAGGCGCAAGAGATTGCTCGAGTCAAGACGAAGAAGGGTCCTACCGTCGAGGAATGTGTGGCCAAGAGAGACTTCACTGGCGCTTCGGCTATCCTAGAGTTTAACCTTAAGAGCGATGATGCAGCGGCTGTGACTGGCCCTGCCAAGGCTGAAGAGAAGCGCAAGACTCTCCTGTGGCTGGCCTATGCGTCTTTCCATCTAGGCAACTACCAACGAGCCCTGGACGCGTACTCGCAGTTGCGAGACGTGGAGGATACGCCCGAGATTTACCTATATCGCGCTTGCTGTCTCTTCTACCTTCAGCTGTATAAGGAGGCGACGAAGGAGGCGGAGAAGGGACCTGCAGGTCAACTGCAGAACCGCCTGCTCTTCCATTGTGCCCACAAAATGGGAGACGAGGACAAGCTACTGGTGTATCACCAGCAGCTTTCTGACTCAAAGGAAGATCAATTGTCGCTGGCAGCAATCCACTACTTTAGGAACCACTTCCAAGAAGCGACAGACATCTACAAGCGTCTACTGCTTGAGAACCGCGACGATATCGCACTCAATGTGTATGTGGCCATGTGCTATTACAAGCTCGACTACTACGATGTCTCGCTCGAGATTATGCAGGCGTATCTACAAGCCTTTCCAGACAGTGTAGTGGCTGTGAACGTCAAGGCTTGCAACCAATTCAAGCTCTACAATGGCGCTGCAGCGAAAGACGAGATCAAGACGCTTACAGATCGAGGCTACAACATTGAACAGAATGACCTTGTCAGTCACAATATGGTCGTGTTTGAGGACGGTCAGAACGCGCTCCGAGTGCTACCGCAGTTTGTGGACGCACTGCCAGAGGCCCGACTGAACCTGGTGGTGTACTACCTCAAACATGACAAGCTTCAGGAGGCTTATGACCTTATCAAGGACGTGGAGCCATCTACGCCGCAGGAATATATTCTTAAAGGCGTGGTGCACGCTACGCTGGGGCAGTCCACGTCTTCGCGCCAGCACATCAAGACTGCGCAGCAATATTTCCAGCTAGTGGGCTCATCCCCAACCGAATGCGACACGATCCCCGGTCGCCAGTGCATGGCCTCCTGCTTTTACTTGCTCAAGCAGTTTGAAGATGTCAACATTTACCTCAACTCGATCAAGCAATACCTCTACAACGAAGACGATTTCAACTGGAACTTTGGCATCTCGCTCTGCAACATCGGATCGCATCAAGAAGCGCTCGAGACACTTCTACGCGTACAGCAGGAAGAGTATCGCCACGATTACTGTTACGTGAGCTGGATCACGAGATGCTACATCCTCAATCACAACCCGTCTGCGGCCTGGGATCTATACCTCAAGCTCGACAACTCGGACGACTCCTTCAATCTGTTGCAGCTCATCGCCCATGACTGCTACAAAATGGGTGAATTCCTCTACGCTGCGAAGGCGTTCGACATCCTTGAACGATTGATCCCGATCCAGAGTATTGGGAGGGCAAGCGCGGGGCCTGTGTCGGTGTCTTCCAGCGTGCGGTCGCCGGCAAGGCCACTCGCGTGGAACTCGAGGAGGTGCTCAGCATTCTCAAGGCCAACAACAACCCGCAGGTCGAGTATATTGTGCGCATCATGAAGAAATGGGGGCTGAAAACGGCATCAACGTCTGAAAAGCAATGGCGCTGTAAGCTAGCATTGTCAGTGAAGCCCAATTACCACCGTCAGACAAATACTTTCAGATTGTTACCTTAATCCTGTCACATTCGCTTCAACTGTTGATCCAAAAAGCGTCAATTATTTTAATTCTTGCGCGACTTTGAACGCACATGCTGAATGGACCACGCGATGCCGAGCGAGGCCATAAGGTACAAAATCAGCTTCCTTTCTTGTGGACTTTTGACTCCGCTGCGCCAACGCAAAATACCGACCAACACAGCAAGCGCTCCCAGTTGCTGCAGTCGGCCTAGCCACTTGTACCTCCTGCGGCGTGTAGGCGAAGGATACTGGCGCCCGTTCTGATCCGTGTTGGGGACGATTTGGTCCTCAATAACAGGCATCCTGCATGTCGAATATTTTATTTGAGATATGAGCTCTGACACATCTGTATCTGCAGTATGTAGCCATAATAGCACTTACAGGTGGTGATGAAGTCCGTGGCGACTCGAAGACTTTCGCATCATAGCGTCCGACGTTGCGCTCCTCAGAACTCCGTTATTACTGTGTGAAGATGAAGACAAGAATGGACGTGTATCTCGCACAAAGGATTGCATGTCTGACAAGGAGTAGTTGCGATTGGACTGTCAATATAAAACAAAAATGCAATTGTTAGTGCAACAGATATTGCGAAATCCTGCAAGTTTACTTACCTTCGTCGAGACAACTTTCAGCGACTTCAACAGCGCGATGACATCGGTGTAGTCGTCAACAAAAACTCAGCCTTCGAAGGTTTTTGACCTACGGTGCACGTAAATGTTTTGTCTGCAAGACACAATATGGTTTGAGCATGCCAAGTAAACAGTTATTTGCTGAAACGGTTGTCATAGTGCATACGAGCACCCAAAGTACACTAACCTTTAGGAAGTTCCCGGATTCAGCCATGTCTTTCAGCTGTTCGAACATGAGCTCATCAGCCACGTCATCCCCAATGCAGAGGACAAAATCTGCTGGATTTCCTTCAGCACGCATTTTCGCGAGCAAGTGGCCAACAAGTTTGCCTTTCCCCACACCTTCAGGCCTCACTTCGATGTAATCTTTTCCTTGAACAACGTTCAATGGCCAGCCCTGTTCCCATCAAAATTAGGTTAATTTACTGCCTTGTTGAACCATGCAATATATACTCCAAGCAGCACACGAACCTCAAATACACCCTCGAGGTGTTCCTTTAGCTCAGCAGCTTGTAGCGCCCCAAAATCAAAATCGGACTTGCCGTAGCGAAACAGTACGGCGCTTCTTCGCAACTCTAACGTGGAGCCATTTGTGCGATCAACATAAAGCTGGATAATCCGTTCAGCCTTCACACGCCACTGTTGATGGCCACCATCTGACTGAATAACATCACCGTGCCGTTCCCATGGACGCCCAATACGGGCATCATTTCCCAGCACCGCACGTCGGATAAAGTAACCATGCTCAGCCACGAGCCCTAGTCCTGGTACACCACCGAACTTCTGCGTAAGAAGATCACAGTTGCATCCGCTCACAATGAACACAGTATTCCGAGGGTCTTTGCATAATTGCTCCAACGTCGCCAGTGCGCTCAAGGGCACGTCGGGCCACCTCACACCCATCACTTTTGATACATCAGGAGCTAGCGTCCGGTAGTAATCCAAAAGATCGCGCGGCTCGTGCTGGTGCGATACCCCGGTGCAAGCTCCTGGTCCGTCAGTTTCTACAAAGGCAAAGCAACAGTAAATAATGTATACGCATTGCTATTAGTAAAAATGCCATGTTCTTGCATCTAAACAATTAAAGAGCTTACCCGAAATTGTGCGCTCACTTCCATAAGTCGAAAGTCCAAACCGAAGCCTGTACCCATATATACGTATGACTCTTCCTTCTTTCGCGCATTCACAATATCTGTGAGAACGCATTGAGCCCAACGCCGAGGAGGGTTTGACGACACGAACTGGAAGTCACAATTGCGCCGGTGTTCACGCTCATTGGCGGGCATGTACACGGCATCTCGAAGCGCATCAATAACTTGGTCAAGCTCCCATGGATTCACGGTGAGGGCACCGCTTAGCAGGCGGCTGCTGCCAGAAAACTCGCTCATGATTATCACGCCTGGAGATGTCCTGTACAATAGGCGTCATATCGCAAACATTAGAAACAAGCAGCATTTGTGGCGAGATAAGACAGAACATGGTGTACTTGTGCGTGGCGATAAACTCGAATGGCGTGGTATTCAGTCCATCCCGAAGTACCGTCGTGATCTGTACATCAGTGACACGCCATAGCTACGCGGCTTTTGTACGGAAATTCATCCACTTCTTCGTAGTCCACCACGTTCCCTTTGGCAAGATCGCGGTGCTTGTTGTTGATGGCCTCCACTGCCAACTCAATCTCCTTTTTGCTTTGCAGATAATCTGTCACGCGGCCACGTCGATGGATGCCCTTCTGGATGAGTACAACCTTCCCGATAAAATCCGGGCACCGCGAAAGAAAGCCGTCGAAAGCTAGCATTTTAGAAGGGATACCTTTCAGACGCTCGATCGTATCACATCCCGAGAAAATCTTCTTATCACGATATTTCTGACGTAGAGCTACCACCGTCTCACGGACCTCGTTGTTAGTCAATGTTTCTTCAATACGACGCACATCTATCGCCATGTGACTACAGGTCACCGCGACACGACGTCCACCATAGTCAATACCCAGCTGACCACGTAAGATGGGCTCATAACTCAGTCCCAAAATACGGCGGCACGCCGACATGAAATGGCGCGCATACTCGAATAAATGAAAGCCAATATGGTCAGCATTAAGCATCCCTCTCAGGAGCTCCTTCCTCATGGACAGTGTGCGAAAGACCTCGGACGACGGAACGGCACATGGAGAAACAACCCCACATTCGCAGTTCGTAGTTTGCGTACAATATAGCTCGGCGTCAGCAGCAAATGGTAATCCTGGATCCAGACGATATCTCCTGGCTCATAAAGTTCACAGATCTTGTGTGCGAACAACTGGTTCACATTAGAGTAGGCTTGCCAGGCCACTTTCTGCCACCCAGGGTTCCAGAACTGAGCTGCTGGCGCGAGCTGCTGCTGAGCACCGACATCAAGCACCACATCTACAGGACTGTAGACGTCCACGACGTTGTGGAACGTGGGCCAGAGGGTCTGTTTGCAGTAGTCTTCATAGTACAATTTAGCTTCTTCAACTTCCAGGAATACAGGGTAGCAATTGAGCTCCCGTAGCAGCAGCTCCACCTCCTGACGTTCGTCTAGAGGCACCTCGACATCCACTACGCGTCCTACAAACTTGATGGTCGCGCGCTCCGAGATCTCGTAGTGGGACAGTGTGTTTTGTGACTCGATCATACGGTCACCGGCCCACTCGACCCGCCACCGACTGGTGGTGGCTGCAGTTTGCTCATCCGGTGGCACCTTGAAAAGCCGTACAGGGAGACGGTTGGCGGCGATGATGACGGGCATTTCCGTCGTCCACACGTCTCCAGAGGCATCCTGGGGCCCCACGAAGTCACGGCTGGGAGTTCGAGACGAAGACATACCGATGCAAGTGTGTTATCCACGCGAACAATGCGCAGCGAGGAAGAGATGCTCGCCGGGAGAAGCAGGCTTCTGGCCCGGGTTTATTGCGTATTGAGTGGTAGCTTCAAGGTAATAAGGGTAGAAACGAGAGGGGTTCATACGACATTCGGAAGACATAAGTTTGTTGCGAAAGGTTACGCGAAGGTATGTCAAACTTCAACTTCAACGACTGCAAGATCGGATACCCCCACTATTGCCCTTTGGCTCAAGTGGAGAGATTGTCATTGCTGAAGTCTCGTCGCTCCAGTGATCACCGAGTTCGTCGCATAAAGCCCCCGCCGCGTGTTTGGACATGGGCTGGAGATCGACATGTAGTGTATGAAACTCAAGTTCATCAGCCATATAATGCAACATGTTGCATAGAACCCCTAGTTGACTCCACACGACTTTCAAGGAGCTCCCACAGACATGTGATCGCCCAGGGTCCTGGTAAATATTTCTTGCGTTAGTGCATCACGGCAATCAATTTCTGACAACGGTAACGCGTTTTCTTTCATTTCTGTAGCTGTATCAACTGCTTACTATTGATGTCTCGTGGCGTATACGTGACACCAGGCATTCGAACCAGACGCTAGTCAGAACTGTCAGCATGGGCATATCGTGGCGATCCCTTTGCTCCCACTTTCTTGGTAGAGATTTACCGTGGATTCTCCTTGGCGTCGGGAACTAGCGTCGACATTGGCTGTCGTTGAAAACCTGGAGGCGGCAATCCTGTCGCTGAAGTATGACCCTCGCTGAATACTGTCAAGGTCATTCCTGAAAACGCCAGCTGACGATCACCGCCCAATCCAAGGCAACAAGAACTTGCACGCATGCACGCTCCTACCATGAAATGGGAGTGTATTCTCCTCGGTGTCGGCACCACATATGTTCTCAATTGTTCAAGGAGATCTTGAGAGCTGCTTCGCTGGAGTTTGATCCCGAGGTTACCTCACTAAAGTGAGCCTATCAGCTCGTACGAGGTTACAGGTTCGCGGTTCAGCTGAATTCTTGCAGCATGTTCACGAATATGGCGATTACTGGAGCTGATGTAATTCAGCGATTCAAATTTTAGCTTTAGCGTTGCAGGTAACATCTTATAGACCGCTGCATTGATTTGAGAGGACCTGCAGGCGATACAGGTCATCGAAAATCGCTGCAGTATTTTAATAAGTTGTATCACTGCAACGCAGAATAACTATTTTCTGCTGCAGTCAATGCGTCATTAGTTGCCTTACAACAGCATTTTCATTTGGCATACACGTGCACTGTCCCGTCCGCTAGCGTCAACTTGCCTTGGCCATTAAGTGCAACATGGTTATTCTCCCATTGACCCACGAAGCTCTCGCCATTTGCAAAGAAGCCCGAGCCGACACCGTGCCGTTTGCCGTTAACCCACATACCGTCGTACAGATCACCACCGGCATACTTGCAGAGTCCGCGGCCATGCGGTCGTCCGCCCACACATTCACCAATGAACTTGCTGCTGTCCGGGAACGTGATAGTCCACTCGCCGTCAACAGGCTCATCTCGACACCACTGGCCTTCTTTCGTTATGTTTGAACTTCCGACTGTGAGGACGCCTGTACCGTCGCGGCATCCTCTCCGCCATTGACCAACGTACCGATCGCCGTGATTTGATATAAAGGTGCCTTCGCCATGTTGTAGATCACTTTTCCACTGCCCTGAGTACCTTGATCCGTCTACAAAAATTGTATCACCCACACCCTCGCGACAACCTTCGCACCACTCACCAGAGTACTGCTCTGTCTGTTGTTGTCCAAGTAAAGATGAATGTGTTTCTGCCACGGAAGATATCAACTTGCCCACGCCGTGCTTTTTGCCACGTACAAACTCCCTTCATAAACGCTACCCTCCGCATCTGTGTATTTGCCTGACCCATGAAAGGCGTTGGCCTTCCACTGGCCGCTATAAGTTTCTCGACCACCACTGATTACACAGTGTCCGTAGCCACAACGCTCGTCATTATCCCACTTCCCATCATAAATAAAGTCCTTGGAGCCCGAAGTTAGTACGCCGCTCCCATGACGCGAATTTCGCCCACTGGCCTTCGTAGGAGCTGCCGGTGGCACGTTCAGTAAACAAACCAAACCCGTGGCGGTAGCCCTCCTTGAATTCTCCATCATATACATCCCCATTTGAGTATACATACCGATGGATACCACATTCTGGGTGTGGCGTTAGCTTGCCTCCCTGCTCAGCTTCAGTAGCTAACGACAAACGCTTCGGTGATGGTGGGGGCGTGTTTGAAGACAGTGATACCTCTACAAAGCGCGATGGCGCGCGCACAGCCTTCACAAACACACTGTGTTGCCATTCACCTTCCAGGATGGACCCGTCGGGGTTCACACACACGCCGTGTCCTTCACGAAGGCCGTCCACCCATTCACCCGTATACGCGGCACCGTTGGCGAACTTGCAGGTCCCTTTACCCCATGGGCGTCCACGATGGCATGCGCCAGAATATTTGTCACCGTTGGCAAATGTAATGAGCCATTCGCCGTCGCTAACCTCAACGCCACGCTTCCATGCCCCTCACGGGTCGACCCAGAGGCTTTGGAAAAGGACACACCTTGGCCGTGACGCAATCCTTGCCACCACTGGCCTTCGTATCGATCACCCGAAGCCAGGACAAGGATACCAGTTCCGTGTCGTCGCCCTCGTTCGAAAGCACCAGAATATTCAGAGCCATCTTTGTACTGGCACGAGCCGATACCATGGAATTTACCATCTTCCCACTCACCAATATATTGTACTACACCGCCCATTTCTTCGGCTCTGGTTTTCGCCGGTTTTGCAACTGTTAGCTTGCCAGCACCATGCTTTACACTGTGACGCCACTCGCCGTCATACATATCACCATCACCATTTACGTATACCCTCGTCCATGAAAGCAATTGGCACGCCATTCACCTGTATAACTCTCCCCACCGCCTGTACCCCCACCTCCCCGCCGCGTGCTATGTCCTTGGCCGCAACGCATATCATTCACCCACTCGCCATCGTAGATATACCCGCCGCTTGCTTTTGATGTTAGGATACCCCGCCCGTGCCGTTTGTCAGCCAGCCAAGAGCCATCGTAATGACTACCTGTAGCACGCTCCAAGTACTGACCGAATCCCTCCCGCTTACCTTCTACAAAATCACCCTCGTATTCATCCCCGTTTGCGTAGATGTACTTAGCTTTCCCTTCCTGAGGTGGTGATTTAAGTGTTCGAGAAGGTCCACCCGAGCCACTTCTTGTAAGTCTTCGCTGACGACGTGCTAGGTCCAGCCATTGTGCGTAATTGCTTGTGGTTTGCCACGAAAGTGTCCAACTCCATCCGTAATCTGCGCAAAAGGCCGAACGTGGGTTGGGATGCTCTTCATCGTCTATGAGACCAAGGCTGTCTAACACTGGAGCCGATATCTCTTCGATCATTGAGAGGAACGACGCCGAAAACAAACTGCTCGTGCTCGAGCCCGTGCCAGCTTGCCCATCACTTTCACTTTTGCTCTCGGAATACATGATTGCAGCCAGCTCAGTGTCCAACAGCCCCTCAAAATATAAGCGGCATTGCTCAAGCACCCATTCATTATCGCGAGTTCGTTGGCCAGCTATCCGCATCTGCATTGGTGCGACTGGGTCTGTAAAGCGCCGCGTCAGATTACCAGCCAACGCTGAAGTTTTCGCCCCAAAAGCGAATGCGTGCTCGCTGGTAACTGTTGGATATGCCTTTACTTCCCCGCATCCAGATCCAACACGAGATCGAACCGTGAATCTTCATCCTTGACCAGAAGCAAGTTACTTGTCCCCAGCAAAAGACCGCCATTTCCTGATAAAATTTCCTTCCCATATTCTAACGAGCAGCACGGTTGCACGATAAAAACGTCACTGCACTCTTGTAACAGAGAATGAGCAATTTGAGAAGGGAGCATGGCAAGCAATGCAATCACAGCCGCAGATGCTGCGCTGACACTTGCTGAGTAGCAGGCTACACGACCTTGTAGCAGCAATGCATGCAGCGTTGCAACCACATCGCTACCACCAAGACGACGCACCATCGCTGCATTGGGCAGCAGTCCATTGGTCAAACTCTGCTGCTTCTCCAACAAGTCGTAAAACCGTGTGAGCATCTCAAAACTTCTATCAGGAGGCTCTTCTTGGTAAAACATTGTCGCCACATTTCTCAATTGTGTCCTCAGATTCCCAAACACTTTCAGTGACTGCTTTTTGCTTGGTGCTAAAAGCAGCATCAGGAATCTCTTCTGTTTGCTCCGTCTTGTGGACAGTCGAGGGTCTTCAAATGCGATACCCAGCACTGTGTGAGCCTTCTGATTACCATGCTTTGGCAGGCAGAAGAACGTCCCTGAATTGCGATTTTCAGAGTCTGCAAACTGAATTTCTCGACTGAAAATTTCTTCTTCGTCGTCATCTTGAACGTCTTGACTCCAGTCTTCATCTTCATCGAATCCAAAACTCAATTCATTATCTGCTGTGACTATCGAATTCATTGATGAATTCAGTAATTTTCCACAAGAAAATATTTGTTCCTCATCGAACGCGAAATTGTCAGTAGAAAGTGGAGGAAGAGCGAACTCTACACAATCTGTCAATTCTTCCTCAGTAGTTTGGTCGCTGTTGTCGTTGTCCACGGAGAATGTCGCGACCTGAGAGTCCTGATGAACACACACAACTGCAAGACCAAGTACTTGAGGCAACCATGGAGCTGTGTGGATGCTGCCCTGTCGACTAGCAGTGCGGCCAAGCAAGCCTCCATCCATTGTCGCCAATTGCTGATTATTGATTGGACGAAAAATACATACTGGAAGTGTCAATTCAAGTTGAAGACAGGCAGCGCTATGAAGAGCTACACTATGGAGCAACTATCATAGCGCTCTTGGAAGGTGCTGAACTTTATAGACTCTATTGCACTATTTAGTTCGGCGATGAATGGAAATATGATCAGGATGGATGACGACCAAGAATTGCAAGGCAATAGTTTGCAACGGGGCAGTGAAATTAACGGAGACTACTGCTATGCCACGTACCGTACGCCACCACCACGTTCGGTGTCTGTATCAACTCCACAAAGCAATTGGACAGTACTATCGTCGATGCAGCATTCAGCAATCCTAGGCGAGCAGAAGACCAAAATGCCGCTGATGGTTCGCGTTCAGTATGCACGAGTGTTGGCAGGTGCCGGAGTGAGTGTGGCGGTGCTGATGATCCTCGTTGGGGTCTTCGCGAGTGGTGTACCTGTCGGTTCTCGCGACACGGTAGCGTCGGTGACTGTGCTCAACAAGTACAATTTCTTCACAGGAACCGTTGCAGGAATGCTGGCCAAACCGTTTGAGATGGCAATCGCATTGTTTGTGCCCGTGCTTAGCCTCGTGCTTTCACCACGGAACAGTCTACAGAACGAGTCGGTCGCTTGGCGAGCGTTGATTTTCTGTGCTCAAGGAACGCTCGGTGCGTTGCTCACTGGAGCCTTCAGCACACTCAATGTGCAGCAGTTGGACCCCGTTGTAGTGCCCACCATTATCGCCTCCGACTTGTCCTCGCCGTCGTCGCTGGATACAGCTTTGTCGTCAGGATCGGCTTCAATTGGCGATGATCTGCTGTTTTCACTCCGAGCGACGGCCGACACACTCCTGCGGACTGCAATCCTGCCAGTATACGTAAAAGCGACCGAAAGCGTTTGCCAGGGTCGCGGTGGGTGGCCGAATATCGCTACGATCTACGCTTTCTTCGCCAACGACTGGCTCATCGATCTCTTACCAAACGGCCATAAGGCTTCTTTTTCCCTGCACTCTAGTGTCGGTGCATTGTCGTCTGCTTCCACAACCGACAGCAATTTTGAATTGGACTCTAGTGCGTCTTCAGAGAGCACTATTGCCGCCGACAGATTCAACGCTTCTTTATCGGCGAACCTGCTGCTGTACATGATGTTCTTCTCACAGACGTTGCTGGCGTGGGACGGGCTTTCCTATCTGGAAAACAGCTCGTTGGCGCAATTCCAAGATGTCGTAACCTCGTGGCGAGCAGCTGAAGATACGAATGGAGAGAGTATTACAGACTTCGAACTTGCAGCAAGCATGATGCTGAACAAGACCCTGAGCGAGCAATCCACGCGTTTGGGGTTGAATTTTGACACTGCAGCAGCTTCCTTCAACGCCTCACGCATTAGGTTGTCGGCAGACATCGACTTTGACGTCGTCACACTTGAGATTCCATTCGATGAACACGCCATCACGTCCACGAATACATCGGTGTCAGCGTCTGCCTCGAATTCTGCTCCGAATTCAAGCGATACACGAATTCGTAGCTTCAGCTCCATTACTGAGTGTGGCGGAAGCGCATGCTTAGTCCCCCCACCTGGAGATTCTTTCTCGGCGACGGCAACATTGGGGGATGCAGGATACTCGCAGTGGAATGTCGAACCTCAGATTCAGGCTTTTTCGGCTTGCATCTTCGAGGACGGTACAGAGTATATGACGGCCGACTATTTGCATGGTGCCAGCTGCACACGGCGCTCCTCAACGTCTTTCTTGGTCTACAGCTTCGCACGTCGTGTAGTCGCCGATGCGATGGTCCTTGAAAACGCGAGTTCAGCTAACGCTTCACCTATGGCATCGGTGACGAATCTGCAGCGCTACCACACAATTACACTGGGACGGCTGTCCTGGCGCACGAAGGACTTAGCGAATGAGTTCAATGCGGCCTGCGAGGTTAGTGACAAGAACAGCGCCTGCATGGGACTCACGATACCGTTAGCAGCTGATAATTCGTCGACATCGTCCGTCAGGCATCTGATCGTCGGAGAAAGCTACCTTCCAGTCGGTTCACTGGGCAAATTTGACGGGTTATACTCGCGTTGGACCCCACTTGCAATGGTGACGACACCCAACGACATGCAGGAGACTTGCTCTTCCATCGCAATGTGCGCCACTTTGAACATGAAGACTGGCAAAACCTCGACGGACAGTGCTCATCCAGTGTGGACGTGTTTGCAACGCAAGTTGACCAGAACCGCTGGTATATGAGCTTTGGACTGCAAGAAACCTACACTGCGGCGATTTTTCTGCTCTTCCAGAACGCCGTTGTCCGGGAGGAGATCATGAACACCGACGGCGCTCATACGCTTAATTTTGCTGGGAGCAGCACAGTCGTAACACTAGAAGCGCGGATCCCACTGGCATCGGTATTGATCTCCGTGTTCGGCAGTGTGATTATACTTGTTGGTGCGCTCTGCATTGCAATTGCTGGTCGTCGCCAGGAGGGCACAATTCAGCGCGATTTAGGCGTGGAAGAAATTGCGAAGGTGTTGCTGGTGGACCATCGTTTTCCTCGAGTCATTCTGGATTGCACGGTAGATGACCCTGACGGATGTATCCGCCGCCCGTTGCATACTTTCCATATCGAAGCGCTCGTACTGCGTCAAACGGAACCGCAATCCAGCAGCAGTGGAGTCGAATCTGGGGTCTTCATTCGGTACCCGCCGCGGTTCGAATCAACCGGAACATGCTGAAGATCTGAACACGCTCAATGGCGTGCACTGCACGACACTACGAGCACATCTCGCGTTTAATACCTATCCGGATACATCTAATTGTAGCCCACATCAAGATGGCATGTTGACGACCGGCACTGTATTAAATTAAGTTGTGGCATTTCTGCATGGACGCATGCTTGTGCCAATCGTAAAGCACCACAAATCGTTTCTGCAGGTGCCCCCATCCATCAGCTGCGTGTGTGTCAAACTGACACGTAAATGCTACGCTGGTTCAAGACTTGATTGAGTTAAGTGCGGCTTGGATTCGGAGGTGTAATGTAATGTTGGAGGCCATGCCTTATTCCTTTACCTGTGGTGGTGATCTTGAGGCATCGCTTCGACGCATGTGTCAGCCCCTTATTTCGAATCGGCTTGCTTATGGCTGAGCTTCTCGTGCAGCAGCTGGTGCCGATGCGTATCGTCAACACGGAGGGGCGACATGCAACAAACTCCAATAATAGAGGCTCTATATGGCAGAGAGTAGCATCTGCCATGCGGAATACTTAGCAAAGATCTTCTAATAGAATGAACGCCTCTACGTGAATTGGCCACTATGAGACTGAACCTGGTGGATGTTACGGTCCCCATACATCATGGCGATCTTCTTCTACAAGAAGTCGGTCCGCCCCTCATATAATGAGTTCCAATAATGGTTACTATTATTGTTTTGTGTCTGGTCTCTACACTTGACGGTATACTCAACTCTAGTGTAACAACTGGCCCGATTTCCCAAGCAATTCCCCGTCCCCTCTCGTTTCCCGCACAGACCCCACGACCAGCAGCCTCAGTCAGTCATTTAGCGACCAAATAAACCCTCGTTGGGCACGCTCCCCATGTCCAGCAGCGGCAGTGCTACCGCCGCAAGACCAGAGGATTACGGCGATGTGGCTCTCCTGTACGCCAAAATGGTCACACAGGTGCTGTCCACCGCCATGAGCGCCTTCGTCGGAACGCGTCATATACTGCAAATCATTGCTCTTAAGCAAGCCGAACATGCGCGAAGACAACTACAGACACCCATGCTGGCAGCCGCAGACCACTGCGGTAGACGCTACACAGCACGGAGCAGTGGAGGTAACGCCCCTACTCCTCCAATGATGAACCTGGCCGAGTCCCCAGCATTGCACGGTCCAAGCTGCAATACAACCGCCAATACCCACTTGTCTGATGACACTCAACACCGTCAGGACGCCATGTCATACCGTATCCAACAGAGAGAGAACGCACTGTATGCGCCTGTAGGAGGCCCAGATTTGTCTACGAATGAAGAGGACGACGACCGACCAAGAGTTTCTGTAGCTTCTAGGATCTTACGAGTCATGTGTCTAACAGATTTCATCTTCTCATTATCTGGATTGGTGGTGACAGGAGTGGAGCTATGGGCGCCAGAGTCGGGAGACAGTTTCCAGTTGACTTTCTGGGCTCAAGCACCACATTGGTGCTCTCAAGTGGCGAGTTTCTGTTGGGTAGCGACTTTGGCTTTGTATATTGCCAAGAGGAAGAACAGATCGAGCTTTGACGTGGCTATTGCCCATGCGATTATCTGGATGCTCGTGGTGTTCTACTGGGTCTTGGAACTTTATTCAAGCTACTATGAGAGTTCAGGATTTGTGAACGCCGCCAAGATCATTTGGAAGATCATGGCCGTCGGGAATTTCATGATCATTAGTCTGTGCTGGATAAACTTTGCAAGGCGGTGGCGACGACAGGAACGACGTAAAGGAGCTTATGTGGTGTCCAAGTTGGCGTCCTACACGCTGGCATTTTTGTGTTTGTCGGCCCAATTGTCATCACAGATCTGGCCAAGGGACTGCATAGCTCAGGAGCTGTCATGGACACGGCGTCAGTCATCTTGGCCATGTGGCCGTTCGTAAACGCCGTCATTTACCTCACCAAGCCTTCATTGTGTCTCCGAATTTTCCAGGCATCGCCCAACCGCGGTGGAAAGCGTGGGACAAAAGATTCGACGGACGGTCTCCCCAACGGCCTCAATCGTCCTGGTAGTCGACGGTTTTTGGGTGGAGGCAATGGCTCGGCGGACGGTTTGTCCGGTGGGAACGGAACTGATGGTACCTGTCAGAAGCTGCTCATGTCGCCGTCGCACCATGAATTGAAGGGTTTGGAGATCGGAGACAAGATCGGAGAAGGTGTGGCAGTTGTTTATCTGGGCAAGTGGCGAGGTGCCAACGTGGCTGTCAAGATGAAAGCCGTGCTTGCTGCGTTGGAAAGCGCGGCTGACCTAGCTGAGTTCCAGCACGCATGTAACGTGGAGATTCAAGCCGAAGCGGAAGTTATGCGTGGCTTGTGCCACCCGAACATTGTGCTGTTCATGGAGGCTGGATTTTACCGCGGGTCCATCTGCATCATTTCAGAATACTGTGCCCGAGGATCACTACGCGACGTCCTAAAGCAGGAACAAGTACAGAGCCTCAGCTGGCCCACGAAGTTACGCCTGGCGCTTGGTATTTCTCATGGTATTCAGTACCTGCATAACGCGAATCCGCCCATGATTCATCGCGACCTCAAATCTCCCAATGTATTGGTGGACGACTCGTGGCATGCGAAGATTGCAGATTTCGGCACGTTGCGTTTTTCAGAGATCGTTTCATCCGCAGCACAACTGCAGTCATCCCAGACGAAGGTGCGAAGTTCAGCTAAAATCCCCGTGGTGGAGATGACGGGACTTGTAGGTACCACGCGCTGGATGGCGCCGGAGGTCATGCGTGGCGAACACATTTACACTAGCAAGGTGGATATCTACAGTTTGGCGTTGATTCTGTGGGAGCTCATTGAAGGCAAGCTGCCGTTTGAAAACACGCGGTGGAATCACGAGGTTGAAGACTTCGTGCTGAAGGGTGTGCGACCTAACATTCGTTCGGATTTGTGTCCTTTGCGATGGAAATTGCTGATTGTGACCTGTTGGCAAGCGGACCCGCGCGAGCGCCCCACGATTCAACAAGTGATCAACAGCCTGCAGCGCATTGGGCGTGAGGAAGTTTGGGATCCGACAGGGCCACGATTCACAGGTGTTAGTCAGTTGGGTACGTCATTATCATCCTCAGTGTCATCGTGGACTCCCCAACTGCAGTTTTCAATGGCATGGAGCGACGGAACAACAACACTTTCAACCAGCCACTTGATGAGAATCACGCCAGTGAATCCGATTCGGACGCTGAAAGCTTTGCGGAGGAATTTTCTTACGTTCCGACGCTCGAGTCAGTGGCGTCACCAGCCGTACTTGGCGGATCGTCCGATGGTAGTCACAAGTCTAACTCGCGCTCTCGTTCGCGTGACGGTTCGATGGATACTTCTGCAAGCAGCCGATTGAGTGCCGTGAGTAGCACTAGTAGCACGGTTAGCATGGGCTGCAATGACAGCGGCTACTTCGGAAACAGCCACGTCCTCAACATGCATGATTCAAGCGGCAGTATGATCAGCAACGGCAGTCTTCATGGCAGCAGTGTTAGAGATAGCTCCTTCTCTGGTAGTCGATCTATGGGAAACAGTCGAACGCCCAAGATCAAGAAGAAGCGCCCCGAGTGGCGGCGCCGCACCGACACAATCCAGGAAACGCAACCGATGGATCTGATTGACACGTCGCCGCACACGTTTGTCGAGTCGTCCCGAATGGGACGCCGTTCATCGTCAATATTTAACCTCTCGCTGCTGTGTGTCAACCCAGGTGTAAGGTACTAGTATGAAGTTGCTTAGCCAGCTATAGTAGCTCATTGCGTTCATGATATTTGTTGCTGTCCTACAATGTTCGGCGCTCTCCGTAATAGCACAGGCTTCTTAGTCACTTTTTCTTTTTCTTGCCTCCCTTTTTGCCTCCCTTCTTCTTGCCTTCAGCTTTGCTAGCACGGTTAAGCAGCTGGAAGAGGTCTCCAGGAGTGACGCGTCAACTAGGAAGGATAGCAACTTCGTGTTCTCCTGTACACAGTAAGACATGATGTCAGAGCCAAACCAATATTCAAAGTAGTGATTGTTGCGCACCGGTGCAAGAGCTGGCAACAGGATGTTGGCACCTTCAGGTTCAATCAAATTGAAGGTGAAATCCACATTTTCCAGAGACTTGCTACGCAGTAGCGCATCACGAAAGGCTGTGAGTGCTTCGATGTTCTGCAACAAGAAACACATATTTCGTAAGAGCAGCTAGTTATTGACTGGTGGCAACGAATATGCTAACCGTACCGTACGAATGCCGTTGTCGGACAAGTTCAGCGTAGCGAGTTTGTGTGAACGTGCAAGGCCAAGCGAGAGGTGAAGCAAACCGTCGTCGCCCGCATGATTACCCTGTAGTGACAACGTCTCAATTGCGGAGCTCGGCAAACTTATTAACTGGGCAAGCTTGATGCAGCTACTAGAGCCCACGCCACAATAGCCCAGGTGAAGTTGCTATCAGCATAGGACACAAGAATAATTCAGTGAGATCGATAAACTCCAGGATTTTCGCTAACATAAAGGTAGAATGCACCTTCAACGCCATGTTGCTGAAAAGGCCATCCACGAGCGCACTAACGCCTGCGTCACTCAGCTCAGCATTGAAATTGAGATTCAATGTGAGCAGTCCAGGTGCTTTCTGTTGGGACAAGACATCGGCCAGCGCTTTGCACCCGTCCTCTCGAATCCCGCAGTCCAATAACTCCAGGTACGCAATATTCACACCCGAAGTGGTGGACAGTAAACTTGCCTGACAATTGGAAAACTGGAAATGAGACTTCCTGTTTATTGAGCGGATAGCACACAAGACATACGATAGCGGCAGCGCCTTCATCCCCAATTTCTTGCTTCCAAATGCGAATGTACCGCAGCTGAGTGTACGGTCCATTAATGATTCCTGGTCCACTGCCGTGAAAATGACACCGTTAAGGAAAACTATTGCCTGCTGAACAATACCAACCGCCCAGGCAGTTGACAAAATCGCGATACAAGCAAATGGCAATAATGAAAGGATATCATAATGGCCATTGCCATGGCGCGAACGCCACCGGACCGAGGGTCCCAACGTCTTCACCCTCCAGAATGAACTACACAAAACAAAAAATCGTTAACCGTTCGGATAGACGAGCATTTTTACTATATCAAAGCCTCCATTACATTGACGAGATCTCCATCTTCCTCTTTGCCACGGAAGAGGTCGTTCACGTGGGGGTTTGACTGAACGCCAATTGCTCTTAACAAGTTCAGCACAACACCGAGTCAGTAGAATGAATGACCAGAGTCTGCAAAGCACGATAGTCCCAATGCGTACTTGCACGCTTTGCCGTAGTTGGCTGCAACGATTTGCCTTGTCACAAGGTTCTCGTCCACGACAGCAGCCTTGGGCTTCGGTTTGGCCTTCTTGCTCATACTGTTCGATCTAGTTACCTGACGGGACCCGAAACGACACCAAGTGAACGGACTAAAATGTATCCATACCAGCTCAACGGCAATGATTTGTAGTTTAAACTACATTTTCTTGCATACCCGTCGGATGTAGAGGAAGGAGAGTCAGAAAAGGAGGTTCGGAGAGTAGAGAGCACGTTCAGTGGGCATAACTTGTTGCAACAGTGATAGACGATAAAATGTAGCCATGTATCAAATGGGTACATTTTCTCATTTCTTTAACTATCACTGATTGGTTTAAAATCCCATCTTCAAGATCGTTCTGATTCGCTAAAACGTTTCTAATAGAGTAGAGGTTGACTTGCGGAAAGAAGACGCCATCAACACATTGCACGACCCGACCAGGCACCTCAAGCATGGAGTCCCCCAGCGAAGAGGAAGCGCTCCCAGTCAACAACACCTCTCCTACACCACCTACGAACACTCACATAACTAAACCTTCTCGTGCGATTTCAATAGATGTCGTAGAACCTGAGAAATTAAGTGAACAAGTGTTTACCGACTCTGCCCATAATTCTACCACCACAGAGCTGCGATCCAGAGGATCACTTCACGACCAATTGGGCGTGAAATGAACAAGAGAAGACCTGACCATTTTGTGGTTGGCGTAACCTGCCGCTCGCTCGGTGGCGTGCCGACAGAACTCCGTTCCCGGGTCTGGAAGGAGCTTCTAGGCGTCGCCCATAGTGAGCGTCTGAATCTGGACCAGAGCATCCTACAGGTGGAGGAAGATCTGGACAACCAAAGAGTGATTGCTGCTGACGCCTCACGCACTCGTGGCAATGAGCCGCGGTTTAAACAGCCAGAGACGGTGGAGTTAGTGATCAAACTGCTCACTTACTACTGTAAGTGTCGTAGCATCCAATACAAACAGGGGATGAACGAAGTTCTGGCACCTTTCTTGCTGCTCACAGAGCAACGTGAAGGCAGTAAAGAGAGTGTGCCGTTGGCAGAAGGGGTGGTGTTTCAGTGCTTTTACGCGCTGATTGACAAGTTCCTGCCTCACGTGTTTGTGGACCGAGAGTTCAGGTCGTTGCAGTGTTCGTTCCAACTCTATCGGCTGCTGATGCTGTATCATGACCCGGAGTTGTGTCATTATTTGGATCAGCATGACATGACCCCAGAGTTGTATGTGACCCCGTGGTTTATGACGCTGTTTGCACGCCTACTGCCGCCAGAGTTCGTGTTCTACCTATGGGACTTTTTCTGCTGGAAGAAGACCCGTACCTGCTGCACTTTGTTGCTTATTCGCTTGTTGCGGCCAACCGCAAGCGCATCTTTGAAGCGGATGTCGCCATGCTGCCACAAGTGCTCAGTTCCTTGACATTTGCCTCTTATGACGAGCTGGAACAAGTGTGTACAGCCGCACTGACACTTTCGGACGCTACCCCACGCTCGTTCAAGCGTGATTTGTACTCGGTCTGCTACGGAGGCTTTACGGAAGCCATGGCGCCATTTCTTGAGCAATTGTACTCGTGTTCGAGTCTGCAAGTGTATCCAGAGGAGTTGGTCCGTAACCTACTCGATCGATTGGCTTCTAAAGCCAAAGAAAAACACATGCCTGTGCTGGCACCAGCCGCGCCGGTATTACAGGATGACCATCAGCTTACGAGCCTTGAGTACTCACTGAACCCGTTGCTGTCTCCCGGCAGCGACGATGCGCCTCGCCTCTATCCTTCGAGTCGTGATGAAGACGATTCAAGTGCACTGAAGTTTATCGTGCTGGATTGCAGACCAGCAGAGGAGTTTCACAAGTGCCACCTCAGCTTGTCGCACCATATTGATCCAAGTGTTTTGAAGAGGCCAGATGCGCTCGATGTACTCATGAAGGGTTTTGGACACATGAAAGGTTGCCATTTTTGCTTTGTCGGTCCCTCTGTGGACGTCACTGCGCTCAAGCGATCTTCTTCAAATACGAACGTGCTGAACCCAATTGTTCGTTTGGTAAGAGTCATATCGAACGACAAATCACTGCATCAGTCACCTCAAGTATCGATCAAAAGCCAATCGAGATCACTGTAGCCGTTGAGGTCGCAGGGGAGGTGCCGCCGTCATTTTCATCGTCAGTGGGACCTGCGACCTTGTCCCGTAAACAGAGCCCTGGCGAGCCTGGCGCTTTGGCCAGCGAAATTGGCAGCAGCGGTGCGTCCAAGGTGCACGCAGAACACATGTCAGTGACTCGACTTGTACTAATGTTCTTGCAGAAGGGTTTCAAGTACGTTAGTCGACTCGACGGTGGATTTGACGAGCTTGAGAGAACAATTCGAGATATGGACACATTCTCACAGGAGCAGCTCCTTGTATCGTCGCCGTTACCTGACCCAACTAACAATGAGGCATTAGCAACACCTGAACCGACTGGGGCTCATCACCAGGGGATTTAACCTGCTTTCTAAAATCGGGCTGAATCGTTCGCGTGGGCCGTCTCAAGATGATTTTGTGATAGAAGCCAGTGGCAGTTCACACACTATGCAATCCGAAGCAACTAGTGCCCCTAACAGTGGAAACATTTCCGCAGCTTTGTTCTTTGTCGGCCTCAAGCAGTGGCAGCTCGAGGCAATTGACGAAAAAGGCAAAGAAGAATTCGACAGTTTCTGCTGTATCGACGTTGTCTCAGCGTTTGATGCTTTTGAAAGCAGCAGCTAAGGATGTGGTTTCATCGTCAACTTCAAGCGCATCGAGTCGAACCAATAGCAGCCAACAGCCCCTATCCGGTGATGCTTTTGCCGAGGATGGTGTCGCCGAAGCGAGACGCGCTGCGGATGAGGAAGAGTGGGTGGAAGTATGCAAGTCTGATGTGCTAGACAAGAGTAACAGCCAAACTAAAGAAGTGGAGCTGCAGCCTGGCCCCATTGGGATCATGTTCCAGAAATCACGCACATCAAAGAAATTTCAAGCCGTTGTAGACAGTGTCGTTCCGGACAGCCAAGCGGCCGCAAGTGAGTTGATTGAAATGGGGGATCTTCTCGTTGCCATCAATGGAGAGAGCTTGGAGGATGTGTCATTTCTCAGCGTCATCGAGCTTGTGATTGAGGCGTCGCGGCCAGTAATGCTGCGTTTCCTGACCCCGCACTCGCTCAATGCGCAGAAAAACAAGGATGCTCTAGACGATGCAATTGCCATTCCACCGTTAGCACCTACATTGGTAAGTGCCACGCGACACTCCATCTGTATTACGTGGGACAAATTATCGTTGCCTGCTGTACCCTCAGTGGTGCCGCACTACCAACTTCAGTTTGCGAAACAGGTCGGGGATGAGTTTAATCCTTGGGTTCCGGTCTCCATGAAGCAAGAAGGAACAACAGCAGAAATGGATACAACAGGAGTTACTGGCCAAACGAACGGCACGATGGTCGGCCTAGACCCAGGTGAGTCGCTTGTATTCCGCGTACGTTGTGGAGATGGTCGGCGGTGGGGACCTTACAGTCTATCCAGCGGTTCTATGAGGACTTTGGACGACCGTACTGCAGCACCCACTTCAGGTATTATAACCCCGACGGCTGCACGTCGAGAAGGCCTTAAATCCGCCATTTTCCTTCCAGGCGTCTGTCCTGAGTACGTGGAGCGCGGGTGTTTCTTCTATCGCGTACTTCTTGCACTACGAACCCGCCGCAGGCCGGACTTCAACGGTGAAAAGCTGGATATCGTGCTAGAAAGAGGTGTGATCATCAAGTGCTCTGAGCGGCTTGTGTGTCCAGGCACGAACCAGGTGTTTGTTCGTCTCGCTCTTGGTCATGGCGACAACAATGCTGAGCAAGACAGAGGATATGAAGGAAGTGATGGCGAGCTGATGCTACTTCGCAATGGCCAAAGAGAGGCGGATGATGATGCAGTCGGTGTATGGGCATTTGAAAACACACCCGATGGAGATGTTGTACTCGAACGGCTCCCAGAGTCTGCCGTCGAAGAAATTGGACCTTCACTGCAAGAACAAGCCAAATCTATGGTCCAGTCGTTCCTTAGTGGGCGTGGTATCAAAACACCTATGGGTGACAATGGCAGTTCCAATAACACAGTTTCGATCAGCTCCATGATCTCCACGACCACTAGTTCCAGCAGTAGCGGAGGCGCTAACTCCGCGTCATCATCTCGTACCCCTGCCGCGCCTCACATCCTAAACGTGTTCCCTGCTTCCAGCACGTCAGTCATTGTGACATGGGACCCAGTAAATGACGTGGGTGTGACCAAATATCAGATCCAGTATGTCAAGGACCGGCTGGCTGCGATGTGGTGGACTGTGAAGCCTGATATTGACATCGATATGTTAAAGTTCACGGTCACGGGTTTGTTGCCTAACACAACATACCTCTTCCGAATTCGCAGTGGAACAGAGGGCGCTGGGTGGGGTCCTTATAGTGACTCGAGTGAGCGCTGTCGCACTCTCATTAACGGTAGTACTTCGGTAAACAACGCCCCTAGTGATGACGATAGCGAACAACCGGCAGCACAAGCCCGTACTAGCAGCAGCAAGAAGCACTCATCACCGACAAATGCACCCCAGAGTGCACCGGTCCGCACAGGTAGTACAATTTTGGACAAAGCTGTGGCTGTAGCTTCGCGGTTAAGACGATGATCAAACTCGTCCAACAGCCCTCAAGTTGAAGGTTCAGCCGACGAAACACGAAACAGTATTAAAGATGACGATGACAGTGACGAAGCACAGCAGAATGAAGATGAAGGTGACAGGAAGAGTGAAGTGGAGCCACCATCGCCCAACTGTATTAATCTAGCCAGTTGGAAGGCCTCATCGAACGAAGCACACAAAGATTTCCGCTTCTACCGCGTTGTCAAGTTTGAGGAGCAGGATGAAGACGCTCAATTGACCCGTCTGGGAGAGCGAGAATTAGTGGTGACTCCAGCTGTGCTTCTTGTACTAAATGTGCTAGCAGCCATGCGTGAAGGCTTTGCACTGGTGGAGGAGTGGCGGCCTTTGACGTCGCTCACGGGGTCTCAGAAAGAGACGAGTTGGACAACTCGCTCGTCTTTAATTTCAAGGTACGTGCTTTCTGAATGGTATACTTACCCTAACGGCCTACGACTGACAACCGACCGTTTGGTTAATTGAAATTGTAGAAATATTCGGCTGATTCGGCTACGGAGGCACTAGAAAGTGAACGGTTGATAGTTGTTGTGGATGGGGCCAAGACTTGCGCTCAGGTTGTGCAGGAGTACGCCAACGCGACGAAAATAAGCCGTGACGAGTAATTTGTGTTGTTAATGTTGATAATTAGAAGAGGTGGAGATAAATACTAGCAGCCTGAATTGGCGCTTTGGTAGATGAAGCTCATGCGAACTCACCATTCCATTATGGCACGTATTTCTAGTTGTGATTTAGTATTCGCGTCATTCCCCTGCATCGGACTCATTGGAGCTATTTGATGCAGAGCGGATGGTTTGAAGAGTGAACAGCGTGTGGGTAACGTGACGTTGGAACTTGAGCTTTGTCGGAGTCAGGCGAGCACAATGACGGAAATATGCTAAGGCAGCCCAATATTCGTGCAGCGCAACGCTAGTCAGCTACAAGACGACAAAATGACAACAGAAAGTGAGTACAGCAGGCTACAATCGCCATGTACAAATGCACGAATGCTTACCCCAAGTAGGTAAAAGATGCCCACAGCCTTCACACTAGAGTTCTGATGATGTGCCTCCCTCTCCATGGCGACAGCACTTCAAGGACACAATTGTATGCTTCTAGTTCTGCCATGACACAAACGTTATTCATGCGTCAGCGTGAAATCAGTACAAACGACAAGCATTGTCGAGATTTTGCCTCACTCACCGTAAAACCAGCGCGCCAATTGCAGACGGATTCCTCGTGTGGTAGCATCCGCCTGTTGCTCCATTGCGTAAAATGTCCGCCAGCATTTGCTGCCGGCCTGGATGAGGTGTGCTTTATGGTGTAAATCCGATTCTGTGTTTTTAGGTGTAGTCTTTCGCCGCCAACGCCAGAGCAGTTCCCAATGCAATACCGCGAATAAATCAAAGTCCCAACCAGTCTGCTCCAAGAGAGCAAGAAGTGTATCCGAGGAAAAGGAGAGCGCCATCATCGAAGGACATCATGCCCCACAGCAAGTCGCAATCTCCAGGTGTAAAGTCTATAAACTTATGTTTGAAGCTTGCATGCAGTCCTTGTGTCACAGAAATCGAAGCGATATCTCCGTTGGTTTTAACAAATTCCGGGTTGGGCTGAGACTCAATTGTTGCGAAGAAAACGTCAAACGTATCACTTGCTGGAGCCGACACCACTTGTGAGCGCGCGGATATACCATTTGTGCTGCGATCAAGGTTCTGGAAGAACATCTTGAAAACCTCGAAGTCCACTGGAAGGCAAAAGCAGTCTGGGTGAGGCGACAGCTGTGGCAGTTCTAGACTGATTGTCTCGGATGTCTCCTTATCATGGCTACTGGTAGTCGTAAGGAATGCGCTGGAGATAGCGTCACGGAAGGAAAAACCTGCATCTCCTGCCAATATTGCTACTGGGAATGACTTCTGCTGCACATTTTCATCTTCATCTTTGTCAATGAGTGCCAAGAAGAACTGAAGTGCCTCCACAGGGAAGAGAACGATCCCTGTTGATTCAGTTGCTCCAGTTTCTGCTGCAGAAATTGGGGTGTGCATCTGACATTTGAAGTTGTCTAGAATTTGCAGCAGTGTTTTGTTGAGTCGATTATCTTCATACACTGCTTGCGTGGATCTGCAATAGCTCGTAAAATTATGTGCATGTCTGCGATGCTAGATGTGTCTTCAGTGAGAAGCGCTTCCTGGACCATTACGCCATTCTCACTCGAGTTGTCGCTGTCACGACACGGATTATTCCCCGTCGTCATCGGGGTGTTTTTTGCTGAGTGGCCATGGTAAAAACATCAGCGCGCAGCGAGTCCAGGAAGTAGTTGCCAATGAGTACGACGGGGCCATTGCTACCGACATGCCACCAACGCTGGGAATGCACCAATTCCAGCGTTTTCCTCTTTCTGGATGATAGTGGATTCCCATGGACGAAGTCATACGTATCGAAGAGTGCAAAGTCCAACTGCCCGCGCTCGATAAACAGGCGGAAGCACTCCATTTGCTGACGTGAATGCAGAACCTGCTCACTTAAATC
This sequence comes from Phytophthora kernoviae, assembly GCA_008080845.1. Classification (NCBI taxonomy): domain Eukaryota; phylum Oomycota; class Peronosporomycetes; order Peronosporales; family Peronosporaceae; genus Phytophthora; species Phytophthora kernoviae. Next base: position 160,128 of record VKKV01000031.1, on the reverse strand, counting down.
GGTAGCCACCACTAGCGGCACCAAACCGCGCTTCTGGAATTCATCCTCAGCCTTCACAAGGTCGGTGAAATGCAGCATAAAGGAATGCAAAAACTTGCACGAGCCGCTTGCAGCCTCCCACACAAAGCAATTTGGAGATACACGGTCGTGAGAAGATACGATACAGGCAGCATTGCTCAGCAAGAAATCAACAGCAACTCGTGCGTACGCTTCAGCAAGGAACGAGCTACTGGAAACACCGAAGGGATCGAACCGGAACTCAGGCACGAATTCCTTGTTCCTTATAAAATTGCTTTTGTGTATCCCAAAGGCGGCACTTAGAGAGTCGAGAAAGCTCTAATGGTGGTGAGCAGGAATGCGAAGACTTGCCAAGAAATAACAACGATCCAGCCTGTTCTTGTGTCAAATGTGCTACAGGCTTTACCACCGGCATATTTGGGATCGGGTACATTCCACTCCAGAGCTGAGCTTCACGCTTCTGCAATGCCTCTAGTTCACGCCTCACACGCGTCTGTGGGATGAGTTGCATCTGCCTCCGGAATTTTTAGAGCAAGCATGCACTAGCTGCGGGTGGAAGTGGCTCCAGCGCAGTATGAGTAATAGTAGTTGGAAAGGAAGTTGATTTATGGACGTGAACATGGCCACTTGTCCTGCTTCAGCTGAGGACTCTTCATCTTTCTTCTCCTCCCCGATATTCGTTGCCACAGCGTCTGGTACCCACCGCACAATTTCCATCACGAAGCGCCAACCACATTGTTCGCGCAGGCGCTTTAACGGGTCAGCTATGAACTTCAATATTGTTCTCCAGTCGCTATGTACTCCAGCAGTATGATTGAAATGCTGGAGATGATACATCGAGGAACAATGTTTGCTTGCTTGCAAACCTAGTAGCCCAGAAACGTTCTGCAGCACGAGGAGCACAAGCTGCCGTTGACCGACCTGAAGTTTCGCAGCTGTCTCAACAATACTGTGCAGCTGCTGAGCTGCAAAATCCTCGGCACACGGCGCATACACTATGAAGAGCATCCCAGCAGAGCTAATCGTGCGGTCAGTAGCGACAGTTTGCTCTGCCACCCATCGCTGCAGCTCGCGCACGCTGTCCACATGAGCGTTGCAACCATCATCTGCCAAGCTGCTTGCAAAATTAGCAGGCACCGCCTCATTCTGACGCAGGAAAGCGTTCGTAAGCGCCGACAGCGCTGCTCCTTGTCTAGCGATGTCCGAGCTGCCTACTGAGACCAAGACTTTCGAATCCACGTGACATTGTGTCACTACTCGCTCCAATACGTTTGCCAATGCTTCAGCCAACCAACATTGTGTCAAATCTTGACGCAACTTGATTACCTCCATGAACTAACTGCTGCTTCGAGTTCAGGGTGTCCGTTTCCCGACTGATTAGCATTGGACTGTCGCTCGCCAGAACGGATGGCGGCGACGTCCTCACACAACGAATGGCTACACCTTACTCGACTCTATCGGAGGCCAGGAGTTGAAGCTGTCAAAGATCATGCTGCTGAACATGTACTAGTACTGTTGTGCAGTTTAATATTTTGTGAGCTGAGTTCCCTGCGTGTCGTCGCTCCATTGTATTGTATCATCATACAGCACCTACTAGAAAAGCTAGACGCTACTGCTATTTGGTGTTTCATTCTTTGCTCGAATGTACCTGGACATGTACTCAGTGGCACGATACTTTTCCGACCACAGGATACGTCCCATCCAATTCCGTTCTCGCATTGCAATCTTCTCACTCATAGCATGCTCAATACGCGTCATCAGACTGTCAGCATTACAAGTGTGGTCGTAACGTGACGAGCATGCGACCACACCAGCATCCCTAGTAGAATTCCAGCGCTCTTGATCGTTGTAAAGGCTCTGCATTTCCGTGGCAAAGCCTTCGGATCATTGGCGATGGCACCACCCCATGGCGAGGCCTCGGAGGTCATACCCTCCGCACCGATAGAAGTCGTCACACAAGGAGTCCCAACAAACCAACTGTCTGCGATCTTCCCTTTGATGCCTGCACCAAAGCGCAGCGGTGCAATGCTGAGACGATACTGGCTCAACGTCTCGTGGGCGCCTGGAGCAAAACCCTTCATGTAGAAACCCTTTGATGGGTCGTCCAGCCTCGAGAAGCGTTTAGTATCCCCGTATGAACCATAGATGTGAATCTCTGCCTCCTCTCCAGTACTGCGCAATAGCGGGAGAATTGAGCTCTTCGTCCACTCAACAGCGTCCACATTGGGTGCATGCTTAAAGCTTCCAATGAACGCAATGTGTTTCCGCTCCTTAAATGAGCGCAATTTCGACACATCGATCTTAGGGTAGAAAAATCGCATCGGTGCAAGCCCACATCTGGCACCTGGAAGCGCGAGACCAACAGATCACGCTCAAAATCCGACACGTATAGCGTCAAGTCAGACCGGTGGATCGAGGCCAACTCGCGGATTGCGACCTTTTCCACCGGAGCAATATCCAGACACGCACCGTCCAACGTTTTCTCAAAATTGACGCCTTGCTTTTCACTGCAAACTCACGTGCACGACGCAAGAAGTGCACATCCTGCAGATCCAGTACTCTTAATGCTTCTGGTGCATACTTCTTGGCCTGCCATCCGTACATCTCTTCTGCGATGAAGCGATCAAATACCACAAGTTGCGGCATCGATTCGAGCAACAACTTCTGAATGTGTCCATGTTAGCGTCTGCCTGCACACAACGTACATCATGCTCTTCTTCGAGCCGTGCCGTGTGGTCATTCAACCGACTCGGCGACACACATAAAACTTGATAGCCCGTTCTTGTAGCACGCTGATGATATCAGCGCTGCGCACACCTGCTGCCGAACTTGTGCGTTCAGGCCACACCGACCCTGCCAGAATCACCTTCTTCTTACTAGCCGCAAACACTGCCACGCTTGCATTCTGCTCCGTTTCTTATCAACCGCTTCATTCTTCTGCTGAGACGGGTATGAATGAGCAACCTTGTTCTCTAGCGGTTGGTACCATTCGACTCCCATATTAGCAGCTAGTCTAGCTTCCACGTCAAACGGTCCCGGTAGTCCATCCGGGAAAAACTGCAACACAAGTTCTTGGAAATATGCCACTTGGTTCTTCTCCGCTTCTGCACACGTGCAATATGTTGAAACCACTTCATCCCGCACCGCACATGATCCCGTTCCTCCCACACAATTTGTTCGACCACTTTGGCCGATTCCTTGTCCCCATAGACTTCATCCGATGTACCAATCTGTCCCCAGAGTCCAATCCTCTCGCCTCTTGCACCAATGGCACTACTGCAATTCTAGCAGCTAAATCTGCCGCTGTATTGGCCGCATGTTCCAGTAGAGCTTTCGTCGCCGGTAAAGCGCCATACTCAGACCCTAATTCCTTGAGCCGGGCGTCCACCATTGCGAAATGTCGAGCCTCATCACTTGCGACTTTCAGAAAATCTGCATAGAAATCCCTGGATAATTCATGTTGGTCTGGATTAAACCGGACAATAGTATCCCAATAATTGTCAATGGCGCCCAATTCAATGTGGGCCAGAGCATGTAACATAATGATTGGGATACTGGCTTGAGTCTGTAACTGTTTCATAGAAGGCATCTGCTTCGGAGGCAATAATTCCGGTCTTGAACCTCGAGCAGGTAGAGCTGGAGTAGAGTGGGGAGTCCATTGCGGTCCACAATAAACGGGAAGACGCTCCGAGTCCCAACGTGATTGACACTCGAAAGTAAGACGAACTTTTTCGTGAGGGTCTGGACAGTGCAAAATACGGGAACCGTAAGCGAGGAGCGAGTCCAGAGAGGGAGAAGAAGCTACAGTTGATAGAGAACGAAGCTGCGGACGGGGAAGACTCCGCCAAGTGATAGATGAGCGGCCTCGACGCAGCATATTAATGTTAGTACTGTATTGTACTCCACTCAAAACGCCATAGAAATTACTAGAAAATATGTATCTATTTTTATATTATAGCCATCTCTATATTATAGTCAGGTCTATATTATAGTCATTTCTAAAATGGCAACTTTAAAAAGGGCTATATACGAAGCTGCAGGTTGTCACTAACGGTTAGTGATTAGTGTCAAGGTAAAGTACGTTTTGACTGGAATGCGCGATATGCCCAATAACATCCATCACCAAATTTCCTTTCCTTGTTCTTTTCGGTCTCATTCCATGATCTGCTGTCTCGAGGAAAAATGGTGAAGCTCTTCTGCGTACTCGTGAACACGAACGAAGACGCTCTGCAGTAATAAGAGCATGGCTAAAGACGCGCGATATGTCCTCCAAATTGCCCAGCAGATCCAGCAGCGGTGTCAATAGGTCTGCATTGTACATCATGCTCGCCGCATGCCGCATGTCATCATCCCATTCAAAGCGCGTCGAAACTCGCACCACGAGTTGCTGACCCCAAGACTTGGCAGCTAGAGAAGACAATGTTCCCCCTTCACCGTCATTGATGAGATGCAGAAACACGAAGAGCATTGTTTTTCGTTGATAATGTGTGTTCCCTTCGTAGTAGCAATCAGATAGTCCCTGGGGCCAGTTTCCAGATGTATGAGACGGATATTGAGATCACTGTGGTAGAACGAAATGCGTTTCCATCCTTCATGAATGTGTCAATGCCGCGTGTGGTGCCGTCCGTTGCGCCGCGTCGTTTGGGGGTTGGATGGCGTAATCGTAGCAGCTCTTCAAAATCGTATCCTGGATTTGCTCTAGAAAGTTTGACAAATAATCCTTAATTTTTAAAAATAAATTTCTACATTTTTAAAATAAATAGTGCGGAGATAACTCAAATCAGTAGAATTATTATCATGAGGCGCAGTTATATTATACTTAAATATATAAGATGACCATTTTCTTCGCGCCCAGAACTGTCGCGAACTGTGTAATGGCGCCGCGCTTCTTCTACAATTTTATTGAAAACAGTTTCGCTGATGGACATTGATGGTGGCTGGTGCTCGGTGAAATGTATTGTGTAGGAATGGTGAGTGCTTTGACTGGCGTGGTCCAGAATAAAATGAATGGATAGAATATCTGATATTCTGGATCTCCAAGGTGTTTATGCAGTGTTTCAGTTATCTGATGAATTTACTATATTTTATCATACATCAAATATTGTGTGGTTGGGATTAGATATCCCTACTGCTGGTAGAAATGGATACATGTGCATGGGTACGGTGGCAGGGAACTATTTCGGCATCCAGTCGTGAAGGCGCTAGGCGCCGAGGTCATCACGAGGACCCATTAAGTCTCTCAAAGCGGGTCAAACATCGACATGACGACGGTGAAACCCGAGGGGTCCAATATGGAAGCCATGGTCGGTGGAGGTGCGGCTGGGCTAGTCAAGGTCCATCGAAAGAGCACTTTGCGGAGGGGGAAATAGCAACAGTATGGAATCGGTAACATGCCCATGGGGGTTGGCACTGTTGTTGGCGCTGGAGTCTTTAACTAAGAGGAGAGTCAAAGGTAATGTACAAACTTCATAATCAGTTTGTTTATGGTGGAAAAGGGATCCTACATAATCATCGAGATAATGGTAGTGCAATCAAGAACGCTTCCCCATTTCGAAATTTACTCTGTTGGTGACAAGTGAGATAACAGTCTTCGGAAGGGATATTGCTACCACTGAGTGTACATGGCTTCTTCGACACCAATTGACGCTGAAGAAGAGCAAGACCCGATCGCGTACGGCAGCGGTGAGTCACTCATGGCACGTGGGGAAAACGAGCTGCACAAACACGTAGCTTTGCGGGTGGAGGCGGCGCTTGGCAGGTCACTACCTCAAGTGGAAGTGCGGTTTGAGAATGTGTGCATTTCGGCAGATATCGTGATGAAGGACACCACGCAAACCCAAATTGAGATTCCCACGATCGCCAATGTAATTAAGATGGGAGTCCTCCAGATAAGCTCTAAGAAACACGTAGTCAAGAAACAAATCCTCCGAGATGTGAGCGGTGTTTTTAAGCCAAAACCATGACTTTAATCCTCGGCAGCCTGGCTCCGGCAAGTCGACTCTGATGAAGCTGCTAAGCGGTCGGTTCTCTGCACGGAAAAGCATCGTATTGGAAGGTGAGGTGGTGTACAATGGGATTCCCCGCCATACATTGCTTACGAGGCTACCTCAGATTGTCTCCTACGTGGCACAGGATGACAACCACCTTCCAACACTTAGTGTCAAGGAGACACTTGAGTTCGCGCACGCCTGCAACGGTGGAGGACTGCTTAAGCGGGACGAAGAACATCTCAGACACGGCGATATGGCGGAGAATCAAGCAGCCCTAAATGCTGCTCACGACATGTACAAACACTACCCAGATATCATCATTCGACAGCTTGGACTCGAGAAATGCCAAAGCACCGCTGTAGGTGATGCCATGCTGCGAGGTGTATCTGGTGGTGAGCGCAAGCGCGTAACTACAGGTGAGATGGCGTTCGGCAACAAGTTTGTGATGATGATGGACGAGATCAGTACAGGATTAGATAGCGCCTCAACATTCGACATTGTCTCGACTCAGCGCAGCCTGGCCAAGACGTTTGGCAAGACGGTGGTCATTTCGTTGCTGCAGCCGTCACCAGAGGTGTTTAGTCTGTTCGACAATGTGCTCCTGCTGAACGATGGATACGTTATGTACCATGGCCCTTGCAACGAAGTTCTGGGTTACTTCGAAAGTTGGGATTCAAATGTCCTCCAGATCGTGACGTGGCAGACTTCTTAATGGATTTAAGTACGAGTAAGCAGCGTCCGTACGAGGTGGGGGCAGTTCCAAGAATGGTGGTTGAGTTTGCCGATGCTTTTAAGAAGTCTGACATCCACAAACGTATGATAGGGGACTTGCATGCTCCCGTTGATCCAGATTTGATCGAAAACAACAGGACCCACGTCGAGCACACTCTGGAATTTCAGCAGGGCTTTTGGATAGTGTTGCAACACTTATTTCTCGCGAGCTGAAGGTGATGAGGCAAGACCTATCTGCGATAAAAAGCCGGGCGCTGATGGCATTAGTTCTTGGACTTCTCTACGGAACTGCGTTTTATCAGTTTGACTCCGCCAATTCGCAGGTTGTCATGGGGTTAGCATATACCTCTGTGGACACACTGTCTGTTGCAAAATCTGCAATGATCCCCACAATTCTTACCGCGAGATGTGATCTACAAACAGCGTGGAGCAAATTTCTACCGCACGTCCTCTTTCGTGATAGCCAACTCTGTGAAACAAATCCCGGTCGTGTTTGTGGAGACACTATTATTTGGTTCGCTTGTTTACTGGATGTGCGGATTTATCGCTACTGCCCGAAGCTACCTCCTGTATCAGCTCGTGTTATTCCTCGTGAATATGGCATACGCTGCCTGGTTTTTCTTCATCGCTTCTGTCTGCCCAAACATCAACATTGCCAACCCGGTTGCCATGCTTTCACTGCTCCTCTTCGCTACATTTTCTGGATTTCTAATCACCAAAGACTCGATACCGGACTATTTATCTTGGATCTACTGGATCAGTCCTCACGCATGGGGATCCACGCCGTAGTTGTGAACCAGTACCGCGACTCAAGCTTCAATGTCTGTCTGTACGAGGGCGTGGATTATTGTACAGAGTACGGCATGCAGATGGGTGAGTATATGCTGAGTGTGTACGGTGTTCCGACGGAGAAGTACTGGTTGTGGTACGGTATAGGGTTTTTAGTGGCCTCCTACGTGGTTTTCATGATGCTGTCCTGCTTAGTGCTGGAATACTGGCGCTACGAGAGCCTCGAAAACATTTCTTTTGATGTGGAAGACGGTGACGCGGACAAAATTGTGGCGCCTGCTACTGACAATTATACTCCTATCAAGACGCCTAAGGTTTGTACGTTAAACCGTGAAGAAAGAGCAACAATTTCCGTGGCACACTCAGGTGAGAAGAACTTCGTTCCGGTGACGTTGACTTTGAAGGATTTGTGGTATTCAGTTCCAGACCCCTTGAATCCCAAACAAACCATTGACCTGCTCAAAGGCATCAGCGGATTTGCGCTGCCCGGTACCATCACGGCCCTCATGGGATCTTCCGGTGCGGGTAAGACCACGCTCATGGACGTCATCGCTGGACGCAAGACCGGGGAAGCATCAAGGGACAGGTCCTGCTCAACGGCCATCCCGCCACCGATCTTGCCATCCGACGAGCCACTGGGTACTGCGAGCAGATGGACATCCACTCCGACGCGTCCACGTTTCGTGAAGCCTTGACGTTCAGCGCGTTCCTGCGTCAGGATGCCGATGTGCCGGACAGCCAAAAGTACGACTCCGTCAATGAGTGTCTCGATTTGCTGGACCTGCACCCCATCGCGAACCAGATCATCCGAGGCAGCTCAACGGAGCAGATGAAGCGGCTGACTATCGGAGTGGAGCTGGCGGCGCAACCTAGCGTGCTGTTCCTGGATGAACCGACGAGTGGATTGGATGCGAGATCGGCCAAACTCATCATGGACGGTGTGCGCAAGGTAGCAGACACGGGTCGCACTATTATTTGCACGATCCACCAGCCATCGGCGTTGGTGTTCAGTGTGTTCGACAGTTTGCTGCTGTTAAAACGCGGTGGTGAGATGGTATTCTTCGGTGATTTGGGTGTGAAGGCTACAAATATGGTCGCCTACTTCGAATCGATCGATGGTGTGTCCAAGTTGGAGGAAAGTTCGAATCCTGCGACGTGGATGCTGGGGGTGATCGGTGCTGGCGTGGGTAATGATGTGGGTGACCGGACGGACTTCGCGGCTTTGTTCAAAGCTAGTGACCAATCGCGGCTACTAGAAGCTAACCTAGAGCGTGACGGACTCGCGCATCCATCTTCATCGATGCCAGCCCTAGTGTTCGATACCAAACGAGCCGCGAGCAACTCGATCCAAGCCAAGTTCTTAATTAAGCGCTTTTAACCTCTACTGGCGAACAGCATCATACAACCTGACACGCTTCGCCATCTCGGTTGTGTTGGGAATCGTTTTCGGGATCGCGTATATCGGCTCTGACTACACATCTTACCAGGCCATTAACTCGGGATTGGGTATGGTCTTCATGACTCAATCGTACGTGACATTCATCGTGTTCAGCAGCGTTCTGCCGATCTCGATCCAAGAGCGGGCTTCTTTCTACCGCGAGCGGTCCGCCCAAACGTACAATGCGTTCTGGTATTTCACCGGGGCTACGCTCGTAGAAATCCCATACTGCTTCGTGGAATCTCTGCTATTCATGATCATCTTCTACCCGATGGTAGGCTTCACGGGTGTGACAAAGTTCTTCGCGTACTGGTTAAACTTGTCCCTACTCCTGGTCCTCCAAGCATACTTTGGTCAATTCCTGGCGTATTCGATGCCGAATCTGGAAGTCGCCTCGGTTTTCATGATCCTCATTAACTACATCTGGATTACCTTCACGGGGTTCAATCCTCCGGTCGCCTCCATCCCCAGTGGATACAGATGGCTTTACCATTTGACCCCACACAAGTACACGTTCGCGAGCCTAACAGCCATCGTCTTTGGCGATTGTCCAAGCGACAGTATTGGCGACCAGTTAGGCTGCCAGCAAATGACGGGTGCTCCACCCAGTCTTGCAGACGGAATCACGGTAACGCAGTACTTGGAAGACATTTTCTCGGCAAAACACAGCGAGATCTGGACAAACTTCGGGCTTGTTGTGCTGTGGATCGTAGCTTTACGCATCGTGTCTCTGCTAGCGTTGCGATTCATCAATCACCAGAAAAAGTAAGCAACCTTTGTGGTCTCGAGACCTGAAGAACAGGTCCTCTTTTTCTCTACTCCAATCAATATACAGTTACTCGTGGTGAAGGCACTTCCCAAAATCAATTATGTGGTTGTTATTGTCTTTCAAATGCGTACAACCCCGAGCTTTGATATTGCCTACAGCACCAGCGAGACTGCTTCTTACAGGCATGGGTATTACTTGTGCTGTCTGTTCTTCAAGAGAGCACAGATAGACATTAGGACAGCACTTGTCAGTACTCCCCTGTCAGTTCAGTGATAATTTCGAGGTCAGAAGCAACGATGCGTAGGGAAAACTTTGTGGCAAGACTGCATCTCTTCCCCTTTTCCTATCACTCTACGAAGACACATCTGAAGAATAGAAGACAATGGCCGCGATTTAGGACTTTTGTCTAGCTAGCTAACTTAGCTGCTAAGCCATGACTTTCCTACGTTTTCACCAAAATGTAGTGAATTCGTATGGGTGTTTAGAGCCGTTGCGCGATATTAAAGTGATCTATGAGGCCATCGTGTTGGTTGTCAAGGACCCTGTTTCCACCAAAAATTGTGGTCCAGGATTGATCGTGTAAGTACTACTAGTCATCCCTACAAGAACAAGTTTTGGCATCAGTGCCACTAAATGTGTTCAAAGCAGTAACGCTGTAAGTGCTGACCTTCATTGCCATCATAGTGCTTCTTCTCAGCTAAAGATTAGTAGACTCCATAGCGTGTATGCTCATGAAGATCATCACTGTTGTTGCTGTTGCTTCCTCGCAAAGTGTTTTTCGACGAGACTTGACTAACCCTGCCGCACCTCCACCGACAATGGCGCCCATACTGGACCCTTCGGGTTCGCTGTCATCGAATCCAAAGACGGTAGAGCTTGACGGTGCTTTTCTGTTTGACATGCCTGATCCAGACTGTTGCTCGAGCCAAATCGGCTGCTGGTGCTTTTGGTTCTGTTGGTTTACGTCGGCGCCAGCTTTGCGGGACACAACATAGTTGCCATCGTTCATCGAGTCGTCATCGTCTTCGTCGCCTATGGTGCTTCGTCGACTCTTTCCTGGGGCCGAATTTGGCGGCGGAATACATCCGCCATCATCTCCTTCTCTTCAGCAGGAACTGAGCGAGGTGGGCGCAACGCAGCAACACGGCGTACGTGGGACACACGACTGCCACGTACGCAGGTCGTTCTGTCTGCATCAAAGTGATCAGCATTATTGTCCCCGTCGTCGTCTTCTCCACGAGACGCTTGTGCCATTAATGCCTGAAGCCGACGTCGCAAAGCTGGAGAGCAGTTATCTTGCAAAAACTTGGACAACTCCTCGTCGCTCGTAGACCGGAAGAATCGCATAATCTTTACCGATGCTGCACGTACAAGAGGACTGGGGTGCGTCACGCATGAACCTAGGAAGGGAACAACAGTGGCCAAACCGAGCGGCTCCGCCGATGAAGATGCTTTCGAAGTCCGGCTGGATGAACCCCGTCTACCCGTGATAGTCGGCGAAGGCGCACCACCATTGCTACTGTCACTGACCACCATGAATTCGTAGAGCAGTTCTAATCGAAGTGATAGTTGCCATCGTAGCTTGGTCAAAGCTATCTTTCGCGACTTAATTGACTCACCGGTACTGCCGCTCAAGTCACTTTGCTCAGGTGCGCTCAGAATTGCGTTACAGACTGCATTTTTGCCGACGGCACTTTTCGCTGCCACCAAACGCAGCAATTCGCCTACCTTCGCTCGCACTCGCACACTCTCGTTGGCACTATTTTGCACGACATTCCGGATTGTGGAACCAAGTACTAAGTGTACGCCCCATTCTCCCACGGAATCGCGTATCCCAATTCATTAGCGCCACCTTTGCCAAAATTCTGCGCCGGAGGGTCGATAACAAGCTGAAGCAACTCGAAAGCGGCCAAGCAAACGGAAGGTGTAGTCTCCAGCATGAGCTGCTTTGCTAGGAGACAGCAGGTTTCCCAGGCTCCTTTAAATTTTGCATCGGGTGGGGATGCTACGAGGTGGTCCACGAACTTATCTACTCCAAGACAACGGTGAGCTGGGTTGCTTGATGATGAAGTCAGCAGTTCAGTGACTTCAGCAGGACAGATCTGCTCTAGTTTGTGAACATCCACACCTAGCGGTCTCTGCAACTTCCTGCCACTGTCGATCTCGGGACGGGAGGTATTGTTATTGTCATCCACACCCAACGAATTGGTTGGGAGGGTTTTTGTAATCTGAACCACGCTGCGTGTGATCGCTTCTCGCATTGAGGGCTTCACCTGTGCTAGGAAGCCGTTTAAATCAATCGCACCGTACGAGTCATCAGTGCCACCATTCGTTGCCTCGTATATGGTAACGTACGTAGTTATCGCAGCATTGCGGACGTCGACGTGCTTGTTGTCTAAGGCTGGTCCCACAATTGCCAAGACTAAGGATAAATCTGGTTGCTGCCGGTTGCTGCCGGGAGGTGCCTCAATCACGAGTAGTGTGAACAATCGTAACAGTTCCCCAATGACCAACGGGGAAGATGCTATAGCCGTTGAAGAGGATACCAGCCCCTGGTATTTTTCAGCCAGCATCTTACACATGCGAGCGTGGCCAACGTGACTGAGTGAGGCCATTGAGTGCAAAAGAGTGAAGCAGTCCTGACGTAATCGCTGCTTTGTATCTCCAAGTTTCTGCAGCACAAGCCCAACGACGTTTTCCAGAATTTCATCGACAAATTGATGTTCGGATGCCACCAACGGCAAGAAATCGGTCGCGACAATCTGGAAGAGGCGCAGCGTACACTGGAAAACGCGTGCCACCGTGTCATTTAGCCCAATCTCAAGAACTCGTGCGAGCATTCCAAGCGCTTCCAATGTTTTAGGAAGAGCTGTGTCTGATGCTACTCTGCCACTGACACAGCAAATCACTTGACGTTCAACCTCGCGGATAGCAGCTTCGCGCGGAGCCCACGCCTTGTCAAGCAGACATCGCACGAGTTCTTCACCGAATCCATCAATTATCTGCTTGAATAGTTCCATTTGCTCACTCGTGAGCGCTGTCCCATACGGAAGTTGCACAGGTTGAGATTGCGACGAGCTGCTACTAAATTGAGCACCGGACGAAGGTCCACTGGAAAGTGAAGGATTGGAGAGTGCAGGCCGATGCTTTGTTGAGGATCCAGATGCTGTAGGAGGACGGATGCTACCTGATGTGCCTGGTCGAGATTGCTCCGTAGGAATGTCAAAGTCGTCAATCTCGTCCATTAACATATCGGACTCCATCACACCTCTCTCCACCAGCTTCGAAATTAGTTTTTGTCGGGTAGATCGGGCGAGGGCATCAAGGAACGGCATAGCTGCGTTGCGGGCTACCTGCAATGTGTCAGCAATGATTTGCAACGACATCATCCGCACATTTTGATCTTTGTGCTCACAGACTTGTAATGCTAACTGCAGTACGTTTCGAATCGGTAGCGAACCTTTCTCACCTGTCGAATTCTCCTGAATGCCGAATTCCAGCATCAGCTTCGACATGAGAGCCATTTTGTTGGTCAAGTAGGTAGCTGAGAGCGTCTGTGGCGACGAGTTTCGATCACATGCGATCATTTCTTCCAGCAAAAACGCTGGGCCAATGCAGGCTGACTGTCTTGACAGGAGCAGCAGCGCGTCCTCCGTAGTCACGTGCAGCCGACTTTTGGAATCGCCAAGCTTGACAAGCAAGCGTGGAATAAGGGGACGAATGAGATCGTGCACAACCGTAACGTCAGAAGGAGATGCCACGGCGCCATCGAAGGCAATGCTAACCTCCATCAGTAATGACACACCAGCTTCAAAGACCGAATTCACACGATCCTGGAGAGCTTGCATTAGCGTTGTTTGGATCGCGTTCACCAGGACACGTTGAGTCACAGTAGTGCTTTCGCGTTGTTTCTCAAATGTGAGATGGCGGGTCTGGATCAAGTACTGAACAAAGCTTAATGCCTCAACACGAGGTGCCCAAGCGTAGGAAAACAGGCAACGCGTCGCCTTCTCGCCAAAACAAGTCAGCATATCCGCCGCAATGTCCTTCTGTTGGTCTTGAATAGGCTCGGCGTAAGGAAGGTCATCCTCCCGCTGCGACGTCTTACTGCGCGGTGAAAGAGCACCAGTGGGGACATCAAACAGTGCAGTATCGCCATTTCCCATAGTTGGTTGACCATCTTCCCTGCGTCGGCAGATAAGCGCTTGCTCTTTTGGAGGGCGGTTTTGAGGCCTGTGTTGATTTTGGCTTGAATTGACGGCTTTAGCTGTTGATTCTGCTGTTTGAAAAGGGATTCACACCAGCTCTTCATGTGCTCGTATATTGCGTCTGTTGTCCCCTTCATCTCTGTAGACAGTGTAGAAAATGGTGAGCTTATAAGAACGACCAAGCACGCAATTAATGAAAATGAGCGTACCCGACTGCTCACATCGAATGACAAGGCACTGAACAAGCAGGTCGATAGAAGCTGTCCTCACGTGAACACTGGAGTTTTCAAGCGCCAACATACTGATTTTCATCGCATTGGCAAAATCCAATCCACTCGTTTTCTCGTCCATGCGATATTGACTCGCTATCGTGTTGAGAATCTTTATCGCAACCAGTTGGTGACGCCACGACACATTCGCGCTAGAGGAGGTTGGGGCTGCACTACTTTGGTTGCTTGGTGAAAGTAGCGGAGGTGGTGTAGGCGACATCATTACTTGCGAAATCTGCGACGTCAAGTAACGAGTGATATCCACACTCTTGCAAATCAAGAAAAGTAGCGACGCCACTGCCTCGCTAGAGTCTTTTTCATTCGATCCAGCACCGCGGGTCAATAGTGCATTTGCGATGCGATGTATGACCGGACGGTCCTCGTGGAACTCTGTTGTGTGGAATTCTTTTTCGCTCATGGCTGCATTGAAAGCTGCCTTTAGCAACGACGTGCAACAGCACGAGGCCACCTGCGTCACAGCGTCCTGTAATGCGAGCTCCATCATCAAACAAGCTCCATCAAAAATCTTCATCAACTTAGCCCCTTTAACCACGTTCTGGAAGCACATACTGGCGTCTGTAATTGCACTGACACGCGCCTTCCAGTCCTTACTTCGAAAAGCTCGTGCAATTTCTACTCCAAAGGCGCTTTTACGCCATCCATCACCCGTTTTGTCCCTTCACTCCCCTCAAACGTATCATCATCGTCGGCGTCATCAGCACCAGTTTCCAGTTCATCATCCTCGTGGTTTGGTGCGTCATATTCATCGGGTAGCAACAATGGTAAAACCGCTGAATTTGCCACATCAACAGGAGTTTTCCCCTCGTCATCACACGCATGAACATTGGCCCCTGCTTCAATCAATAACTTGACGATTCCTGGATGGTTTTCAGCACTTGCAAAATGTAGAGCCGTCTTCCCATTTCTTCGTGTACCTGAAAGTTCTGCATTGCACTCAACGAGAAAATTGGCGACAGCTTCATGGCCCCTGAAGCACGCAATCTGCAAAGGTGTGAAGATACCCAGATCCCCATCACGTGGGACAATATCTGGGCGATCACTGTAGTCCGTGTCGATGTCAGCTCCGTTCGAAATGAGCCACTTGACCAGCGAGAGTTTCCCGCTACTAGCAGCGTAAAACAATGGTGTATGACCAAAGGCGTTGATCTCATTGAGCAGCCCGTTGGTCATACCGTCGCACATGAGCAAGAACTTGCAAGCCTCTAAGTTGCCATTATCACAGGCATAATGGAGCAACGAGTTGTTCGTTTTGTGCTCCACGATCGATTTGACCGTTTTTGGAGAGGAATCGTCAACCTTATCGTGTAAAACGACCTGCAGATAGTCGCGAACGGCCTCAAAATCGTCTTGCTGCGCCGCGAGGAACAGTTCTTTGAGACTGAGGATCTGCGCATGATCATTAGGCATGATGTCGGCTAACACCCAGCGTCAAGAGAGATCGAAAAGTGAATGAAGTGACCCTGGAACGGGAACATATATCTTTGCTCAACAGACGCTAACGACCGATCAAAGTTTTCGAGGAAATATTTATTGATCAATCTCTTCAAATGCATTATTGACCCCTCCACATCTTTGCAAACCCGAGATACAGTTTAAAGTTTTTGTGCTTGTACGCGTCTTGACCGAGTCCTGTCAGCCCAAGTTTCTGGTAGATGGTTTGTGGATTTTCTCCCTTCTTAATCCAGTACTTGTATTTTATATTCCGGAAAACGTTCATCAGTCCCTCTCTTCTTCATCATCAGTGTGTGAATTGAATGTCTTCGAGACATCGACATTAACTGACTTGGAATCAACATCAACCCGCGCGGCGTAGTCGTCCACATTCGCCACATTTTCATACCTCAAAATCTTTTGTCGGTAGCTTCCTCGTGAGTGAGCGGGGGACCACTTGAGAACATTTTTGCACCCATAGTTTGATGTGCTGAAATGACCACGCAGGCTGCAGTGAGTATAGTGATGTAGTAAAACTGCATTTATTGCCTTTGGAACAACTCGGCTTGAGAATGAGTGCTGTAGTGTGCGCGTTAAGGAATAAATGAAAATGTCAAAGGCCATCGGCAAGAATGACGGCGTCGATGGTAAACGAATGTGCCTGATTACCCACGCATTATTCTGTCAGAACATATGTCGACCTCGATAAGAATTATGCTTTGCGCTGCGACGCCAAAGTGCAATAATTTCGCCGTCATGATATCCATGTATTACACTGTATTTGGACTTGGAAGACGCTTTCTCGACGAACGCAGAGAAGTCTGGACGAACTTCGGGATTGTTGCCGTAAGAGCAGAGCGATGCATCTTGATACTTATCGAGTTGGAAAGGACAACAAATCCACAACTTGGTTCATTTGGGGTCGTTGGGCTGGGTTGGGCTGCAGTAGCATTCGAAGAAGAGAGCGAATCGAAGCACTCGTGGCTATTGGAATCCCCTGTAGGAGCTCGTTGATGCTCTTTGAGTGGAAAATCAAAGGTGATCTAGGCTGGGCTGGTTGATTCGGTGTAGATAGGATCAATTGCTGGTGCTGCCACATAAACAAAGCCTCACACAATGCACAGCCAAGCATCCAAACATCAACCTTCGCTGTTATCGGGAGCTCCTTGATAACTTCTGGTGGTGCAAAGTTGTAGTCAAAGCAATCGTGCATGTCGGATACTCGAAGATTTCCGTCATCAAAGTCCTTCTTCCATGATAAAATCCACTGACCTTCACGTGAAAGTTGTCGTGCTGGGCACCGCCACTGGTAGTGTTGGCAACGTAGATATTCCCTAAATTGATGTTCAAGTGCAGAAGTCCGAGACTGTGCATCGCTGCCAGCCCACAAGCTACCTCTCGGAAAACGCAGCGCACGTGCTGTTCCATTGCAGAATACTTGGTGCCTTCCGTGCATGTCTCTAAGAAATGTTCGCGATAATAAGCTAACCAATTTCCGTGGTGAAAATACTCGGACACAACAAACACGACTGGCCAACACTCAACTAGCAGTCCAGTCTCCGAGAAGAGTTGAAACATGTGTTTGTCCACTAACTGTACCTCTGCCACAAACGGGGTTCGTAAAGATTTCTGTATACTTTTTGCGTGTCCGAATATGAATTCCGCCATCTCTTCAGTCCGACATGGAACTGTGTGAAGAACCAGGCGGTTGGATGTTGTAAGTGATTTTGATTTGACCCCCTGTCAGCCACTGCAAGAACCATCCTTTGAGGCGGAAAGAAAGCTAAGCATCGCTCGATATCAAGACGTGAAAGAAGTCCTGACGGATTGACGCAATGCTCGACGAGACGAACGTAGGCGTCATGAGCAGCATCTTGTGCGCATAGGAGAGGCCTCTCAATGCTTCGCCGATTGCGTTCCAGCGTGATCACCATGCGCAGCTCTTCCGTGTACATTGCTTTTCGTTCTTGTTCTTCATTCTCAAATACCTTCATTCGTTCTTGCACCTCAGTAGTTGGTTGTTTTTAGCTCGTTTGCTTGGTGCTACCTTGGCCTTCTTTTTATGAATTCGTCGCTGAGGTTTGCCATGCTTCGATGATGACTCGTCCATCGCAGCTTCAACGAGCATGACAAGCATCACTAGCGTTCGCCTAACAGCAATAAAATCCTCGTCTTTGTGTCCATGGAATGCTGTAGGTTCATATCGTGCGGATCGGCTCCCAGCGCTAGGTTCATCGAGTACTTGCGCAATCTCCACGGAGGGAATCGCTGAATCAACCACTTCATCATATATTCCGTTCTGTTTGTCCCGCTCTTGGGTAAACCGTAGTTGCTCATCTTTTAAACGCAAGGCGTGTAGCGAGGGCCATTGGCTTCGATACTCGCTTTCGCACTCCTCGTGTTCTCGTCTCCACAATTCCCACTTTCTTCTTCGACATAGACAGCAAAACAGCGGAAGTTCGTTTTCCAAGCGTATAAAGCGATGGTGGTGATTTTTCTCCCATTCCTCTTTCGATGCCACGAGACTATCTCCTTGGGATCCCAAGACTCGCCGCTTTTCTTGGTCCCGAAGAGCCTGGAGTTGTGTTTTATGTTCTTTAATCATGGCAAGTTCGTGCTTGTCCTTCTTCGCGAAAACACTCCCCACTCGAGCCCGTGCAGCACTTACACCACTAACTGAGGAAGCAGTAGCTAAAATCTCGTGGATATCGTTTTCAGCATCTTCTACGGCCAATTTTACGCCCAAATAATGATCTAGCACTTCCTCAATAATGGTCACAAACTCGTGGAACTCGTTTACAGTGATGAGGTGAGGGCCGGCAGGGTTTTGATTCGTGAACTGCGATACGAACTCGATCAAAAATCTTTGCAGTTCCGTAGAGCGAAGAAGCTCGGCAAGTCCTCGTACTTGTGTCGCGTACTTTTGCGGTCGCCTACAACATAGCATGAAATATTCTGCATCAGTTGCCAGCTCTGGAGAGTTTTCAATGCCATGGTAGACACTCAAAACCATACTCACTCCTTTGAAAACACGCCAAACAGAATCTGAAGAAGGTGAAGTTTCCCCGTACCAGTCTCGTCAATCGACCTGAATACCTTGCGGATATTTTCCTCATAGTTGTCCCGTGCAAGTTTTTCATCAGCAGCAAGCTTCTCCGCTAGCTCTGGTTCGATCTTGCTCTGCATCTCTCTTTTACGCTCCATGATCTCTGCCAGAATTTGCGGTGCTGTAAGTAGTAAAATCCGTTGCTTCTGTAGCTCCGTGCTGCATAGAATCTGTCCAAGCAGATATTTCATCAAGTCCGACCGAAAAATGATCAGCATGTGCTGATGTTTCTGCAATGATTCGACTTTCTCATGATGTTGTCGACGGGCTCTACGGATCGCTCGACGCTTTGCTTCACGCTCTTGTTCCCGTTCCTGCTGCCATCTCTGCGATTCCTCCGCTGTGAACAGACCCCCCACCTCACGGCGTTTTGAACTATTAGTTTCAAGTCTAGTAGATGCATGTCCTGCTTCAATTCTTGGTATGAGGAGGTTCACATATGAAATAACTGCACGATCATGTAGATGTTTCTTGCGCTTCTCGTCGTTGGCGACATTCCTGAGGAACCGCTTCTCCGCTGCAGGTGACATAAACTTCCGTCGGGCATTGGACCTTTTGATACTTTGAGCATTGTCCTCAATGGTTTCGATCAGCTTTACCATGACTTCTACCACTCCAATTGCGACAGTATATACACTGTATTGGTCTTTAGGCTTGAATAGCTCCTCGTTCACTTGATCCTCTTGAACTTGAATCGCTTTCGACTGGCCTTCTTCATTCTCGACGTCATCTTCATCTGGTAATTCCCAAACCGATTCGCCTGTGATACTGTTGGAGAAGTAGAGATTGCCATACTCATCTGTCTGCACCTGCCATTTTGACGCCATTGCAACGCCGGACGAGCGCGCAACCGATAATAACCGGTTAGCGGACACGTACGTTACACGTGGCAGATCCTCATGAGCTCCACGACGTCAACGCTGCTGTCCTTCCTGTTTGTGGGCGCGCTCTGGGGATGTACAAACCCCCTCATCAAGCGAGGCAAGCGTAAAAAAGGATGCATTCATGTCGATATTGTAGTCACTAAGTTCTAGTCTTGCTGGTTCATTGTTTTGTATGATGTGTTGAGCAGGAAGTGATGATGACGCCATGTACGCTCGGAAGGACAATAGCGTCCAAGAGTTCGTCAAACAAGTGGTACACTTGGTGAAGAACTGGCAGGTGAGGAAGTTTTTGACAGCGTCTTGGACTTTGATTCACATGGTGTCAGAAAATCTAACGCTTGGTGCTGATGGTTTTGCGATATCAAACGCTGCAGTTTGTGCTCCCGTTCATTCTAAACCAGAGTGGCTCTGTCGTCTACGTTTACCTCCTCGGCTCGGCAGGTAAAGCCTAATGTCATTTCCTTCACTTAGAGAGCTTTTCAACACCTTGGTCTCACCTCAAGTCTCTTACGACTCTGATGCTCGTCATGTCTTGTTACTAACTAATGCAGATATTTCCAATGCTGTGCCCATTTGCAACTCGCTGACGTTCGTCTTCACGGCTATTACGAGTCGTCTGCTTGGTGAGAAGCCCCAGCGTCCTATCTGTAAGTCTCGTAGGCTTGCCATCCGTTCACTTATGACCATTTTTGCCATCTAACATTGCTGCTGTTGTATTTGACAATATACCTTGCTAATGCCAATGGTAATTGGTATATATCTACAGCTACATACACTGGGATGGTGTTGATTCTACTGGGGGTAGCGATTTGCTTCAATAGCAAGCAGGACATGTCGGCGTAGATGCACTACAGGCTAACCGTGCTTCGGGGAAGTGGTCTCACACGTCGCATACAAATCTCCATACAAAAATCGGATGGTGTACCAACTGACGTGTCAAAATCAATAAAACCGACAAAGAGCTCGAGTCGAAAATGAGCTCCTCAGATGAAGACGATGGCGACTACGTCCCGGACGGTATGTCCACACACAGTACCATTTTGACAACATAATTGTATCAATGCTAGTGGTTTTCTGATAGTTAAACAACGATAAGTTGACGAGCAGGAGGAGGAAAACGACACTATCGAAGCTTCCGACGCTACGCTGGACAAGCGAAGCGTTGCGACGGACTCCCGGGTGGACAAACTCTGGGACGATATCAATTTGTCCACTGCAGTGTCGAAAAATGCAGCTGAGAAGACTGCAAAGGTGTCAAAAATGCAGTGAATTCCAGAATGGATAAAGTTACATTTTTGACAAGTGAGACCTTGTGTCATTGTATTGTAGCTGCTCAGTAGACTCACAAAGGCGAAGCGGACAGGTACAATTAAGAAGAAGGGCAAACGTAAAATACGTGAGTTCCAGATGCCAGTTCTAAGTGTAGACGTAAAGAGATCAAGACAAGATATGACTGCGGTGGCAGAGGCTTCCAAGCAGAAGGTGGATCGAGTGGTTAAGTTCGCTGGCAAGGAGTACAGGTGTGAAGATATGGAGATGTGGTTGTGGAGATGTTCTTTTGACAGAGGTGCTGTTTGTGAAATGTAGTGTGTCTACAAGAGCTGGTAGTGCTGGAGAGGCAGCAGGGAAACCAGCTAAAGGTGGAGCAAAGGCCTTGGACAAGGTGCTGGCATCACTCGATGAGCCCAAGAAGGTCTCCACGATGGAGAAATCATCGCTCGATTGGGACAAGTTCAAGGAAGCTGAAGGCATTGATGACGAGCTCAAGCAGTATACCAAGGACGGGTACGTGAAGCGTTGCTCAACCGTTCTGTGGAGATGTTACTGACTGGTAGTTTAACTTGTTTTTGTTGATTCTGTAGCTACATTGAGAAGCAGGAGTTCTTGCAACGATTAGATCTGAAGCGCTTTGAGATTGAGAAGGCCGAGCGCGACAAGCAGCGCAAACTCCAGCAGCAACAGCAGAAATAGAGTAACAACAGCAGAAGTGCAGCAAAAGTTGCCAGTGATCGCAAGTTCTGGATGGCATGCATCGAAAAGAGCTTGGCCTTGCCCATCGTATTATCATATGAATTGAGAAGAAAAAAAAGGAAGCAAGGTCGTAGTGTTCCCTGTCGTCATACTGTCTAGTCCACATCCATAGGAACGACGTCAGGCGCCGTATTATCCTCTCCTTCCTGCTGACCAGAGCCGTTTGATGTGCTTGCAGCGGCATCATCGTCATTTCCTCGCTGGTCCTTGTCATCTCTAAAAACTCTGCCTCGTGTTGCCGTTTGGCATCGTTCTCAGCGCGTGAGTCTGGGTCTGCTGCGTCTTCATCCTCCTCACGTAGCATGTGCGTGGGAGGCGCTTGGCTCATTTGAACACTCGGTGCTCCATTCAGCGCACGCAGATGCTCAAAAATTTTGTTTCTATAAACCAAGAATAAATAGTAAGCAGATCAGCAACGCAGCTTCTAGACAACATCATTTCATGGATGGAGTGGACTTTTACGCACTTGCACTCATCCAAGTACTCCCTAGAGTTTGCATTCTCCATATCCCCGTCGGGCTCCAGATGCAACTTGAAGCTCGGCGCATAGAACTCGAAGTAGTCGTTGTACGGGATGTTGTTGGATACTTCTTCGTCGAGGAGGATCGATGTCTCGTAGGCCCAAGCTCTCGAGACATTACGGATCGTATAGCCACCACCGCCCAGCACCAGCATTGGCAGTCCGAAACTTTTACAAAACGCACACATTCACCGTGGCCTGGAAGAGTAACACAGATGTTAGCTCTGCAATTCAGGCAAATATTGTTGTCCATGACGTAGCATTTACCTCTAGTGGTGACGTTGAAGCAACCAAGGCGATCTCCTGTGAGGGAGTCGGCACCGCACTGCAGCACCACAGCCGAGGGGCAAAACGTCTCCATAACCTTCTGGATAACAGGCTTGAACACGCTCTCGTAACTCGTCGTTCATACCACTTAGCAGCGGAAATTTACGGCATAGTACTTGCCGTTTTTGGTGCCAATATCCTGTATGTATGTGTGAATATAAGCAATAAATCACCCTAACAAAAGTAGCAGTCAAGACACATACCTTAATGTCACCAGTTCCGGGGAAAAAGTCCCCGTACTTGTGAAACGACACAGTCATGACACGATCCGTGACGTAGAAAGCTTCCTCTACTCCATCGCCATGGTGAACATCAATATCAATGTACAACACTCGAGGGTGGTACTTGAGCAGCTCTAGAATACCCATCACAATATCGTTCACGTAGCAAAAGCCCGAGCCTTCCGACTTTTTGGCGTGGTGAAGTCCTCCAGCCCAATTGATGGCGATGTCACATTGTCCATGGTTCAGTCGACTCACTGCGTCCAAAGTGCCTCCAGAGTAGATCTGGCAAAAGTCGAAAATGCCGTCGAAAACCGGACAGTCCGTGAGCTCCCCCAAGTTGTCTAAACGTAACAACAAAATGATCAAAATCTACAGTCAGCACAGGAAATGTAGCCCTTTAAATGTCGAAATTTTCCACCTACATTTCTGTAGATCAGGCACCATTTCCTTCTGGTTACTGGGGCTGATCCGCTGCAAAAAGTCAATGTAGTCGGGTGCATGGAAGGCCTTGATTTCCTCGGCAGACGCGATGTGTGGTTCCTACAGCAAGATATATTGACCAAAACAAGAATTTGTCATTAAAAAATATTTTTCGACCATTTTTGGCAGTATTTTGTGGGTTTTGACGTACAAAAATGTCCATTTTGCGGTACAGGTCATAATTGACCACGAGATGATGGGCCAGTTTCATGCGGTGTGGCTTCATAGGGTGGCCTGCTCCATAGTAGAAGTGGCCTTCCTCGGCTGCGGTAACAAAAAGGAGGAGAGAGGGTTTAGTACAGCAGGCAGGCAAGCAGGTACGACGAGTGAAGGGGGGAGCGTACGGTGGTAGAAGTAAGAGACGCGCTTCTTGGTGGCGCTGGCCATGGCTTTTGGTTGTGATTTGGATCACTTGAAATTTGTATGCTTGTCTTGTACCCCGATATAAGGATAAATAGTATGTAACCCTTATATCAGGGTTATCTCATCAGCACATATTTAAAGTTGCGCAACTTTCATGAGCTGGAATTTATGCTATGCGGAGGGCACTGAAAAGTCCTACTGGTCTCTGTGCACCTCGAATATATGGGCCACTGCATCCTCAAGATTCTAACCCCTCTGCACCATGTAGTTGGCTATGGATATCCCGCAACGCTAGTGCTGCGAGTCTTTCCAACCACCTTTTTCTTCAACGTCCTTCACTATCCGCCTCGCCTGAATGTCTTGAGCCTTCTTGATCCGTGCTTTCCCTTCAACCCACTCTTCACCAGTTCTAATACGTTCCTCACCGCGTTGATGTCTCGGTTTCAGAAGTTGATTTGCATCAACTGCTGGTACAGCGCATGACGTTCCCGTTGCTCTTAAGAACGATTTTCTTGTCTACGCTCTTCGAATTCCTGAACCTATGCGTCTCCCTGATCTCTTTCAACTCCTTCTTAGATGGGTTTTCCTTCTCTCTGATGTCGGTTTTGTCTTCTTTTCTTCTCATCTTCGTGAACAGCTGTGCTTGTTTGTGTCGCTTGTGACAACACGATCACGTCTTGCTCATTCGATGCTCGTCCATTGGAATCAAGGTTGCCCGCGCCTCCAATGCCTCTACGAACGTCTTAACTGATCTAGTAGCGTGACCTTTGATGTCATATCGACGACTCTAGTCTCCGTAGGTGATGCACATCTGCGGACTTGAAACGGGCACGATTGTTTTCGACAGCGCGCCCAATGCCTTCATCTTCTATCGATTTTAAGTGAATCGTCACTTTAAGAACGGGTTCTCCTCACTGAACACCAAGAGGAACCTTAGATATATCCAGAAAAACTACAAGCGCTCCAAGTACAGCTCGTAGCGCGATGTCTTGAACGACGGCATCGCGTGTACTATTTCAGCATACCACAGTTCCCGCTTCTTAAGGTTATCGTTCCAAAATCGAAAGTGGTTCATTTTGGACATGTGCCGATATTCATGAGTTCTGATTTCGATAATATTTTATCCACGCTAGTGCCGACGATTGTGCTTCTTCCGCTTTCGTTTGGCACGCGTCTCTAACCACCTGCATCACTTGTGCCGCCGAGAGAGACGTTTGATGTTGATGGCCGTACAGAGAGAACGTATACCGGTATCGATGCCGATGCCGATGATAACATCAGGAGAGTATCCCGGTTCGAGCTTGAGTAACTCCTTGGCAAACCTGTCTTTGTTCGTAGATTGTTTTCACTATTGTCATCGTTGTGGTGGCCACCGGTCGACTCAGGAGAACAGATGCGTCACACGCGTTCGTTTCCACTTCGATCACGAACTTGCGAGTCTTGATCTCAAACTGCATCACTGCAAAGACCTTCCGGAGTATCTCACTGTGGTGTTTCTGAAACGTATTCCTATGAAAAGGATGCTGCGTAGCTTCTGTCTTCTGTCTTGCTGAAACAATATTAAACTACGCCTTCAGAAATTCTCGATGTGAATGATCCGGGCGAAGAGTCCGAACAGCGCAGTTGCGTTGATTTTCACATATGCTGCTTCATACGAGCTGGCAATACGAAACAGTGAGTACATTCATGCTCCTTTCGTTTTTGTGTGGTCTTAGACAAAGTCTTCCATCTATGATAACATGCCGTACAGTTTGTGAAGAAAGTGAGAGCTATGTTCATGAATCATCCATTCCTAAGGAACCATTCCCAACCACGCGCGTAACGCTAGCTCAACGGGGCTTCAGTATCGTCCCATTCCATCCACACCTTCATCGTCTTATCCGTCTCATTTCCGTTCTCGCCCAACCCAGATATTAGTGTAGCAGGGCTACACAAGTATACATATATATGTATAGCTATCCGGCAGGGATTGCGGATAAGCTGTATACATATGAAGCAGGCTGCCTGTGTGTGTGGACCACACACAGGATTACAATCATTTCGAGCCGCCACTGATTGGTTATTAGTGGCGGGCGCTTAGGGCGCTACTATTGGTAGAAAGAGGTACCTTTTGACCAATAAGGCGCATGCATATAGGTGCAACACGTGAGGGCCAACCATAGCCCTCACCATGCAATTAGATATTCTTTTAGCTAGGTCTGCTAAGAGGTCCACCACGCGGCGGGCCGACATAAATACAGTTTTCATTTTTCTACCTAAATAGACTTTGCTTTGTATTAGAAATACACGTTGTCGTGTATTTCTATAGTAAATCTAAGTAAAGCCTTACGCTTCCTCATACACGCATACAGTGTATGCAAGAAACAGAGTGGTTGTCCACCCTGTCTCAATTAGCTTGACTCGATAACAGCTATCAATCAGTTTCTCCGAGTCCTTGTATTTCAACTGAGTCTCTCCCTTCTTCGCGTAACGGAACCGAATGTACTGATGAAGTCGTCGATGGAAATGAAGGACGATCATATTCTTCGCGCTGAATTGTATGAGGTCGGTCATCTCATGGATCATAGCATCTCCGTTCACAATATTTTCAGGGATGAACCCGGTAACTCCTCGCGTTCTGACAAGTATCGCAAACAGGGCTTATGGAAATCTGGATACGATTGGGTTGGAGGGATATCGGTCACGAGTCTCAATGTTCCTTAGGTTCACCATGCAGCATCGCTAGAAGAACACCTGCCTCAAGTCTGGTCTCGTCGCCATATTTCAAACAGCGCAGGATGTGCATGTTTGCGAGATGCCAGCCTTCCGGCTGCTCTTACTTTAAGAGAACGCAGGTTCGCTTGATTTTCTCAACCAGGTGTGGGAGTTTGCAGACGCGAGGTCTTGCACACAACGCTGGTGTGTGTGGGTTGGTTATTTATTTAATCCCAAAAGGCGAGGTCGTCGACAGTTGTGTGAAGGGGTCAGCAATCGTGCCGACTTCGGGAACGACCCCCCTTCCCCACTTTCAATCTACTTATTTTTCACGCTATTTTGGCTGTGTAATGGAGCAAAGGCCAGTTACATGAAGAGTGACACGCGGTACTCTTCTGGACCAATGGGTCCTGGTTAGAGGTCATACAACATGTACCCATGATGTGTGCACACAATATGGTGAATCACACAAATTGACGTATCACACATCACTGGCCTCTAGAACCAATCTACATTGTTTTAGATTCAGTAAATTTAACTGGAAGTTTGTATTGCAGGCCAAACTAACCTTAACTATAGATATATGCAGTCTTAGTTTTGCTACTTAATCTGTAACCGTTCCCTTAAGACCGGGAATCGAGTGAACTGCCATTCACTAGGAATTTGTATACTCCAAGCACTTCCTCTGTGCAAGGTGTTGTCACAGGTTGATTATTATTTGATGATTTTTATGACGTTGAATATAAAATGTCACGAGTTATATAAGATTCCAGCGACTCATCGAATCAATTGATTAGATGAGGCTAGTATTCCAGACACGCGCTGTCATATTAGTAAAGACATCCACATTAGCAAATTTTTGTCTCTCCAACTTTGGCTGCAGATATCCGTAGCCAATTCCGTGGACCATTCGACACGATGCAAGGTGGTGGTAATGACGGTTTAAAAAATCGCTACGAATGAATTATTCCAGTGGTCGGGCGTTGATGGCGCAGGGCTCAATTGCACTTCACAACCATATCGCCACACGAATGGAGACTGCACTGGGTGATCGTTTACCTGAGATGGAGGTGCGCTTTAAGAACGTGTCTATCACAGCCGACATTATCGTGAAAGACGAAACCACAACGGAAGTGGAACTACCAACGCTCACCAATGTGGTCAAGACGGCTTTGCTACAGATGAGTGCTAAGCGGCATGTGGTGAAGAAAGACATTCTTCGGAATGTGAGTGGTGTGCTACGGCCGGGTACTATGACGCTGGTACTGGGTCAACCGGGGTCCGGCAAGTCGTCACTGCTCAAGGTGCTCAGTGGGAGGTTCCCTGCGACCAAAAACGTCACAGTAGAGGGCGAGGTGACCTACAACGGTGCGACCCAAAACGAACTGTGCAGCCGATTGCCACAGTTAGTATCTTACGTCGACCAACATGACAAACATTTCCCTACTCTTACTGTCAAGGAGACACTCGAGTTTGCCAACGCGTGCACGGGAGGCAAACTGTCGAAGCAAGAGGAAGAGATGTACGTGCACGGCACACCTGAGGAGAACCAGGCCGCACTGGACGTGCTCCGAGCCACGTACAAGCACTACCCAGACGTCGTGATCCAACAACTCGGCCTCGAAAACTGCCAGAATACTATTCTAGGCAACGCCATGCTGCGCGGTGTGTCAGGCGGTGAGCGCAAACGCGTGACGACGGGTGAGATGGTGTTCGGCAACAAGTTTGTGATGATGATGGACGAGATCAGTACGGGATTGGACAGCGCCGCGACGTTCGACATTGTCTCGACCCAGCGCAGTCTGGCCAAGACACTGCGAAAGACGGTGGTGATCTCGCTGTTGCAGCCGTTACCCGAGGTGTTTAATCTGTTTGACGACGTGATTCTGCTGAACGATGGCTACGTGATGTACCATGGTCCTTGTAGCGAAGTGTTGCAGTATTTCGAGTGTCAGGGGTTGAAGTGTCCACTGACCCGTGATGTGGCGGACTTCTTGTTGGATCTTGGCACGAACAAACAACGTCAGTGCGAGGTAGGCATTGTTCCAAGAAAGGCTGCCGATTTTTCGGCTGCTTTCGAAAGGTCCGATGTCAACAACTGTATGCTTTCTGACTTAGGTGCTCGCATGGATCCGAACTTTGCTGAGGGTAACAAATCGTTTATGGATGTACCAGACTTCAGCCAAGGCTTTTGGCCTGGCACAGCCACTCTATTCCGACGCCAGTTGAAATTGGTGATCCGAGACCGGGCCCTCCTAATGAGTCGTCTCCTGATGTCGATCGGATTGGGTCTGCTAAATGGGAGTGCATTTTACCAGTTTGATGAGATCAATTCACAACTCGTCATGGGAATTGGATATGTGGTTGTCAGCTTTGTGACGATGGGCCAAGCTGCGCAAATCCCGACATTTATCTCCATCCAAGGTGTCTTCAAAAAGCAGCGACGAGGGAATTTTTTCCGCACTTCATCGTTTGTGTTGGCAACTTCTGTAAGTCAAATTCCAATGGCAGTGATCGAGACGGTGATTTTCAGTTCCATCATATATTGGATGTGTGGTTTTATCGCGACAGTTCCAGCTTTTCTGCTCTTTGAACTCATTTCGTTCCTCACGAGCATGGCACTCGGAGCTTGGTTCTTTTTCTTGGCAGTGCTCTGCCCGGACTTGAATATAGCAAACCCGATCTCGCTTCTGTCGCTTTTATTCTTCTCGATCTACTCTGGTTTCGTGATCACCCGAGAGGAAATCCCAGAATACTTAATCTGGATTCACTGGGTTAGCCCGTTGGCATGGGGCATTCGTGCGATCGCTGTGAACCAGTACACCGATGTGGCATTCGATGTGTGCGTCTACCGTGATGTGGACTACTGTGACTTGTACGACATGAAGATGAGCGAATACTCTTTGAGCACATTTGGTGTGCCAACCGATCGATATTGGTTGTGGTTTGGCATCGCAGCTTTAATGGCCATTTACGTGCTCTTCATGGCCTTGACATGGTTTGTATTGGAATACTGGTGTCACGATACACCCCCTAACGTTAAATTATCTAACACCATCCATGACGGCCCAGCTCTCGAAAAAGAGGACTACATCCTCGCAAGTACACCAAAAGTATTTCCCTACAGCAAACCAAAGTTATAGAGGTTGCAATTCCAGTTACACCTGTGACGCTCGCTTTCCGGGACCTATGGTATTCGGTTCCAGACCCCTTGAATCCCAAACAAACCATTGACCTGCTCAAAGGCATCAGCGGATTTGCGCTGCCCGGTACCATCACGGCCCTCATGGGATCTTCCGGTGCGGGTAAGACCACGCTCATGGACGTCATCGCTGGACGCAAGACCGGGGAAGCATCAAGGGACAGGTCCTGCTCAACGGCCATCCCGCCACCGATCTTGCCATCCGACGAGCCACTGGGTACTGCGAGCAGATGGACATCCACTCCGACGCGTCCACGTTTCGTGAAGCCTTGACGTTCAGCGCGTTCCTGCGTCAGGATGCCGATGTGCCGGACAGCCAAAAGTACGACTCCGTCAATGAGTGTCTCGATTTGCTGGACCTGCACCCCATCGCGAACCAGATCATCCGAGGCAGCTCAACGGAGCAGATGAAGCGGCTGACTATCGGAGTGGAGCTGGCGGCGCAACCTAGCGTGCTGTTCCTGGATGAACCGACGAGTGGATTGGATGCGAGATCGGCCAAACTCATCATGGACGGTGTGCGCAAGGTAGCAGATACGGGTCGCACTATTATTTGCACGATCCACCAGCCATCGGCGTTGGTGTTCAGTGTGTTCGACAGTTTGCTGCTGTTAAAACGCGGTGGTGAGATGGTATTCTTCGGTGATTTGGGTGTGAAGGCTACAAATATGGTCGCCTACTTCGAATCGATCGATGGTGTGTCCAAGTTGGAGGAAAGTTCGAATCCTGCGACGTGGATGCTGGGGGTGATCGGTGCTGGCGTGGGCAATGATGCAGGTGACCGGACGGACTTCGCGGCTTTGTTCAAGGGGAGCGAGAAGTATCGTCAATTGGAAGCTAACATGCGTCGTGAAGGGGTCACACGGCCGTCGCCATCAGTGCCATCGCTTGAATTCGATCGGAAGCGTGCCGCGACCAACTTGACGCAGGCCGTGTTTTTGATAAAGAGGTTCATCCATTTATACTGGCGGACACCTTCGTACAATTTGACTCGGATCGTTGTGTCAGTGACTGTGGGTGTGAGTTTTGGAATTACATTCATCGGTGGCGACTACTCATCGTACCAAGGCATTAACTCAGGCCTGGGCATGAGCTATATGACGACGTCGTACATCACGTACATCACATTCAACGCGGTACTACCGATCACATATCGAGAACGCGCTCCATTCTACCGCGAGCGATCTTCTGAGACATACAACGCGTTTTGGTATTTCGTTGGGTCGACTCTCGTGGAGATTCCATACTGCTTCGGTGCCACTTTAATCTTTTGGCGATCTACTTTCCGCTGGTCGGTTTTACGGGTTCAAGTGAGTTCTTTGCGTACTGGCTTCATTTAACGATGCTGGTCTTGGTTCTAGCGTATTTCGGTCAACTGCTGGCATACACTCTCCCAGCATTGATGTGGCAGCTGTAGCAACTGTCGTCGTCGGTTCGATTTGTACCTTGTTCACGGGCTTCAATCCTCCAGCAGGCTCCATTCCCAAAGGCTACAAATGGCTCCACCAGCTTGTCCCGCACAAACACACCTTCGCCGGCATCACAGCAATCATATTTGGTGATTGTCCAAGTAATAAGAACGGAAATGAATTTGGTTGTCGACGACTGACAGGCACTCCACCAAGTTTACCAGAAGGCATCACGGTGAAGGAATATGTGGAGAGCGTGTTTGAGGTTCAACACAGCGACATTTGGTCGAACCTCGTCTTTGTCGTGGCTTGGATCGTTGCTCTTCGTCTACTAGCCCTATTGGCGCTGCAATTCATCAATCATCAGAAGCGCTAAGAGCAAAGCCAGTGCAATGAGTTCATTGCGTCTTGCTGCATTTTTGTTTTCCCTTTGTTCCCCATAATTGGTTCACGTAGATCGCGTATTTCGCTTAGAAACACAGGTTCCGCAGCAGACCCTGAGAACCACACAAAAATCAATTTCCAATAGACATCGTACGAACACGCTGATGGACGATGATACTTAGTGCTCAACGTGAAGGCAGCTCCTCGGTGAAAAGCGATACTGGCGACACCCTACCGGGAGTACTCGTCCAACATCACCCGGTATGATAAGCTTCGATCCCGAAGACTACCGGGCAAGGGATCACTCGATCAAGATAGGTGCTAGCTTTGACCCATCATGCGTATCCTCTCCAGACGTCTCTGTTTGCTTTGCCTTCTTTTTCACAGTTTGTCTAGCACTTGCTTCGGATCCTGCATGGCTGCCCTCCTCCTCATCACTGATAGTAAACGTGCTGAGTAGCCCAAAGTGATCGGAAGGCCACAGACCCTCAGCAATCTTTTCTTGGCCCACAATAACAATTTCGTCAAGTACGCATGACGAGTTTGCCGGAGATGAATAGAAATACATCCTGTCCAGCCGACTTCGAAAGGAACGACTCGTTACCAACGTGTTCCGTGTACCATCAAACGTGTACCCATTATCCTCTGTGTTACCCGGCACCGACAACCAAAGGTCCTTCCAGCCACCAGGTAAGCCCATCGTTGCCAAATCCACATCTTCATCCCCATCATCCAGCTCTTCACCACGCAGCTCACTCGATTTCTTCTTCACTAATTTCTTCTCATCCTCCGTAGTGATCGGTGCATCTAGAAAACAATTTGCATGGTACCAAACTCGGATCTCCATGGTTTTGCCTCCAGCCACCCTGTCCTTGGCTATTTTGCCCACTCGAATCGCGTCTTTAGCGATACCTTCTCCACAAACCCGACATTTAGACCTCCCAGATTTAGCCAATTCGATGTCTAAATCCGCATACACGGCTAAACGTCGATCCAAAAGCTTCAAATCTGCACGCAACAGATTTGTGTCCCCCATGAAAATTGCGCCCAGACAGACGCTAGTTTTGGTTTTAGGTCGTTTGTCGCCAATTCGGAGACCATCTTCGTTCTTGGAATTGACCACCCGGTCTCTCAGAATTGTGAGACTCTCCTTTAACTGGGACACTCGTGGCCTCGCGAACTGCGGCAGGCTTTCCAAGTGCGACGTCCCCACAAACAGCGTCTTGCCCGGCACAGGCTCCACCTGCATAAACACCAGCTCTCTGCCCATCCCTGTATTGGCAAAGGGTGGGTCTCCAGTGACTTAACTGGTAAAGCACAAAATAAAGTCACAAAATAAGTTTCTTGAAAAGGGGAGCAGTATCCACACTGCAGTCATAGTACTGAGCCCAGTTTTGAGCCTTCAGAAGCGCCAAAGACTCCTGTGTGACTTCCTGAAACCGATAATAGCCGGACGAACGTGCTCCACCAGACGACCGATAGATTTCATGCGCACGGAGCGCGCCACCTCATCGAAGAAAATGTTAAACGTCAGGATACGCAGCTTCATTTTTAGTGTCACGAGATCAAAACTTTATGTCACGTATAGTTATCTTGTTTTCACTATACGGAACCAGGGGACATCAAAAGTTAAAAAATAAATAAAAATGTGTCAAATTCAGACATTGCTAGCAAGTCGAAAGAATCAACTAACGAGGGGAATACACTATATAGACTTGTTGGCCACCGTGTTGGCCACCGTATTGGCCACCGGGCGGAGCCCAAGGGACATTACATTACTGCATATGAATGCGTGGTACATGCATAATCGCATCCGATTATGCATGTGCCACACATTCATAATCACGCTCGTACGAGCGAGATATACATCGAATTAATGGAGCATCTCGAGTTTCACGCAGGTCATTTTGAAATCTCCACGCTTCTAAGCGAAGCAGCCTCTGGTGTCAAACGGCCTTCAAGAAACCCACCATGCCTACTGCTACAAGGCCGACTGAGAGATGAAGATATTGGGCGATGTCCCTCCCATCGGATACGACAGCGGCAAAGCTTTGATGGCTCAAGGGCCAATGGCGCTGCACCAACACTTGGCTTCAAGAGTTCAGGCAGCACTCGGCCATTCACTGCCGCAGATAGAGTGCGGTTCCAGAATGTCGCCATCTCAGCCGACATTATCGTGAAAGACGAAACCACAACGGAAGTGGAACTACCAACGCTCACCAATGTGGTCAAGACGGCTTTGCTACAGATGAGTGCTAAGCGGCATGTGGTGAAGAAAGACATTCTTCGGAATGTGAGTGGTGTGCTACGGCCGGGTACTATGACGCTGGTACTGGGTCAACCGGGGTCCGGCAAGTCGTCACTGCTCAAGGTGCTCAGTGGGAGGTTCCTGCGACCAAAAACGTCACAGTAGAGGGCGAGGTGACCTACAACGGTGCGACCCAAAACGAACTGTGCAGCCGATTGCCACAGTTAGTATCTTACGTCGACCAACATGACAAACATTTCCCTACTCTTACTGTCAAGGAGACACTCGAGTTTGCCAACGCGTGCACGGGAGGCAAACTGTCGAAGCAAGAGGAAGAGATGTACGTGCACGGCACACCTGAGGAGAACCAGGCCGCACTGGACGTGCTCCGAGCCACGTACAAGCACTACCCAGACGTCGTGATCCAACAACTCGGCCTCGAAAACTGCCAGAATACTATTCTAGGCAACGCCATGCTGCGCGGTGTGTCAGGCGGTGAGCGCAAACGCGTGACGACGGGTGAGATGGTGTTCGGCAACAAGTTTGTGATGATGATGGACGAGATCAGTACGGGATTGGACAGCGCCGCGACGTTCGACATTGTCTCGACCCAGCGCAGTCTGGCCAAGACACTGCGAAAGACGGTGGTGATCTCGCTGTTGCAGCCGTTACCCGAGGTGTTTAATCTGTTTGACGACGTGATTCTGCTGAACGATGGCTACGTGATGTACCATGGTCCTTGTAGCGAAGTGTTGCAGTATTTCGAGTGTCAGGGGTTGAAGTGTCCACTGACCCGTGATGTGGCGGACTTCTTGTTGGATCTTGGCACGAACAAACAACGTCAATATGAGGTGGGGGTGGCTCCTGCTACAGCGAGCGAATTTGCTGGAACATTTGAGCAGTCTGTGTATGCGAAGATAACGAATGCCTTAGATGCACCACTGTATCAGACGCTGCTTGCAGACGAACACAAACAAATGGACCCACGATCAGAGTTTCACCAGAATTTCTGGGATGGCACGCTTACGCTGATGCAACGTCAGGTGAAAATGACTCTGCGCAACACAGCACTGTTGAAAAGCCGTTTTATGATGTCGCTGGTCTTGGGGCTGCTGAATGCAAGCACGTTCTATCAGTTCGATGAGACTGACGCACAAGTGGTGATCGGTATTATCTACGTGGCGGTGAATTTCGTGATATTGGGTCAGTCTGCTCAAGTACCGGTTTTCATGGCTACGGGACATTTTTAACAAGCAGCGGGGAGCTAATTTCTTTCGCACGTCTTCGTTTGTGCTGGCAACATCTGTGAGCCAAATTCCGTTGGCAGTGATTGAAACTCTTGTCTTCGGTACCATCATCTATTGGATGTGTGGGTTTGTTGCAACGGCAGGGGGATACATCGTCTTCGAACTGATTATTTTCCTGTCGAGCATGATGTTTGCGGCTTGGTTCTTCTTCTTGGCGGTTGTGATGCCAGATATGAACGTGGCTGGACCTGTCAGTCAGCTCTCGTTAGTCTTCTCAACCTTGTTCTGTGGTTTCGTGATCACAAAAGGAGTGATTCCGGATTATCTAGTGTGGATGTACTGGATCAGCCCACAAGCGTGGGGTATTCGTGCAGCTGCTGTGAATCAGTATACGGACTCACAGTTTAATGTGTGCATGTATGGTGATGTCGATTACTGCCAGCAATATGGCATGACGATAGGCGAATACTCGTTGACCACGTTTGATGTCCCAACGGAGCGAATTTGGCTGTGGTTGGGCATTGTCTATTTGATAGCCGTGTACGCTCTTTTCATGGTGATCGCTTGGGGAGTGCTAGAATTCTGGCGCACGGAGGAAGCTGTTAATGTATCGTTGAAAACGGACGATACTAGTGTCAGTATCGAGAGGTCGACCTCACAAGTCGACTACAATCTAATGGCAACGCCAAGATCAGTTGCATCAAAGAAGAAGGTCATACCTGACGAAGTATCAGTTCCCGTTATTCAAACATCCGAGAAGGGTTTTATTCCAGTGACGCTCGCTTTCCGGGACCTATGGTATTCAGTTCCAGACCCCTTGAATCCCAAACAAACCATTGACCTGCTCAAAGGCATCAGCGGATTTGCGCTGCCCGGTACCATCACGGCCCTCATGGGATCTTCCGGTGCGGGTAAGACCACGCTCATGGACGTCATCGCTGGACGCAAGACCGGGGAAGCATCAAGGGACAGGTCCTGCTCAACGGCCATCCCGCCACCGATCTTGCCATCCGACGAGCCACTGGGTACTGCGAGCAGATGGACATCCACTCCGACGCGTCCACGTTTCGTGAAGCCTTGACGTTCAGCGCGTTCCTGCGTCAGGATGCCGATGTGCCGGACAGCCAAAAGTACGACTCCGTCAATGAGTGTCTCGATTTGCTGGACCTGCACCCCATCGCGAACCAGATCATCCGAGGCAGCTCAACGGAGCAGATGAAGCGGCTGACTATCGGAGTGGAGCTGGCGGCGCAACCTAGCGTGCTGTTCCTGGATGAACCGACGAGTGGATTGGATGCGAGATCGGCCAAACTCATCATGGACGGTGTGCGCAAGGTAGCAGATACGGGTCGCACTATTATTTGCACGATCCACCAGCCATCGGCGTTGGTGTTCAGTGTGTTCGACAGTTTGCTGCTGTTAAAACGCGGTGGTGAGATGGTATTCTTCGGTGATTTGGGTGTGAAGGCTACAAATATGGTCGCCTACTTCGAATCGATCGATGGTGTGTCCAAGTTGGAGGAAAGTTCGAATCCTGCGACGTGGATGCTGGGGGTGATCGGTGCTGGCGTGGGCAATGATGCAGGTGACCGGACGGACTTCGCGGCTTTGTTCAAGGGGAGCGAAGTATCGTCAATTGGAAGCTAACATGCGTCGTGAAGGGGTCACACGGCCGTCGCCATCAGTGCCATCGCTTGAATTCGATCGGAAGCGTGCCGCGACCAACTTGACGCAGGCCGTGTTTTTGATAAAGAGGTTCATCCATTTATACTGGCGGACACCTTCGTACAATTTGACTCGGATCGTTGTGTCGATCGTTCTGAGCTTGGCACTCGGAATCTCCTACCTAAATACGGAGTACACATCATATCAAGGAGTCAATTCGGGGCTGGGAATGATCTACATGGGGGCAGTGAACATGACGTTTGTTACTTTTAGCAGTGTCCTCCCCATTACTTACAAGGAGCGAGCGTCATTTTACCGAGAGCGTTCCGCCCAAACGTACAATGCGATCTGGTACTTTGTTGGCGGCACGTTGGCTGAGATTCCGTATTGTTTCGGCATCTCCCTGCTGTTCATGGCGATCTTCTATCCGATGGTGGGTTTCACGGGTGTAGCGGCTTTCTTCACCTTCTGGTTTAGCTTGTCCCTGATCATTCTGCTGATGGCCTACTTTGGCCAATTTCTGGCGTACTTGCTACCCAGTCTGGAAGTAGCTTCGGTGTTCATGGTACTGGTCAACACGATCTGCATCTTGTTCACTGGTTTCAATCCACCGGCCGTCTCTTTACCGCGCGGCTACGTGTGGCTTCATGACATCACTCCACACAAGTATGCCTTTGCCAGCCTCACGGCCATCGTGTTTGGGGACTGCCCCGCTGATGGTGATGGCGGCGAAAGAGGATGTCAACAAATGACTGGCACCCCACCCAGCCTGCCGGATGGTATTTCTGTGAAGGAGTACCTCGAGAGGAACTTCCTGGTCGAGCACGATGATATCTGGTACAATATCGGGATTATGGTCGCGTGGATCGCAGTATTGCAGCTCCTGTCGTTGCTGTCATTGCGCTACGTGAACCATCAGACGATATAAACATTTCGTGCAATTTTTGTCTTTACGTAAGTATGAAAGCAAGTGGCAACACCTGTGGAAATAGCGTTGGAGTATGTCGTGAAAGGAGCAGTTTGGTTTGGTCTATACGGCAGTCTCCACATACGCTGTCGCTATCTGCCTACATCCGCTGCTTTGCCCGGGGGTAGTAGTGGATCTCGATCAAAGTTTAGAAGCCCTCGAGTGTGGCCATCGTTGTTAGGCAAGCAAGACGTTGGTCTTGCTCCGCCAATTTGCGATGTAGAAAATGAATAGTGAGAAGACTTTGCATAACAGTAAACGCACCAACATAGGCCTTGCCAAAGCTTCATTATTATTAAAGGGTCGATGATTCGTCCACGAACTGCAGGAAAGTCTTGCGCAGTAGCGATGACAAAGTCGATTCGCTGTGTTGTTTACGAGTTCTTGTGCTTGATTTCCGGAGCGCTCCTGTCATACAGTGGGTGTGCTCGTTAATCAAGCAAAAGAACTCGTAAACAACACAGTGAATCAAGTTACTCGTTCAGAGGAACATATTAGAACTGGTGAAGAGTGGGTTGAAGGGAAAGCACGGATCAAGAAGGCTCAAGACATTCAGGCGAGGCGGATAGTGAAGGACGTTGAAGAAAAAAGGTGGTTGGAAAGACTCGCAGCACTAGCGTTGCGGGATATCCATAGCCAACTGCATGGTGCAGAGGGGTTAGAATCTTGAGGATGCAGTGGCCCATATATTCGAGGTGCACAGAGACCAGTAGGACTTTTCAGTGCCCTCTGTAATAGTTGACGGTACCTCACTTGAACTTGTGATCTCCATCAGTGTTACGCTTGACAAGTTACACATCTCTCCGACAACTCTGGTACTAATCAGTGGAATCCCTCCTTCCCTCTCATCACTTCTCGATTCGCCTCGAAGTTCCTTCGTAACAGTCGAAATGCTTCGTCATTCTCTCTGGTCTTCTCTACCTCAACGTCGTGCTTTGTCGTCCTTGAGCATCACCGCCAAAACCAAGGAATTCGACTATGTTGTTGTGGGAGGTGGTTCTGCTGGTTGTGTGCTCGCTAATCGACTGAGTGCCGATTCGTCCAATTCGGTTCTGCTGCTGGAGACAGGGCCTAGTGACCGCGGTCTCACCGACTCCATCCGCCTCGCCATGCCGGGGATGCTGCCGGTTAATTTCGTGGATGACCGGTACAATTGGGACTACATGACGGAACCCCAAAAGCATTTAAATGGACGGCGACTGTCGTGGCCCCGTGGTCGAGTACTGGGCGGTTCGTCGTCCATCAACGCCATGATTTACAGTCGAGGACACGTACTGGATTATGAAGATTGGCAAGCTGCTGGTGCTTACGGATGGGGCTACGCAGACTGTCTACCGTACTTTCGGAAGGCACAGACCCATGCACTCGGTGCAAATGACTATCGTGGTGATGATGGACCACTACAAGTTACCCGGCGAACGCAACCAGACCAACCATTGTTTCAAGCGTTCATTGATGCCGCTGTTCAAGCGGGGTATCCTTTACGGACGATGTGAATGGATACCAACAGGAAGGTGTGGGGTGGCTAGATCTGGCGATCCACAAAGGGGAGCGAAGCAGCGCCTCCGCGGCATATTTGACTCAGTCTGTACTAGATCGGGAGAATCTGACGGTCCTTACAGGTTCATTCGTCAACAAGATTCTTTTTGAGGGCAAGAAAGCTGTGGGAGTCGAGGTGGAACCTCACCAAGTATCGACGAAAGAGGCTCCGACACAAATCCGGGCCATGAAAGAGGTGATCCTATCGAGTGGAGCAATCAACTCGCCGCAACTATTGATGCTGTCAGGTGTGGGAGACGCGCAGCATCTGAAGGAGGTTGGTGTGCCAGTTGTGCACCACCTCCCAGCCGTTGGACAAAACATGGAGGACCACCTTGGAGCGTATCTTCATGTAACGTAAGAAGCCGATCACGCTGTATCACTCAACTCCACATTTCCCGCACAAAATGGCGTGGATTGGTATTCAGTGGCTCGCCTCACGGTCAGGACCGGGGATCTCTTCTCACATTGAAGCGGGTGGATTTTTCGTAGTGCACCGGAAAGCGCCGTCCAGACGTCAAATGGCAGTTCGTTCCGGGTGCAACAGACGAGCGCCGGCAAGTCTTACGAGACGGCCACGCCATGATGCTTCATTGCGCAACATTGCGCGCAACTAGCCGTGGTTTCATCAAGCTGCGCAGTGCAGACCCTCGCGAGAGCCCAATCATTCAGCCGAACTATCTGGACACGGAGAGTGATCGTGTGAATCTTCGCAATAGCGTGCGACTGACACGCGAAGTACTAGCTCAAGAAGCTTTTGAGGAGTTTCGCGGCGACGCTATTTCTCCTACTGAGAGCGTACAATCTGACGCAGAGATCGATGCGTGGATTCGTCAGCATGCAGCCACAGACTACCACCCCTCCAGCACAAACCGCATGGGTAATGACAACGATGCAAACACAGTTGTAGACCCTCAAGCTCGAGTGCATGGCTTGGAGGGACTGCGAATTGTGGATGCGTCGATCATGCCGAACAACGTGAGTGGAAACCTTAATGCCCCGACCATTATGGTCGCTGAGAAGACAGCTGACCTCATTTTGGGGATTGCAGCACTGCCCAAGGCCGGCGTACCCGTGTATGAGTCGAGGAACTGGGAGACAAGTCAAAGGTGATCGCCACCCAACAATGACGAGACACGGCGAGACACGACGATATCAGTTGTACAAAATAAATAAGTCTTAACGTCAACTGCTTCTCTCGAAGTTTTCTTGTTTTTGGTCAGTCCTCGTTTTTCATCCAAGTTCAGAAATGAAGTCTACCGGAGCGCCAACAGTTGGGCTAACGTTTGGTCTGGGACCGATCGGACAGCGACAATACCACCTACTCCTGTCGAAGCTGAAGCGACCCGATCTCGTGTACGCAAGGATTTATCAATGGGAAATGGGAGGAGTCACACACTGCCGAGCATTTTATTGTCACAGGTACACATCGATCGCGTTGTCATAAATCTTCAGGAGCTCTCATCTGGCCTGATACTTGTCCGTCTTTAGATCCCGCAACAGAAGAGGAGATTGCCAGCGTTGCAAACATGGGGGAGGATGACGCACTTGATGCGATAGCTGCGGCGGCGGCATTCCAGCGTCAGTGGAAGAAAACTACGCCGCCGGTAAGACAATTCCTGAATGGATATATCTTGAGCAACTGCTGACAGGTAGCACTGTTTGTTATTCGACACATCCTGTCATGCGTAGAATCGAGCAGAAGTGCTGAAAAGTGGGCGACTGCTATCGCCACCAATGCTGAGGATTTGGCCGTGATCGGGTCGATAGAGTGCGGCAAGCCATTGACGGGGTCAAGTGGGAGGTTGAGTTCATAGTTGGCGTGATCGAATATTTTTCACATGAGATCATGCGCTCTAGTGATTCCTGGTTTCACCATCTCAACCCAGTCAGAAGATCATTATCACGAAGGAACCTGTGGGTGTGTGTGGTATTATGACGCCTTGGAATTTCCCTTACGCGATTTTAGGATTGAATTTGGCACCACCCTCGCGGCTGGGTGTACCCTGGTAATCAAACCTGCTAGTGAGACGCCGTTGTCGATGCTTGCCCTAGCACGGCTTGCCGAAGACGTTGGATTTCCACCAGGGCTGATAAACGTAGTCACTGCCTCTCGCGACAAGTCGGACGAAATTGCTCGAATGCTGACGTCGAGCAAGGACGTCCGGAAAATCTCCTTTGTGGGGTCGACAAAGTCGGTAAATCGTTGATGCGCCAATCCGCCGCAACCGTGAAAAGAGTGTCGCTCAGGCTTAGTGGCAATGCGCCATTTATTGTGTTCAACGATGCAAACATGGAACAAGCACTGAACGGCCTCATGGAGACAAAGTTCTCAAACTCAGGCCAGGTATGCATTGCTAGCAACCGCATCTTCATCCACTCGTCAATCTACGATGAATTTACTACAAAGTTAGTCGAGCGCGTGAAACTTTTAAAGATGGGGTCACCTCTCGAGCACGGAGTGCAACTTGGTCCATTGATCGATACATCGGTTGTGAAGAAAGTTTCTGAGTTAGTGGACGATGCAGTGCAACACGGCGCCAAAGTGCTCAGTGGCGGTAAAACTAGCAAACTTGGCAAGAACTTCTATGAGGCAACAGTACTCACCAACGTGGACGAGTCCATGCATGTGTGGCAAGAGGAGATTTTCGGTCCGGTGGTCCCACTGTTCACATTTTCGAGCGAGGAAGAGGTCGTTCGAAAGGCGAACGACACTCCCATGGGACTGGCAGGGTATTTCTACACGCGGGATGTGGCCCGCATGTTTCGTGTTGCCAGCGAGTTGGAGTGCGGCATGGTTGGCGTGAACAGCAGTATGGTGAAGCACGTTGGGGTCCCGTATGGAGGTGTGAAGGAGTCTGGGATTGGTCGTGAGGGCTCACCCGAAGGTCTGGAGGAATATTTGGAGACGAAGATGGTCTGCATTGGGGTTGAACTAAGTATTGAGTCTACGGCAACTCGCGCCGGTGAAGAGGTGGCATGGGCGACGGCTAGGCATCGTCCGTTTTGGATACGACCCGTACTGAGCCGGTCCCCATGAGCCAGGCTTGTGCGCCTGTCCTCAGCGTGCGTCATACTTGTTAGGTATGGCCTCAGCATTGATGATAAGAGTTCAATCTAGTGCGAGGTGCAAATCATAGTTCGGGGCTGCACTTGGGTGCCTCCGCTGATTCAGGCTTTCTTCGATCCGAAACGCACACGACTTCCTGCAGCATTTGCGATAGGCATTGTTCTCACTTCCTCTTTTGCTACTCAAGTCTCGTATCGTCGCTTTAAACCAGCAAACCATGAAGATGTTGTGGTTTGCCGGGTTTTTGAGCTACACTCGTTCTAGATCCGCTCATTGTGGCCGAAAAGCCCCAATTCACGTATCGAAATGACACTTATGCTTTGAGTCCGCCGGAGTGGGCTGAAGGATTTCCCGAGTGTGGTAGTTCCAGGCAATCACCAATCGACATCGTCGAGTCCAAGTTGCGAAGCGCGGACGTGCCTGTTCCGTGGATATTCGACGGTTCCTGCCCTAGCTTCAACATGAAGGAAAACTCGGAAGTGTATAAAGCTGCAGTTGACGGTGGTAAGCTGGACAGCTAATGCTTGCATCTTTCGCATTTTCACTGATATGTTGATGCATGCAGGGAATTGCACAGTCGCAACCGAAGAGAAATCCTACAATCTCACTCAGTTCCATGTGCACACACCTTCGGAACACTCAATCGATGGCAAAGCCTTCGACGGAGAGCTTCATTTCGTACATATTGCCGATGAAGGTAAAGCAGCGCTCGTAGTCGGTCTCTTTCTGCAGATATCTGATACTGCCGACACGAACCCCGCAATTGACACAATTGTGGACGCTATGGGCAATGTCTCCACAAGCAGATCGATCCACATGATGTTGTAGGTTGCTGCACGGGCTGGTCGAAGTTGTAAAACTTGTACTCACTCATATGTGACTGATGTTATTTGTAAACTCTAGAGACTCGTACGCTGATTTCATCGAGGCATATGCTACTGAGGGCCATGTCTTCAACTACCCGGGAAGCCTGACAACCCCGCCGTGCTTTGAGATCGTGGATTGGTGGGTTGTGCGAAACCCATTGCTATCTCGACTGGCCAGTATGACCGCATCGTGTCGAACCTTGCCGAGCTCGAAATCACCGACGATGGCAAGAACGCGAGGTCGGCACAGCCTCTTTACGAGCGCGCCGTCAAGATTTACATCTAAAACGCTATCGACTGCAGCCATCGTGAGAGCTAGCTGCGCGCATGTCACCAACAATGAAGCATATTCTTGTACAATCCAGTGGGTTCTTTGACTCGGCTCTTGCTTTTCTTTCAGTTGTCCCAACCAGAGAGGGCTCGTCGGGAGCTTCCTTGCTAGCGGTGGTGAAATGCCATTACGTCTTCTTGGCTCCTTCTCGAAAACGTCGGATCAAGTGAAGATACATTTAAGTACTGGCGAACCGCGTGGACACCACCAAGTAGGGCAAATCCTGCAGTCGTTGAGAAAACCAGAGCTCGTGCGCTCGACTGGCTACATCAGCGGCGAGTGGACTGAAGCGCTTGGAGGTGAACACTTCACTGTCGTCGGTAAGTCGATGATGCACCTGTCTTAGAACTTGCACTCTTCTAACTACATGTACTGAATGACTTACGTGATGCAGACCCTGCTACCGACGAAGAGCTTGCTCACGTAGCAAGCATGGGAAAGGAAGAAGCCTACCAGGCTATCGCAGCTGCATTTATGGCCCACCGACGATGGAAGAAAATAACTCCCATGGTAAGCACTGAGGCTTAAACTTCTGCCACCTATTGATCGACACTGTTCATACTGGCATGGCCTCTAGAATTGGCAAGGCTCGCTCAGCGGTTATGAAGAAATGGCATGCTGCAATTGTCGAAAATGCGGAGGATCTCGCGGTGATTGCGTCCTGTGAGAGTGCCAAACC
This sequence comes from Phytophthora kernoviae, assembly GCA_008080845.1. NCBI lineage: Eukaryota > Oomycota > Peronosporomycetes > Peronosporales > Peronosporaceae > Phytophthora > Phytophthora kernoviae. The sequence continues at coordinate 116,227 of VKKV01000031.1, read as the reverse complement.
CTGTCGGAGGCTAGAGCGGAAGTGACTTTCATTGCTGGCATCATCGACTATTACACCCACGAGATTGTCCGTTGCAGCGGCTATCTAATCACCCCATCTGACCCTGACAAGAAAGTATTGGTCATGAAAGAGTCTGTCGGTGTATGTGCGATCGTACCACCTTGGAACTCCCCCTATGCGACGGTGGTGAGGAACTTGAGACCATGCGTGGCATCCGGGTGTTCAGCTGTCGTGAAGCCTTCGGGGAAGATGCCGTTATCAATGCTAGCTCTCGCTAAGCTAGCCGAAGAGGTTGGTATTCCTACAGGAGTGGTCAATGTGGTGACAGCTCCGCAAGGCAACCACTCGGGAATAGGGCAATAACTCGCCGACAACCCAGATGTGCATTTGATCACTTTCACAGGCTCAACACTTGCCAGAGAAAAATGATGCAGAAGTCAGCTTACACTGTGAAGCACGTTGTGCTCGAATTGGGAAGCAGCGCACCGTTCATCGTGTTCGAGGATGCAGATATTGACCAAGCTCTTGATGGATTGCTTATAGCCAAGTTTCGGAACAGCGGCCAAACCTGCGTCACCATCAACCGCATCTTCATCCACTCGTCAATCTACGATGAATTTACTACAAAGTTAGTCGAGCGCGTGAAACTTTTAAAGATGGGGTCACCTCTCGAGCACGGAGTGCAACTTGGTCCATTGATCGATACATCGGTTGTGAAGAAAGTTTCTGAGTTAGTGGACGATGCAGTGCAACACGGCGCCAAAGTGCTCAGTGGCGGTAAAACTAGCAAACTTGGCAAGAACTTCTATGAGGCAACAGTACTCACCAACGTGGACGAGTCCATGCATGTGTGGCAAGAGGAGATTTTCGGTCCGGTGGTCCCGCTGTTCACATTTTCGAGCGAGGAAGAGGTCGTTCGAAAGGCGAACGACACTCCCATGGGACTGGCAGGGTATTTCTACACGCGGGATGTGGCCCGCATGTTTCGTGTTGCCAGCGAGTTGGAGTGCGGCATGGTTGGCGTGAACAGCAGTATGGTGAAGCACGTTGGGGTCCCGTATGGAGGTGTGAAGGAGTCTGGGATTGGTCGTGAGGGCTCACCCGAAGGTCTGGAGGAATATTTGGAGACGAAGATGGTCTGCATTGGGGGGTTGAACTAAGTATTGAGTCTACAGTATTTTTTGTGCGAGGACGTTAACGAGCGGTATCGGTAAGGTAGCACCAGTAGCACATTGATTTCATGATTTTTGTTGCCAATGGCTTCCTCAGTATATTTGCAATTCCCTTCAAATCTGCCTTCTACGCCCTACTCGGTGCGTTGATAGGACGAACTGCCTGGACACAGCGCCAGCGTTTCCATGCGTTCACAATGTCACAAACACAGCGAACACGAACTGCTTGTCATTATGTTGTGCAACGAACGGGTTGACGTCAGGACGTAAGAACGTAAGAACGTGAGATTTCAGGCCATGGAGGACATAAGCGAGCTGTCGTTTGCAATGCAGACGGATAAGAAGAGTGTGCGGTCTAAGTAATATGATCATCGATGCCAAAATCGCCACCTGATATTTAATTCACTACTTTTCCACGTCAATTTCGAATTCTTCGTTGCCGTCTTGATCCTAAAGTTTAGTATCATGAGTGCTCATTAGTTGATGGGTAAGACAGGCGTAGATCATCATCCCTACCTGCTCGTCGTGGTAAAACTCCACTTCGTGCTTGTGCTTCCCATCGTTTTCGGTGCGGCTGTCAGGGTCAGTTCCATCTTCGTCTTCTTCTCTCAGCATGCGAGCAGGAGGAGCCTGCTGCATTTGAACACTGGGGCCCCTCAATTGAGCGCAAGTTCTCAAAGATCTTGATCCTGCAATATACACGGGCTTAGTTAGTATCACCTCTGCATGTACTACCATTTTGCATCCACTCACTTGTGCTTCTCCAAGTATTCCTTGGTGTTGTCGTTCTTAAGGTCCTTGTCGGGTACCAGGTGTAGTTTGAAATCTGGTGTGTAAAACTCGAAGTAATCGTTGTATGGGATGTTGTTGGAAACCTCGTGGTTCACGAGAATGGAGGTCTCATATGCCCAAGCACGAGACACGTTGCGGATTCTGTAGCCGCCTCCGCCCAGCACGAGCAACGGCAGCCCGTAGCTTTTCACGAACCTGACGCATTCACCATGGCCTCGTGTGGTCACATTGAAGCAGCCCAGACGATCCCCGGTTAGCGAGTCAGCTCCACACTGAAGGACCACTGCGGTGGGGCAAAATATTTCCATCACTTTATCGATCACGGGCTTGAAAATGCTTTCGTAACTTTCATCATCCATCCCGCTGTGCAATGGGAAATTCACTGCGTAGTGCTTGCCACTCTTAGCTCCAACATCCTACCAGCAGCATCGTAAAAGCATCAGCAACCACAAGTCTTCCAAAACCAATTTTTCATGAGCAGGTACCTTGATATCCCCTGTGCCAGGGAAATAGTCGCCATACTTGTGAAAGGAGACAGTCATCACGCGGTCTGTAACGTAGAAGGCTTCTTCCACGCCATCACCGTGATGTGCATCAATATCAATATAGAGCACGCGTGGATGATACTTGAGCAGCTCCAAAATACCCAACACAATGTCGTTCACGTAACAAAATCCCGATCCTCCAGCTTTCTTAGCATGATGCAAGCCTCCAGACCAGTTGATCGCAATATCGCACAGTCCAAAGTTCAGACGTGCTACGGCATCTGTTCACCCCACAGAACAATGAGTCTTCAATGTCATAACCCATCCGAACTCATTTTTAGCGCGCACCTAATGTGCCTCCTGTGTAGATCTGACAGAAGTCGAAGACGCCGTCAAATACAGGACAGTCCGTGTCGCTCGTCTCGCCAAAGTTGTCTACAGCTCACAACGTAGACATCCATCAGTCTACCCACTCCATAAACACACCAACAATTTAGACATAAATGACGCACATTTCGCCAGATCAAGGCCCATGTCTCGTTGATTAGCCGGGCTCACCCGTTGCAAAAATTCGATGTAGTCTGGCGCGTGGAAGGCCTTCATCTCGTCCGCTGACGCCCAATGGGGTTCCTGCAATCATCACCAAAGTCCTCTTCAGTCACCAATACTCTATAAAACACTTCACTTGTCCAAGCTGCTTCTCACAAAGATGTCCATCTTCTGATACAAGTCGTAATTGACCACTAAATGATGCGCCAATTTCATCCGATGAGGCTTCATGGGGTGCCCGGACCATAATAAAAGTGTCCAACCTCCGCTATTCCGTTTAAAATCAATTGGGTAACGTTAGTTCCTGCTGGTTGTGCGTCATTTTGATTGTTTTCTCCCACGAAGTTTCGTCCGAAAAGGGTGCGATAAAACGACCCTTTTAGTGCCCTGCTGGAGTCTATTGCTGGGCAATTCACACATGGCGCAAGCCACATAAGATACATGCAGAGCTACGTACGGTGGTAGAAATATGACACGCGCTTCTTCGTAGCATTCGCCATCACAATCTGCTAATTGTCCGGTGTCTTGCTTGCTCGACCGTGGCGAAATACGCAACTGAGTCGGTACAAAAGACCAAACCCACACCCACCTCTTTATCCCAATATTCGCCTATCTATCCATCAACCATATTCATCATCAATCCCTTACAAAAGCAGTCTTCTATCCTGATATCATTTTATACAGTCAAATGCTACATCCGCCAATAATCGGTTCCACTCTCCAATTATTCACAATGCGAGCAGCTACGTTTAATATCCGTCGGTCTTCCCGCGTGGCCGCTGCACACGCAGCTTCATTCAGCACTTCCAAGGCCTCATGGTCTCCATCCCACACCGCTGCATATCTCGCTGTTGGTGGTGGCGCCGCTGCTGCAGTCGTGGCGGCTGCCAATGGGGTCGTACCCACGAATGGATCATCCGTCAATTGGCCGAGCCAATGATGCCCGTCGTGCGTCTATTCGACCCGGAGACGGCTCATAAGATCGCCGTGCAATGTGCGCGCTTCGGTTTGACGCCCAAGGACCCGGAGACCGACCCGGAGCTGCTGCGGATCAAAGCTTTCGGCCTGGACTTCACTAACCCTCTGGGCATCGCCGCAGGTTTCGACAAGGACGGAGAGGCCATGGAAGGAATGCTGGACATTGGTTTCGGTTGTGTGGAGATCGGCAGTGTCACTCCCAAGCCTCAACCGGGTAACCCGAAACCCCGGGTCTTCCGGCTAGCCGAAGATCGAGGGGTAATCAACCGCTACGGATTCAACAGCAATGGACTGGAAGCGGTCGGTGCCAGACTGGAGAGATACGTGGGTTCGCGTGAGAAGCGCACATCGTCAGGACAAGGACACCGTGCTGGTGTGTTGGGGGTGAATCTGGGCAAGAACAAGACGACGGAGGATGCTGCAGCGGACTATGTGCAGGGTGTCCACGCGTTGGGCAAGTACGCGGACTATTTGGTGGTGAACGTGTCATCGCCGAACACCCGGGGCTACGTACATTGCAGGGCAAGATTCAATTGCAGGAGCTGCTGGTGCGTGTACTGAAGGCGCGTGATGAAGTGGCGACCACTGAGAAGCGCGACATCCCGCTGCTTGTCAAGATTGCGCCAGACCTGACGGAACACGACAAGGAAGACATTGCTGCTGTGGCGCTGGAGCTCAAACTGGATGGCCTTGTCGTGTCGAACACGACGCTGAGTCGACCAGAGACGCTCAAGGGCGAGGCTAAGGGTGAGACAGGCGGACTGAGTGGCTTGCCTGTTCGTGACTTGTCGACCAAGGTGCTGGGCGATATGTACAAGCTGACCAACGGCCAGATCCTGCTCATTGGAGTTGGTGGCGTATCTACGGGCCAAGACGCCTACGACAAGATCCGTGCTGGTGCTTCTCTCGTGCAGATGTATTCGTGTCTCATCTACGAGAGTCCGCTCGCTGTGCCACGTGCCAAGAAGGAACTAGCGGCGCTGCTGCGTGCCGACGGATACGAGAATGTGGCTGACGCTGTGGGTGCCGCTCACAAGTAAAAATGAATGCGATGCGAGCCTGCTGGTAGCAACAAGTAGTGTAGCACCCGTCGCAAAGGAAGTAACGACAGACTCACTACAATGCTACCTAGTGATACGAATACCCCTATTCATTAGGGGAAAAAGCATAAGTTTGTTGCAATTGGCATTGAACAACATGTAGGAATAACGACGAAGCTTCCTGAACCACCAGCGTATTCTCATCGCGTTCAAATCTTCCAATACAAGTTTCACAAGAGAATTAACCTACGAATTAGATTTCCCTAAACAGTGCCTTCAAGCAGTTTTTGATAGTACGAAGTCAATTTTACACCGTCCCAATGTAGGTTTTACTCCAGATGGAAACACCTAAATTAATTTTACCCTTAGACGTGATTACCGTCTACCTAACTCGCTCTTGGCAGAATCCGTTTAGGATGCAAGAGGCTAAGTGTGAGTCCACGGAGCTGGCGAGTCGGGAGTTGCTGGATGACGCGCAATGCGTTGCTTTCGATACCCCAAGGACCAATCGTTAGCTGTGGTGACTGTCAAGAACTTCGTCAGTGGCATCATGGCCGGAGGTTGTGAGGCGTTTGTGGGTTATCCACTGGAGACGGTTAAGGCTCGAATGCAAACGCAACATGCCCATTCTCAGGTGTTTTCAGGACCTGTAGATTGTTTAATCAAGAGTTTTAAAGAAGGAGGTGTCACTTCTCTCTATCGTGGAGCTTCACCACAGATTTTCCGCTCGGCATTAAGGTAAAATGGGTAAAAATGTCTAACCTAGATAAAAGCTTTTATTTTTCTTGTTAACGGCATTCTTGTGGTTCTTGTGATGTTATGTAGTGCATCCATCATGTTTGGACTCATGGGCCAGTATCGGTACTTCTACTCGAAGCATTTATTCGACAATCCGGACTATTCCTTGATCGCAGCTGGGGTCTCCACGGGTATGACAGAAGGAGTGCTGTATACACCTTTTGAGATCATTAAGGTCCGCATGCAGACACTTTATGGTGGCACTCGGACACGAGTGAGCAATTGGCACGTCGTCAAGGATGTCTACAGTCGAAATGGACTGAGAGGACTTTATCGTGGCATTGCACCGACTGCGGGACGTGAAATGGTGGGCAACGCCGTATACTTCATGGCGTACGAAACCACCAAGGAGATGCTGCTCAAGAAATTTGTTCACGATGTGCCTAACCTGTCATCCGAGTCAGCGAGCCTGCGCACGTACCAGTCGATCGCCTTTTCTGGTGGTTGCGCCGGGTTTTCGTATTGGCTCGCGACGTTCCCCATTGATACGGTCAAATCCGTCCTGCAGGCTGATCGCCTGGACAAACCGCGCTTCTCAGGCGTGGTCGACTGCTGTCGAAAGCTCTACACAGAAGGTGGTGTCAACCGGTTCTACCGTGGTATCACCCCGTCATTAGTGCGAGCATTCCCTGCGAATGCCGTCACCTTCGTCGCTTTCGAGAAAACCATGAGCTCTCTCAACCAGTACTTTTAAACGTGCGTGGTTTCTAGACACCTGGGTCAAAATATAGAGTCGGTTTCTGCTGTCGTCTATGAGTGCACAAAGGCACACAGCACAATGTATTTTATCAGTGAAATCCTGATATGTTGTTGATGTTGTCTAGAAAAGCACGATCTTCATCTCACTGCCACTGCCACTGTTGAGATGCGGGATGAAATGAAACTGCAGGAGGTCCACCATCTCGGACGCCGTGTCCTTGAGTTCCAGAATAGTCATCTGCTTCTTGTCCTTCTCCATGTCGAAGATCACGTGCGTTGTGTGTTTCAGTGACAGCGCATCCATCTCCAACAGCTTCTTGACACGGCCCGGCGTGCCGACAGCGATCGGACAGAAGGTGCGAGCGAGCTGGTCCGTTTGCTCTGAAATTTTCATGTGTTTGGCAAACAGTTTTGCCACACGGCACTTGAACGACGTCAAATATCTAACAACAGCATATCAGCAACAGTAAATTGTCAGCAATAATTTTTCACCACTTTTAGGTAAGTTGATAAACCACTCACTTAAGAATTTCCACAGCCCGGAGAGCAGACGAACTCAGAATGAGGAAGTACGGACTCTTATCACGACGTTTACCCTTACCGACAAACTCACGCTTCCATGTTGGCAGCAAGTGGTAAATGTACGTCGGCAACAATTCCAACTTGTGCTTTCCCAGTCCTTTGGGCGCTGCAAAGTGTGCCTCTAAAAAACAGCATATACCGTTAGCACACATAACCTAAAGTATCAAAAATCTTTAAACAAAATTCCTACCATTTAGTCCATCCGCCAACTCCAGCGACGTCATTTGACCGCCACGGTGCTTGGCGTACATTGTGTTGACAATCTTAAAGTGCTCTGCCTGCGTCATGCGCTGCAGTCCTTTGCCGTTCTGCGCCTGCTTCTTCGTTCCCTACATTAAACACATCAATATGTTTAGAGAATGTTTAAACGGTTAGATAATTTGGTCGTTTGCAAAGCTCATTTTCTCTAAACACAACACACCTTGTTGCCAATTTTCTGCTTTTAGCAGAATTGTCCTCCTCCTCAACGTCCTCGCGACTGCGCTTCACAGGTGCCAGTTCCAGCTCCGCCTCCTCTTCGAATTCGTCGTCGCTGCCAGCGGAGATGACACTCTCATCGTCCGAAGCTTCCACAGCTTCGGCTGCCCAGTTCTGCTCCAGTTCGTCGTCGTTGCGGGTCGCCATATTTTATCTACCTTTGGTAACTGTTCAAATGGTGTTGTGAACACCAGCCAACCCGTTTAGAAATATTTAGCGTTGTAAATTGTAATTTAGTCTAGATGTTAAAAATGGATACTGATCTTAGCCATCTTTCGTCGACGAGCACATTTCGCACACGACGTCCGTGTCATCGTTGACAAAAGTGCAGGCAGAGCACACCCAAACTTGAGCTTCGTGGCTGTTGGCCATGGCAATGGCCATGGCTTGATCGCCACTAGTATCAGGAACCTCGCCTTGTATCCGCGTCCCAAGACTACTGGACAACGCATGCGAAAGGAAAACCGAGTCCGCGAAACCAACTTCGCGCTCCTGCGTTTCTTCCATCACTAAATCGTCGGCACTGTCCTCTGATAACCGCATGAATACAGCATCCCCGCCTTGATCCTACATCACAAAGTAAAAATAATCAGCTTCAGCAATTCAGACACAACCCGGAAAGATGCTGCCTGCTGCCACGTACCCGCATTGCTTCAACGTGCGACAGTCCTCCAGCATTTCACCCTTGTAGTAAAGCCGCTGGCGAATGGGCAGCGCATCAATCTCCGCGTAAATTTTTGCCTTGAGTATGTACACCGTATCGGTCGCGTTTGCTGAGACTGGCCACGTGCACATCGACCCAGGGCGGATGCGCTTTGAGCGCCTACGACCTGTGGTGTTTGCGTCGGAAGTCAAACTCTCGGTCGTTGGAACAGGTTGTTCATCATTTAGCTGTTGAACATTCACCACGCGGCTCGAAAAGTTTTCCAGCTCGTTGCGGTGCCTTTGTTCTGAAGTCGCTTGGCACTCTGCACATGTGATACCTTCATCGTTCGCATCCTGACAAACCAAAGGCATGACGCCATCAGGGCATCGTCCGCTCTTGACAGCTTTCTCGTTCCCATACTTCAGTGATGCTGAAGAGCAACGCCGCCACACCACGTGGCCCTCATCCTCGCTAGACCCATAGTCTGCAACGAAAAGTCCGTAGTAGAGCGGCACCTCTGGATCACCATAACGTTGCACAAGAGCTAACATTTCGTCCAGAGTGACGAGCTCCACTTCCAATGAGCTTGATTCCACAAGTTGACCTTGCTGCGCAGCCAACAGACCTGGGGGTAGTACCAACTTCTGGTGTGGGCACAAAGAGTCGATAGTGTCAAAACCGGCGGCATATCTTCCTCCACGTTGCGAATATACTCCCTCCACTGCGCTATCCAGCGACGTGTCACCAAAAACATTCGACGAGGGAGCCTAGCTGCATCCTTTTTCGACCAGGATGACGATTTTTCAAGCCCGCGGCCGTGCTCAGCTGGAGGCAACTCGAACAAATCGTTAAGCTGAATGGAGTCACCACTCGGCTTCCGCCGATACAAAGTCTCTAAAGCAGGAACTGACAAAATTTCGTCGCGAACATCACGCTCCACTTGAATACACTCCTTACTGGCAAAATCGTCCGCTCGGCACTGTGCACATGTTTCCGTTATCGCCTCACGAAACTCAGCACGATATGAGAATTTGGCGCTGAAATATGACCATGTTTCCGCGGCCACAGCACGGTATTTTCGTTTTTCCAGTGAGAGATTGCCGTGCACACACGTGATATCCTCATTAATCTGCATCTGCCACAACTCGTGCCCCGGGCTATCCCCATTACCACTGGACCTGTCATTAGGGCTCGCCACGTTTTGCAACGCACCGGACATTTTTCCTTTCTTGCTACTGGAAGCTGCACGTAAGAGTTCCTTATGCAGCTCCTGAAGATGAGTTTTGTAGCTACTAATCCATGCTCGGCTCATCAGGAAAGAGCTACCAGTTGCTACAATTGCGGCCACATTTGCTGCAGAACCCTTCAGCAGTGCCATTTCCGCGTTCACTTCCTTCAAACGATCAACATCATCCAGGAGTTTTTCACGAAATGATTCCTCGCAGACAACGCATCGATATGCGGGTGCTTTGAAAGCCTTCATGGATGCAAGGCTCTCCCCAGGAGTCGGCTTATCCGCACTGGATTCTAGGCTAAACAAGTGCTCAAACAGCTTCGCTGATACACGCTTCAACTTCGGCGCATTCTCGGGGGCAAAACGAAGTGTGGGAGGCGCTTTCTTGATACTGCCTGTCGTAATATCAAGGCCATTTGAATGGGTACAACACAGTGGCGTTACATCAACCGGCTTCGAAAACGGAATATCGTCATCTTGCAGCTGTGCATGAATTGGACCAGTATCAACGCCGACATCAGGCGGGAAGCAAGAGGCGATCTCAATGGGGGAGATTCGCCAACAATTTCCACGTCTTCATCGTCACCGTCAATAGTTCCATTAGAATCAGTAACACCACCATTTGTCATACGTGAGTACTCGCTTTCAGTCATGGAGTCCTCGTCCTGGTCATGTTTTGTTGCCATCCCCACATTTCCCGAGGGCGGATCCACTAAAATGCATTCGTCATCTGTTTGATCATCGCCACTTGCTTGGTCAGCTAATGCTATCGTAGTGGCTTCCTTCTCTACTTTGTCATTTGACTTAAAGTCGAATACCTCCTCATCGGTATGTGAAGAGAACGATGCCGTCCTTGCGGAGCTGTCATCCTCCTGACCAGTCACCCAGTGACGCAGCCATTCAGTATCCACCCAATAGAAGTCAGTTGAGGTCGTATTCGCATAGGGTTGACTCTTTTCAAAAAGCGTTTGTACGCGTCGACCCGCTTGTTAATTCGCGTCTCCATACCACTCACTTTGCTGGCATATTCGTCCACCTCTGCATCAAAGGCTGTATTCAGTGCCAGCACGCCATCAAGATATTCCTGGGAAGGCTGTGGTTCGTCGTTACCGGTACTTGTGTTTGGATCGACAAGAGCTCCAGCATTCGCTACATCATCTCGAACGTAGAGAAGCATGTAGATGTCGCGCGAACGGATTTTCTTTCCATGACTGCGCTCTTTCTCCGCGTCAGTCTTGGTCGCATCACTCACGACTGCGTCATCAAATTCAAACCAGTCCACTGCCAACTCTGTGTCATCATCATCCACTGTTTTCGGGTATGCCACAGAAGCAGTGTAATGCCCCACATGTGCACTTTTCCCACGGTGATTCAGATAGCCCGATAATCGATAGATGGCATCGTCCGTCTTGTCGTTAAAAGCTTCGGTATCACCACTTCGACGAAGCAATTCGGTCATGTTCAATGTTTCATTGATCTCGATCATGTCCTAGCAAATATCAACAACATAAGAAAACCCCACAGACAACAATCCCTCCGAAGCATTTTTAAAACGCTATGAACGCACCGTTAGCTTTTTCTTCCGTCCGGCATTGGCATCGTAGACGAATCTCATGAGCTGCACCATCAATGTGGGCGGCAGTGCTCGTGGCTTGAGCTCAAGGAATCTCTCAGCACACTGTTTCGCATCGCAATGCTCACAAAAGTACTTGTTTTCGCCTTCAAGCACCTCACCCGACAGATATGACTCGATGCAGTCCTCCACGCTTTTGTATCCTTTGATGTTCAACGACTATCTCACCAAAAACAAAATTCATTCCAATGAGCCAAAACTCGATTCAAACAGCAGAAATCTTACTCACAATTTCGTAGTAAGACGACGGTCTCATGGATTTGTTCTTGCATTGCAGGCATTTGGTCACATAGCTCATTTGCCCTTGAAAGATCCGGTCCACCAAGTCCCAATGGCTCGAAAACCTTGAGTGTCCAAAATCGTGCGCAAATGTGCCAGCAACAACTTACTAAACTCCTGCATAATATAATAACAAAAAGTCAGTTATCAAATATAAAAACAAAAACAAAAATATTTTGCACTTAACCTGTGCATCTTGCTGCAACACATTGTTCAAAGACAACGTAGAAGCGAATTCCGTCGGGTCGTAATAACTCTCATGACCCAATTGCATCTGTGCAAATAGTTTCTGCAGCGCTCGCATCTGGAGTTCCTGCTCCTTGTTAACAGACTGCTCTTTAGGCTCCCACTCATAAACAGCTCGACGGAATGGCAAATTAACGAACAGACACTGCAACATGCTGTTCAAATAGCATGTAGCACCCAGGTTACGCAATCCGCAGGGCATTTTGCCGCCACTTTTGGCGAATCCGCGCCTCCGTTCGCGCGGGTCGTCACCAAACACTCGGCGAATGAGTTTATTGGCCTGCCACACGCCCTTTGGCGCTCGCCCAGGCCGTAGAGACAGTTGGGATTGTCTGCGCAGTTGCGGAGCACATTGACGGTCTTTCCCTTCTTACGGTGGTGGTCGGAGAAGCGGCACGGCGGCGTCTGCAGCAAGTACGGGTCAGCGAGACGCTTATCACGGGCCGCGCCACCTCGGATTCGCGCTTACGCTTCGCTCGCGGCATCTTCTTCTCAGTAATGGCGCGAGGTGTTGCATCTGATTGGCCGTTCGAAAATGTTTTTAGCCAATGAATTTGCCGCAGCATTCTCAGTGACTTTGCTTCGACTTGCAAAGGACCCATCTACAGCCAATTGGCCTCGACGCGGATGGTCACCGACGGGCGGAGCTGGCGATTGGGTGGCCCGGCGACTGGTTTCATCTTGTCGCACCGATAGTCAGGGCTATTATGCGCTTCGTTGTGTTCACTCACGAACCTTGACTACGTTGAAGCGCGGTGCTGTGCAGTGCAGTCTTGCAGTGCACCAGTCCTTTCTCTTCTCCGTGAAAAACATAGAAAGCCGTTCACAATGAACATATAGTTCCGTTGTTGATTTCCTGTTGACGTGGACTCGTACGAGCCGCAGTCCCTGGATCCATAACTAGTGAGTACGAATTCCAATATGCACCGGATGATGGTGTCCCAGAAGAAGATCATTGTCATTTCCCCACCGCGAGCTATCGGTGGTTGAATAACATCACGATCTACGACCGCCATAAAAAAGTCATACACTGCTTCGAATCGGAGGCTTCGAAGAGATTCTTTAGCGCCAGTGGATTCGCCATGCCTTTCCATTTTGCCAGTGTGTGACTAAGTACTCCGATCTTCACTGGCAGCGGACTTCTGAGAAACTCTGGAAGCTCCTCAATACCTACGAGAGATTCCTTCGGGATATACGCTGCGTCAAATTGTTGTAACCACTCGTAAGTAAACCCTTGCTCGTCTGTCAACGCCGCCGCGTCAATTGTATCATCGAGAAGCTTTACCAAAACCTGAATTATTCGTTCCAGTACCTGATCCTCGGAGAAGACCCTGCTTATGTGCATCAGCGGATCAATCGGTTCCTCTAGCAGTAGTTGCTGTATCTCAGCAGAAATCTCTCCTCTTTGCAGCACCCTCTGGTCCGACTTCAGCCACGCGCTTCCCTCCTTTCTGGCCAAGTACAGGTTCAGATTACTTGCGTCACACGTGATCGTCACTGCGTTCTCCACCTTGATTGCGTCCTTTAAGTCTACCACGAACTCACTTGCGTCGATGTCCACTGAGAACGCGTTTCTCTTCTTGCCTACGACCACGCAGAAGATTTTCACCATATTTCTTCGAGGTGGCAGATTGAAGAGAGAACGTTAACCTCCATACTTTCCACTTCTTTTGATGGAGGGAATTCGGCAACACCGAGAAATTTTACCATGGTTTTCTAGGCTACCTAATGGGCTATAGTACCCATGCTAGTTTTTTTCCTGATGTACCAGTGTGTGCTGCTTGACTCTCATGTGACCGACTAACTGATCACATGGTGGCTGTCATGAAGACGATTTAGACCAGCAACCTACGATGTTGTTCGTTGTCGCCTTGAAAAAGTGGAGGCTGCATCACGAAGAAAGTTCCGCCAGCTATGGTGCTGAGGCGTTTGCGGGTCGGAGCGGCGTTGACGAAGCTGGGCCTCTATTCTCGATGGTCGTGGGTCTTCGCGCTCGTCTGTCGAATGGCGACCCTATTTCAAAAGCAGTCAGTCGTCGGCATCATAGCAAGATGCCAATCGCTGAGCAGAGTATTCATCATCCTCTTACCTGAAGGCGACGATTGTTATTAAAGCGACCTGGGGGTCGGCTCTCTCGAGGCTGCTGCGCTACAGTCGGTTGAGGTTGTCTGGCCTTCCTGTTCTGTTGCTCGTACTCGTGGTCAGCCATGTGCATGTGCTCCAAGTACGGTTGACCTGTGCACCGAAGCGAGCGTCAGACAACTTCAAGTTAAACATCCTCGTTTATTATGCACAACAAGACAATATACCATTCCAGCAGAAGACCAGGCCTGTCTCCTTCTGCCACTTTGCAATGCGCTCGTTCAGTATCGCTGTGTATCTCGGTAAATCGCGATCGATTCTCACGCGCAGTTTCTCGTCGGGGACGGCATTACTGGAAGCAACATAACAGGCGCACAGTAAGAAGAAAATTGAACCCCGCTCTCCGGTTCATCGAGGAAATCGTACTCAGTGCGAGCTTGGGCAATATCCTCTCGCTTGATGACATACTGCCACACAAACGTCCCAAGTTTATAGTGAGTCCCCGCCCGAATCGACGATGACCCTTTGCGGTAATAAGCCCATACGACGTACATTGGTAAGGATCCTCATGCTGAACAAGTGACGCTTCAACCGCTCAACTTCTTTCTCGTGTGCGCGGAAAACCTTGTACGATAGATCTGCATCCGCCGTGTTCAGCATTTCAGCAAAATACTCTCGCGCATCCAGACTGTAGCCTAGTAGATCCCAGTGTTTGGTAATTACTTCGCGCAAGGTGGCAACTTGGATGGTTATCGCAGAAAGCCGTTTGTGATGGCGTTGGAGCCTCCCTAACTCTGCTTCGCACTATAAAACATGATAGATATCAGCTAAACAAGTGTCTCATCAACCTAGAACGTGCAAGTAGCACGACGTTACCGATGCAAGCGTGGCTTTGCCAATGCCATGTGTGGTCTTCTGAAAACGTTCTTGCTCGTTTTCAGGCACCTAGTTCCAATAAAGAAAAAAAGTCATAGCAGCACAACATGATGTTCATACCCATGACTTCACCTACTTCTAATTCACGCCACAGTTGTTGAATCTGTCCATGTATATCTGCTAAGCGTGCCTCTCGTTTAGTCTTTTGTTCTCGCAACTCAACAGTCCGCTGCGCTATCTTCTTTATCATCTCAACGGACAGGTCTCTCGTCTGCAAGTGCATCATACCACCACAAGCCAACTCGTGGTGATTTTGCCAATAGCTCCCCGATGAAATTGGTATCCCGCACAGAAGCATTACCTTCAGGCGAGCATCGAGGTCTGCATCAAATACTCGTTCTGCTTCAATCTGCAGCTCCTGCGCGAGGTGCACGCACTCGCTTACTGCCTCTAAAAGCGCTGCTCTTCTTGTACGCTGCTCACACGCACAAACCATCTAACATGTAAGATTGAGCTGGAAAGCATCCTCTAAAGCACGCTTCGTACAACTTCGCGTGACTTGCTCTGAACCAGGTTCCGCAGCATCGTCTTGTGCTCCTCGCTAAGGTCAATAACATCGTCTGTATCAGGGGACTACACCATCATGAAGTCGTTAGGAAAGCCTTTGCCACCATTGTCCCGGCTAGAGAACTCACCGATGTGGACGTCGTGCCTAGCTTCTCATCCAGCCGGTTCAAATGGTCTCGAAGCCTACTGATCTCCGCCATTCGACTGCTTCGAACCTGCAAAGCATATCCCTATGAGGCCACAAAAGTAGGAAATAACGATGTGGTAGAGCTTATTGGTATCGTACACTATCCAGAAACTTGAACTCCATCTCCAAAGTAGCGAGTCGATCACGGAGTGATCTGCCATGAACCCCATGAAGCTCGGCGAGGGATTCAATGCACCATCCTGTAGACTACAAACGGTCGGGGAACCCATCAAGCTGCTAATATTCACACACAATTTACTGCAAGAATCGCACCTCGTTGCCCTGGAACTGCACTTTAATAGCCTGAATCTCTTTCTCCAACTCACTCACTCGACTGGTAGCTTGTTTGATCTCATCGTGCCAAGCTTTCACTCTTGCTGTACAGTCTTTCTCTACTG
This sequence comes from Phytophthora kernoviae, assembly GCA_008080845.1. NCBI lineage: Eukaryota > Oomycota > Peronosporomycetes > Peronosporales > Peronosporaceae > Phytophthora > Phytophthora kernoviae. The sequence continues at coordinate 100,507 of VKKV01000031.1, read as the reverse complement.
TAGCAACCAGCACCTTGTGCTGATGCTCTTGCTCCTCGTCTGACAAGCCGAACGTGTGCCACAGCTCTGTCAGCTGCGTCAGTGTACTAGCCACAAGGCCTTGCACTGCATGACCCACATCTACGTGAAAGCCATTGGCTTCTGTTTCTCCAGGGTCGTGCTGCATCGCGACGCGCGTCTTGATTTGATCTACTTCCGTCTCGCCTTTTTGCAGACTGGCGAATAAGCCGCCAGCTGCCTTTCTTGCATACATTGCCTGTCATTCTTGCCTGTTATCGACACCACGTCAGCAGCGGTCGACAGCATCAGAAAAGTATCTTGAAGATCATGGTACACTGTACCGCTTCACCGAGGTGACCCACATAAAACCTCGCTTTAGAATCTGTAGTTGTAGATATGTGGGCACCTGTTAGACGGTATCTACAGCTTCAGACTGCTGAAACGAGGTTTTACGTGGCCCACACTTCGCGTGATTGGTGGTGGTCGAAGGGAGTGCATCGGGCACCGACACCGCTGCTGCTTCCACAATTCATCGCTCTTTGGGAAGAACAGTAACTTTTAGCAGCAATGGCTACGCAACGTGAGGAGGACATCAAGATGATGCTGGCCGCCCAGGTCCACATCGGTACGCGCAATGCCGACTCCAAGATGGCGGACTACATCTGGCGTCGCCGCAACGACGGCATCCACATCATCAACGTGGGCAAGACGTGGAGAAGCTCATGCTCGCCGCCCGTGTGATCGTGGCTGTGGAGAACCCGGAGGACGTGATCGCCATCTCGGCCCGTCCGTACGGCCAGCGCGCTGTGCTTAAGTTTGCCCAGCACACTGGTTGCAACGCTATCGCCAGCCGCTTCACCCCGGTACGTTCACGAACCAGATCACCAAGCAGTTCCGTGAGCCGCGTCTTTTGATCATCACGGACCCGCGCACCGACTCTCAGGCCGTGCGTGAGTCGTCGTTCGTCAACGTGCCCGTGATCGCCTTCTGCGACTCGGACTCGCCCCTCCAGTTCGTGGACGTGGCCATCCCGGCTAACAACAAGGGCAAGCTCTCCATCGGTCTGCTCTACTGGCTGCTTGCCCGTGAGGTGCTGCGTCTGCGTGGCACGATCTCGCGTGCCCTGCCGTGGGACGTGGCTGTGGACCTGTTCCTGTACCGCGACCCGGAGGAGCTCAAGAAGGCTGAGGAGGCCCAGGCCACCGCTGCCGAGGAGGCCCAGACCCGCGCCGGATGGGGCGAGTCGTCGCAGGCCCCCGCTGAGCCTGCTCTGTACGCTGCTGAGCCTGCTGCCCCCGCCGCTACCGCTGAGTGGACTGCCTCGGGCAACACGGAGTGGTCGGGCGAGGCTGGTGCCGCTGCCCCTGCTGCCACGAACTGGGACGCTGCCACCCCGCTGCTAGCAGCGGCTGGGACTAAGTGTACTGCCGCCTCAGTATACCTGGACGGTCAGTTGCTTTGATGTCGAGTCTCTAGCTCTCCATGCTGCAACTTTCAGAAGGACCTCGTTCTTTTCGATGATGACTTTTGAGTCTCTTGCAGTGTGTCGTGTTCCTTTGATTGGGCGAGGCGTGGACGCATGGAATAGACGACGGTGTTATGCGATGGCACCTGGTTAATGCGACCAAAATCTCCTCCTCATAACGAAGGCATGATAATACACACTCAAGACCACCCAATTATTGTTACCATTGTATTTCTGTATCATACCCCTTGACGGTGACTGCAAGCTTGATAATCGGTGTCTATAGCGTACTTACGCCACCGAAAGTGTCCACATTTAGGTGTCAATAGCTGTCGTACTTAAAGAGAACTTTACAGTAAGCAAACTTACCCGACTGGCTCCGCCCTCACAAGGAAAAATCCGAGCCAAAAAGGTCGAGAAGCGCCACAAGATGAGCGAACTGGCCGCTGCCGCCGAGGCTCCTGCCGATTCGAACTCGCCTCCTGTAGTCGACAAGACCGAGGAGAAGGGGAAGGAGGTCTCTACCGACACCACAGCTGCTGCAGAGAAGAAGTCTGAGGCTGTGACGCCTCGCAAACGCCGCACGTCGAGCCCCCGCGTATCCAAGAAGACGGACGCGAAGCCCGAGGACGAGGAAGACACGGAGTCGGAGCCGGAGAAGCAGCCCAGAAGCGTGCCAAGACGACCAAGACACCCAAGAAGACTCCAGGAAGGAAGAAGAAGGCTCCGGAGCCAGAGCCGCTCTCTGAGGATGAAGAACAGAGACAAGTGGAGCTCAAAGTGCTGGCTCTGGCTGACGAAATTAAGTCCAAATTCGGCCAGGTGGTGTGGGCCAAGATGGGCGGCTATCCGTACTGGCCGTGCATCATTACGGACCCCAGACTACTGCCGAAGAAGCTTCAGGACCCAGCCATGAAGGTGTTGGATACCAAGTACCTGGTGTACTTTTACGTGACCAACAACTTGTAAGTTATTTCTTACTGACTGACTGTGAAGGTTTAAAGATGTGGCAGACTGATGTTGTTGTTGCTGCAGTGCTCCGGTGTCTTTCAAGTTGATTGAGACGTGGGATGACACGAAGAATAACTACCGCGAGGGTCACCCAGAGAAGGATTCAAAGGCACCCAAGCGGCGGGTGAATTTGATGAAGGCAATTGAGCTGGCAGATGTGAGTGTTTTGGGGAGGACTTTATTGGTGATACCGGAGATTTAACTGACTGGTATCTTTATTGCTACCTGGTTGCACAGAAAGAGGTCAAAATGCCTATCGAAGAGAGAGCGGATGGTCTGCTGAAGCCTGAAGAGAGACCAGAGCCGGTAGCTGCAACGCCTGCACCTGCTAAGCGAAACCCGGGCGACCACTAGGAAGCACGAAAGCAAAAAGCAGCAGCGAAAGCTGCATCAAAGAAAACACCAAAGAAGAGACAATCAAAGGACAAAGAAGGTGGAAACGAGGCGGACCAATCGGCAGACGCTAATATGGACACACAGGAAGACGATGAAGACGCTGCTGGACCAACACTGAGTAAGGATGAAATCAAGGCAAAGGTGGCTAGTCGCAAGACACCATCCAAAAAGAAAGCAGCCGAGGATACCGCTAACGTGTCAGGAGCATCCGCTAAAAAGCCGACAGTCAAGCAGGAAAGTCCAATGGTTCCGCACATAAGTCAGGCACTGAGATTGACAGCAAGCGGAAGAAAGAGATCGAGCTCGTGGTTCCCCACAAGACGGTCAAGTCAGCAGACATTCGCGAGATGACGGAAGAAGCTGCCAAGAAGAAACTGGGAGGCTCGAAGAGTAAGGCCAAAAGGACAAGGGCGACTACAAAGTGGGCGATCTCGGTTCCTATGCCAGTAAAATGGCGCGTTTGCACGCGAAGGAATCGGCACGGAATAACGACGAGCTAGTTGCCATGATGCAAGAGTTATTCCAGGAAACTATGATGTATCGCTCGGATGTGGAGCGGTCAGGACTGGCTGCCATTATTGCAATTCTGCGCAAGAATTTAAGCCCCACCGTCGGGCAAGCTGCAAGTGCACTTCGGAAGCACTTGATGAAAATTCTGAACAATGACACAGAAGAAGCCACTTCTTCGAAGAAAGATAAGTCAGGAACTCACTACGATGTTGCGGGAATGCCTCAAAGAAGCGGAAGGTTGAAAATGGAAGTTCTGTGAAGACTGAAGATACTGCTCAAAAGCCTCCTCCCGACGCAGTATCTAGTGCAGTAGATAACAGTGACAAGAAGGACAACTCTATGACGAAGGACTCGCCACCTGCAAATGCTTCACCTGAAAAGAAAACAGATGCTGCTTCAGCAAAAGATACCAGCCCAAAGAGGAGACTTCCAGCAATTCTGCGACGGATGTAACAACAAAGACTGATGACGCTACCGATAATCCCAAGCGATCACCTTCTCCGAATAAAGTAGCAAAGTCCGCCGAAGTCGCGAAGGAAGATGACATCTTCCAAGAGCAGGAACACTTGGACAAGAACCGGGAGATCTTTGTGGACATGCTGAGCCAGATTTTGGATCACGATGGATCCAAGCGTGCTGACTTAGCCAAGGAAATTGAGGTACGTCCAACTACTTTTTATTTTGCATGCAGATATGAGCCCAACAAAGAGCTGATTGATTTATGGTTCTGTCTTCGTGTTTGCAGGCCACAATGTTCGAACGCTTCAAAGAGAGTAACGCTGATTATTTGACCCAAGCACGGATCATCATCTTTGGCCTGAAGGAGAACTCGACACTGCGTGAACGACTTGCTTCCGGCAACATGCACTGTTTGGAGCTTGCATACGCTGACGATTCGGTAAGCAAACAATAATGCCGTTGCGCTACGTTGTGTTCACGACTGAGTGATGCTGTCTTCTGTCGCTCCAGTTTTTCAAGACGACGGAGTGAGCTCCCACCCCACTCGACGGTGAGAGTGCCAACAGATAGCTGTAACGAGCTCAGAAGTCGAAGCTATCACGTATCGTCCCGCTCGACTACTACGAACCATTTGAACCGTTCTGTACGAAGAGAGTGATTTAATCATTGCCTTGAAACGAAAGCTCCAGCGTGTCCAACAAAAACAAACGTCCTTCATTGTCCATCTTGCAATGTTTTACCCATTTATATTTTTGAAATGGGTATTTTACACAAAAATGGGTTGTACTTCATTTCATAACCAGAATTGATCCCCCTCCTCCAACATGGCCCGCGCCAATCTGCTGCTGAGTGCGGAGCTCGAGCGCGCGTTTGCTGACGCCCAGAGCGGCAAGCTCCGCTTCGTGAAGGTCTCGATCTCCGACGAGTCGTTCGTGTTGAGTAGCGTGGGGAGCGCCACATCCGAGCCCAGAGCCGACTGCCAGCAGCTCGTCTCGTCGTCTTTGATTGCCGATCAAGCGGCGTTTGTGCTGCTGTGTCCCGATACCAATGTCGCAGCTTTGCGCTGGGTGCTGCTAGCGTTTGTGCCTGAAAGTGTAAGCGTTCGGGACCGGATGCTGTACTCGTCGTCGCGCGATTCGCTCAAAAAGCAGTTGGGGTTAAATTACTTCTCGGGGAATTCCATGCTACGGAACTGGTAGGTTTTGAATTTATTATACTTTATTTAGTGTTATTCTAACGAGGAATTGTATCTTTTGGATAGAATGAGGTAACATGGGAGAGTTTCTTGGAAGCGAGGAAGAAACAAAAGGCGGATGCTCCGTTATCTGAGTCAGAGAGACTGCTGAAGGAGGCAGCCATGTTGGAGAGAGATACCAATGTCAAGTCCAGTGCAATGGGAGTGGTGCCTTTTGAGATTACCAAGAATGTGCGGGACAAGTTGAAGTTGCTGGTGGAGAACAAGTTTGACTGGATCGCAATGGTGAGGAGGTGGTGGTGTTTTTTTTTGTATATGATATTTGACTTTTTTATTTGTTGAAGAAATTGAGCGAAGATAATGAAAGTGTGGAGGTGGTGAAGAGTCTGGAGAGTGTCGATCTATTGGATGTACCCAGCACTCTTGACCGGCGCAGTCCGAGTTTTAGGCCTACCGCTATCGCGGCCCAGTGGCTTCAGGCGCGACATCAGCGTTGAGTACGTCATCTGATGTGATATTTTCAGCGGCACGATGGAGATCTAACTAACTCATGTATGTTGTGTTTAGTCTTCATGTATGTGTGCCCTGAAGACTCGCCTGTGCGTCTTAAAATGGTGTATTCCACGTGCAAGGCTACAGTGCTGTCTGTTGCGAGCGAGGAACTCGGTATTACTTTCGATCACACGGTGAGTAATTGTGCTTCGTTGCCAGATTTGTCTACAAGAGAAGGCCATTGACGTATGTTGCTCGTGTCTTCAGATCGAGATCAACAACCCGTCGACTACAGCGGAGGAGATTCGAGCGGAATTACTACCACCGAAGACCGAGGACGAGCTCAAAACCCGTGAATTCGCACGTCCTGTGGCACCTGGAGGTCGCGGTCGTGGGCGAGGTCGAGGCAGAGGCCGTGGACCCCTGCAACTCAGTAAGCACACCGCCTGTTTACCGAAGTAGACGTGGTTATTGTCAACTCCCAACTCCAATTTACATGGCAACGAAAGAGATCAAGAGAGACATGCAAAGCATTAACAGCATCGTATCCAGTGCTAACCTGTTCGGTCTACTGCTGCGTCTTGAGCGAAGTTACCACAAATCTTTCCTCTGTCTCTCAAGTAAGTGTGTCTGCATCACCTGTGTTTATCTCCTGCCTTTCTTCTTGCCCTTCTTCTTGCCCCCAGAAGATGCGGTTCCAGAAGTGGCAGCGGCAGCAGCAGCACTCGCTGCTTGACGTGCCTCCTCCGCCTCCTTCTCCAATCGCAGCTTCCTGGACTGCAGCTTGGGATCAACTCGGCCATCTTGACCATCAGCACCTTCCTGTTCGGGATATCAGCGTTCTCCGGCGTGCCGTCGTCCTTGACCAATCTCACTCGGATCCGACCCGATACCAGCCAGTCCCGAGGATATTTTTGGCCGGCTCCAGGACATGAGGCAGCTTGAAATACGTGCAAACTTCCGACATCTCGTCACTAATGGGGTCTTCACACGCTTGATCTTTGGAGATACGACGTCCTTCTTGCACTGTCTTCTTCTTGTTAATGTAGTTGGGGTAGAACGTGAAGAAGGTGTTAGTCGCAGTGCCCTCCGCCAGTCCGTAAGCGTATATGATCTTGGGTCTCATAGGCTCCATTGGCGGCATCACACCGGGCATACCGGGCATACCAGGCATACCGGGCATACCAGGCATACCACCCATACCAGGCATGCCAGGCATACCAGGCATACCACCCATACCAGGCATACCGCCCATACCTTGCATCATCTCCATCATCTGGCTCATATCAGGCATGCCTCCACCTCCGCCGCCGCCGAGCATCCCCATGAGGTCGGCAGGGTTAAAATTACCAGGATGAGGACGCGTACGACTTGGAGTCTGCTGCGTCATTTGGACGGCGTTCGAGTCATAGCGCTCGCCAGCGATGTTATCCTTGGTACGGCCCTTACGCACCATAGTCACCACGTCTTTGGGGGAGTTTGGTTATGAGCGAAAAACCTAGAGGTATTTAGTTTTGTGATATATGGTAGTTTTGTACAATATATATGATATTTATAGTAAACGTTGTATGAAATCGATCACCGAAATGGATACATGTAGCCATATCTTAGAGCGGTGCGGCGTAGACGTAGTCTCCTGTGACGACGGTGCCATCGAGAAGCACTTGTTGGTCCGGACATAGTAGATTCTGCGTGTTTGCACGCTTACAAAAGTAGCTCCTGAGACCTTGGATATTCTGCGTCAGCACCTGTACGTAGTAGGTCTTGCCGGACACTAATCCCGTAAGCAACACCGTCACGGCCAAACCAGCGGAAAAATTTCGATGGGGTTACTGAAATCACTCCGTTCGGAGTACTGCACAAGGTATTTCTCGAAGCCAACACCACCGAAAACCATGTCCAATGCTCCTACGATGGGGCAGATTGCAGGTGCCTGCAACGTGCCAGCACACGGCAGACCATGAAACAGGATGGTCGGTGCCTTCCACGTGACACGAAGTTCCCCTGCAGCGGTGGTTGGGACGACAGTCAGCGTATGCGGCTTACCAGGGTTCGTTATTGTTGGAACTAACGAGGCAGGCGTAGAAGTCTGCGGCGTTCCTTGGCCACCACGGTTCTTAGCGAACACTCGTACGTAGTAGAGTGTGCCTGGCGTAAGCCCGTAATTGTATACGAGTTTTGAGTTGGATCGCTCACGGTCACTGTGGTGCTGGCTGCCAGCGCCAACGAGTCGAAGCCACCCGCCACATCCCACTGCACTACGTGCCCCGAGATGGTATCGCCTCCATCGTCACTTGGAGGGGCCCAACGCACAGTGAGCATGGTGGCGCTCGTAATTCCCAACACTACTTGAGTCGGTGCACTGGGCGTTGTGTACGGCTTTTCTTTTGCAGGCACTGATGGCTGGAGTTTCCCAAATCCTTGAGAATTCTGCGCTCTGACACCGACAAAGTATGGTATGCCTTTCGTAAGCGACGAAATCACGCGGCGGTATGGGGCGCTAACTCCTGTTATCATTACCACGGTCGTCGATTTTGGGGTAGTGAAGAAACTATCGAGAGCCCACTGCACTTCATACGCCGTTATTGTGTCGCCGCCATTGTCATCAGGTGGGCTAAAGATCACGACAAGCTCCGATATTGAGTACACTGCGAGTGTCACAGATGTTGGCGGTCCTGGCACCACCATGGGCTTCTGTGGCGTCGGAGCAACAGCAGCCTCACCGAAACCAACCACGTTGTAGGCTGAAACACGCAGATTATAAATCTGCCCTTTGTTCAGTGCGCCTATCGCCGGTATGACGCGATTACCCACGCAAGTCGTAGGCATCACACCAGCTCTCACCTTTGTGATAATCACGTCGTATGTAGCAGTGGGGCACGTCGTTGGGTCATCGCATGTGAGTTTAATGTCATGTGTACTCACTACGAAACTATCATCAATGTCTAAGAATGTGATAGACCACGTGAAGCCTCCATCAATGGCTGCAACGGTGCTGCGCTGAACATCAACTCCGTTCAAAATATGTGGCAGATTGTTGAGCTTGGACTGCATTGAACCAGCCTTCTCAAGACGTCCAAATGGAAAGGTTGGTGTGCTAGTACATGTCGGGCTGGCAGCCGTACAAAATACCGAAGAGCCTGTCTCTTCTCGCGACAAAGCCACAGCATTCCAAGGAATGGGATCCGAAAGATCAGGAACAGCCTGACGCATGATCTCTAGGCGAAAGTACCCTCCAGAGATTGGCTTTGTTGTGGGATCACTAGTGCGGACAGTCTTTACGCGCCAAACCGCGGCAGTCGGAGCTACAGGGCACCACGCGTCTTGTTGCCCACGGTTTGTGAACAGCGGCGACGGGTCATATTCAACGCGATACATGCGAACGGCACTGCCACCATCACTGGTGGGTGCTCCCCAGGTCGCTAATAGTTGGGTCGCTGCGCCCGGATTCACGTTTACGGCTACATTAGTCGGTCGCCCTGGCACTTGTAGTGGCAGCGTCACAGTCGTAGGAGATGCACTTGCGCGAATACCCAGCCCAAGCGCATTTTTCGCTGTGACTGCAACAAGATATGTTTTTCCAGGTACTAAACTCGGAATAGTGTATGTTAGTGTCGCTGCAGTCTGTGTTTCGTAGAATCCATAGTCTACGGCAGCTTCACCAGGTACAGCTAGATCGGCAATCCCCTTTGAAGGGGAATTCTGGAGTTTCATGTTTGCAATGGCGGCAGGCCACGAGCCAGGACACATAATGTCGCTACCAGGGAGACACAGAACTCCATTTCCATCGACAGCGTTATCTCCATCTTTAATGACCAAGAAAGCGTCCGCTGGTGTGAACTTGGATGACTCTATCGTCAAAGGAGGCAAATTCCCTACGGTCGATTCGAAAGTAATCGACCAGACCTGTCCGAGCGTCCATTGGTAACCATTTAGCAGCATTGACTCCAAATGTACAGTAACAACACCGATAGTGGGCAGAGCTTCCAGAGCAAGCTTCAGGTTGGCTGCACTAACAGTTGCAGGTAAGTAGTTGGTCCAAGCTGAGCCCTTGTAGCCCAATCGGAAATATCCACCCACAGGCGTCGTGCTGTATGCTACCAGCACCTGTACCTCTTGTGTACCTGGGAATGTGGTTGATGCAGGCACAGCGATACCAGGAGTAGTCTCGAAAACTCTTCCTGACACGCCTGTGCCTCCCACTACGGTCCCTAGCTCCATCTGTATCATGGGCTGGTCTCCAGCGTTTACGTTCACATTGGCAAATGTAACAGTCCACTGGTAGCCTTTGCCATTATTCACATCTGAACGTGATACCTCCACATTGCCCACTGCCAATACTCCACCTACCACGATATTCATGAGCGCACTGCGTAGATTTTCGGACGATACATCCATACGGAGATCCTCCGACTTAGCGCCACCAAATGCGAGAGTAAAAGGAGCTTGGGTTGGTGTAGTTATCCATATCAACTCAATCACTTGAACCTCAGGTCTCGATTCAGTCCGCCACCTTTCGACTTTATAGCTTGTCAACGCCAAACCGCCATTAGACGCAGGTTTTTGCCATGTTGCTGTTACCGAGTCGATAGGTGTCGACGAAGCTGTCGGTATGGTCACTTTTGCGTTTATAGGTCCATCTGAGTGTCGTGTTGGTGCCACTGGCACAGGTGCGAGCGTTGCACGGCTGTAACTCGCAGCTGCTGGCAGTATCCCATTTCTAGCTTTCACTTGAACGAAATACCGCGTACCAGTAGTAAGCCCTGTCAAATAAAAGATGCGTGGCCCTCCGGGTATAACTCAGGAATTAATCCGCTAGATACAGCCTCCTCGATGGGTGCTTGCTTGCTGGCTGAGTCAAACGTCGGAACGGTGTCTACGTCAATCCAAAATGCTGTGATTTGAGCCCCACCTTGACCCCTTCCGTCCCGACTAGATGGTTGGATTTGTAGCTGAAGTGTCGTGCCGGAGAACGGATACAATGATACAGACAGAGGAGCGTCTGGCGCACGGTCTTTTGTCAACACCGACAAAGGTGAAGTCCATTGACGGTTGTCAGGTGGTACACCACTTAATGCGATCTTCTGCGCTGGTACAGAATTTACAGCGGCAACGCGCACGTAGTACGTGGTGGCGATCACAAGGTCTGAGATCAAATAACGGAACGGTGGGGAACCGTGGATCTGTACTCCAGCCACAGTTACCGGCGGATATGTGTAGTAGGCGAGTGAATACGCACGGTTGTTAAAGTTGTCACAGTTGTTACCAACCACTTGTATTGTGTGGCACTAGCAACGTTGACAACCTCTAGCACGCAACCGACCTCAGCCACAGTCAACATAGACTTTGAGAAAGAACATTTGCCAGTGACATCGTGACAGTGAGTACGATTTAAGAGTCCTGTTGCACACCCCGTGCAGATCACAAGGCCATGCTTGAAAGTAGAAGCGGTGTCCCATTGCACAATAAATGAGGAAATGTCGTCGTTGAAGTTTGGGCTCGTACTTGTCGTCAAAGCTGGTGGGGAGAAAAATACCTCAATCTCTTTCCGGAAACAACTAAGAGATCCATGTTTAAGGGCGCACTAACTTGCCTTGGCGTGGAAGAAGTGGGAACTCCCTCTATAGCTGCACCCTTGCCGTTATCATTGAAAGCGTACACCTCGATGAAGTACTGTTGACCAATTACGAGTTTCTTGGACGTTTGGGATGGGAGGTAGTAGCATTTACTACATGAACTTCCAGATATTTGCACGGTAGCATCGGACGGATAAAGTCGTGGAACCTTAGCTCGCAAGTAGTTGAGAGGTGCCGCCACACTTAGCATGTCAATGGTCCACACATACCCCTTCGTCCACTCGTACACGGTCACGTACGTGTCCGTCGATCTTAAGTAGCCAATTTCTCGGCCATTCAAATCACCCAAATACAACCGCGTGTTGTCCAGGCCCGGTGAAGTTAAATCAGTGCGGATTGTGTACCAGTCTCCGTCAATGCGAATGGTATAGCCCGGGAGTCCGTAACTAGCAGAATCAAACGTACAAGTCTCTCCTGATGAACACGTGACAAAGATTTCGCCCTCAGTTACGTCAATTTTGCCTGGTAGCGCTCGGTAGGATTGCTCACGCGTAACACTTATCGTTTCAATGGTGTCAAGAATCTCAAGACCATAACGCAGCTGGTCTGCTGTGGATTGGCATTCAGTGGTCGCGTGTACTGACCTTGGTACCCCACTTGAAATGTCCCGCTCATGACGAGCGCTGGGTTGTCGTAATATACTCCATCAATAGATGCTGCCGTGTTAGGAGTGATCGTGGCATCGGAAGTTATAGTTGTGCCTTGTGCGACACCCAGCTGAATATCTCCATAAACTCGGTTGAACACGATTTTGATATCCTTAGCATTCGCAGCGACGCACAGCAATGTTTGTGCGCTGTTGGTCGTAACGCTGATACTTTCTGCTTCGACGCCAAAGAGCACCACTGACAGTAGTGCTTCGACATCCGATAGCGCTGCATTAAATGTTATTTCTTTTGTTACACCGCCATATGTGAAGCCGACGTTGCCCACAGTTGCCTGGCATGAGAAGACGACCACTTCCTTACGGAAGTTAGTGATGCCTGCTTGAACATCCACAACCGTCGCTACAGTATTGGGGTCCACAGTCAACAGTGGCAACACACCGGGCAACGCTTTAAACGTGATCAGGAACTCGGCAGCTACGGCTAACCCACTTGTTGTAGAAGTAATGTCGACCATGCCAACACCCGTAAGAGCTTGCAGAGCCGTCTTCAGATCGGCTAATGTGCTGGCTCCAACAGTGAGCCCGAGAGCGGTGGTAGATTCGCCACGAAGTTGCAGAGAAAAAGTGCCTGTCGTGGATATTGTCAGCTTCTGGACGGCAGGTACGCAGGTTTGTTTGACCCTTGACCACGCGAGACTCAAGGCACTGGTCGTGATTCGCTGTGTTCTGTACAGTATCTCTGGGTCTGAGAGAAACACATCTGCAGGATTGGACGTGAACTTCGCGGACGTATCCCATCGGACCTGATACTGGGTAATGGGACTTCCATTATCTGTTGTTGGCGGATCAAATGAGAGCCACAGTTGATCGCCTACTGCGTTGGACCCCTTGATGATCTCTCTGGTAAAAACGAGTGCACCTTCACCTGAGAGCGTACTCGCATTGCCCTGCAACAGCGGCAAGTCACCAGAATTCAAGACGTTGTCCAGAAATGTCACCAGCCAGACATATCCGCCTTCTTGGTCTGGGTTGGCGGAACGCTGAACATTCACCTGGCCGACCACGTCCAATGCCTCCAGTTTTTCTTGCAATGAGGAACCGTCCGAATTTGAATCTGCTGCAGTCGCATGGGCGTCCCATTCAATTGGAGCAGTCACAGACTTTAGATACGCGAGCATAAAGTACCACCCAGGGCATTGCCCTTCCGCACCTCCCGCACCGTTATTTGACTCCCAGTTCCTACGAGTGAACTTGTGACAAGTAGAGTCGGCATGTCACCGCGATAGTCAAGGAAAGTGATCGTCCACGTATAGCCGTACTGAGGTGATGGAGCTGATTGCTGCACTTGCACTGTGCCCACCCATGACATGGCCTCCAACGCTGCCTTCATTGTTGCTGCGTCTGCGTTGAAAGGAATAGATGCAGACGCTTCGATGATGAAGCTGCCGCTAAGAGCGTTACCGTCGGTGAGTGTATCAGTCTCACAACCAGTACCCGTTGCGAACGAATCCACAGCACAGATAAACTGCGGTAAGTCCCCTTCTGAGTCTTTGAACACCACCGTCCAAATGTATCCACCCTGTTCATCCACGAGAGACTGTGACACCAAAACGTCCCCAAAAACAGGTAGTTGGTCTAGATCCTCTGCAAGTTGCGCTGCTGTGGCTGTTGCTGCCTTAACGAACTTGTTGCCTACATTGAAACCTCCAGGGTCCGTCATAGAAATGACGACTCTGGTATCCGGCGCACTAACGGCAGTGAGAATATTGTTTACTTGTGTCTGGAACACCGTACATTGATTATACGTGTAAGTTAGCTGATTCACATCCCCGTAAACGCCATTGCCGTGGAAGAATACTCGATACACAAAGCCATTGAATCCATCTGCGGTGTACTGCTCGCGTGCCACGAAGACCTTGTCAATATTAGGCATCAATTCAAGCGTAGCTCTCATCGTACTTGCGGATGCGTCGAACGGAATGCAGTTCGATGTCTTCTGTGCACCGAGATGGTTAAACTCTAGGCTGTAGGACCCCAGCGCCAATGTCTTTTCGAAGACACAATTACTTGTTGGACGGCGGTGTCTGTACCCATCGCGGTGTCCGTGTTCATCGTCACAGTGCAGTCGCCAGCCGCGTTTCCGCTCACCACAAATGAGTCTAAGCACGTAACCATCGAGGTCTCACCGGCTACAGTATTGCCGATGAACGTGATCTGGAACACATACCCGTAGTCAAAGTCCGCCGTAGCATCACCGTCTCGTGTAACGATGATATCATCTGCAGTGACAGCAGCTACCCTACTGCTTGATGTACTGATCAAGGCATTCTTCACAGCATTTGCGTCGGCGTTCCAAGCGATAGCGGTTGTGGGGTCGCCAATGATTGTAAATGACCCCGAATTTGCAACTCCCCTTGTGAACTGTAAGGTAAACGTGCCTGTAATAGTGGCTCCTGCCCAAATTCTGATTGTCTGCACTGTTGGAACACGGAAGGCGAACGAACCACTGATACACGCACTACTAGGACACGACGCTGCGGATCCATACGTTCGCAGTGTTTGGACCTCTGCTATACTTGCAGCCTTGGTGGTAATTTCTTGGATCTCCGTAAAATAGGAAGCTGCTAGCCGTACTTCCTGTACCTCGCGCTCATATAGCGCATAACCTGCCACGATATTTCGCACTGCTGAGGCCGTGCCGCTAGGCATGATAGAAGCTGACGATGGAAAAGGACCAATGCCGACGTCAGTTAAGGCTGCAACGTGAACGAAATAGTTGATGCCAGCGAGGAGATTGAGGATTTCATATGTGTTAGACGCAGATCCTTCGACGAAATCGTCTATAACCACCATTGTTCCCCGGAAAGTGACTTGGTTTGTGTGTCAAGTTTCGGGATATCCCCAAGAGATGATTTAAACTTGACAGTCCATAAAAATCCGTTCACTTTGAAGACATCTAGACCTGTATCACTGGACAGATAGCGAGACGTCACGGCAGGACTACTAGGCAACGCCAGTGGTATCGAGGTGCTAGTAAACGCTGCAATGTCATCAACACCCTTACGTATGGAAGAAATGACAACGTCACCTGAGCCAAAATTTGACAATGATCCCTTCGCTAGCAGATCGAGATTGCCTGCTACCGAAAAACCACTGAAGTAGATGGTGTATACAAAGCCATCACTAGCTAAAGTCGAGTCTTCTCGCCTAGAGACGATAATATCACCAGAATTGATGCCATTCAGGGAGGTTAAAGCTGCCTCCAAGGCACTTTCACTAGCATCCCATGGAATATTCCCCGTCGTTTTCCCCGTTAATGTTAGTTTATACGTAGCCGTTGAACTAATGTCTGGACCTGGGTTCAATATGAGAAGCTGCTGGATTTCAAACTGCTCACCGGCCACACTAAATTGTTGAGATATCGTGTAGGCAATGTGCGGTGTACTAGGGGCTTCACCGTCATAGAATCCTGTTAGAGCGAACGCGCCAGAGGACTTTCCTTCTGTATCACTCGTCACGATAACCTTCGTCGTCGTACGTGCATTAGCGCAAGCTATATCAGCCTCTTGTACTGTTAAGAGGGGGACATTTCCTGTGACTAGGTCTCCCAAGAACGTAACGCGATATATGTATCCATAGGGGCTTTAAGTACGTCTGTATCCCGGACACTGCTACCCCATTAGCATTAATTTTTTGCAGTCCCCACAGTGCAGTCTCTACATCTGCCGGACTCGCACCAAAAGTGATACAAGTCGTTGTTTGGCTCAAGAATGTGAGCATATACATCCCCGCAGCATTCTTGTCTTGGACTGTCAGCACCTGAACCTCGCTGCTACCACCAAGTTCAATCATTTCAACTGACGCCCGGCGGGCACTTCCGCCGTTTTGAACCCAACCAGTTTTGCAGACACCACCTAGACTTTCATGCTCTAATGAAAGCATAGGGACGTACGCAGTCTTTTGTAGTCCAAGAAGAATACATCGTAAGTATACCCAGCGGAACCCTGCCGTACAGTGTCCATAATCAGAGCTGGATGGCCGCCCACAGTCGCTGAAGAACATGGGCTTTGACCCACGTTGGCAACTACCAACTGAGATACGTCCCCGAGAATAGGACTGTATCCTCCAGCAACAGGTCCGCGGAAGTTGATCAGATACTCATAGCCGTAACCCCACATGGATGATCCATCACCTTGGCGCGTGACATTAATGTGATCCACGAGAACGTTCAGATTACTCAAACTATTGAGCTCTGTCTGGAGTTTGGCAGCAGAAGCTCCGTAGCTTATACAGTTGGTTGCAGCAGTTTTGCCCTCCGAGGTGAACTGCAGCTGGAAAAGGCCCGTATTGTCCGACGATACTTCTGCATCGGCCGTCATCTGAAGACGCTGAAGCTCCGCCTGCGAAATTCCACTACCACGTCTTGCGACTAGTACATTTCCAGTATTCAACTTGGTTTCAATGGCATTTTCCAAGTCGCTAGCAGCTTGTCCCCAAAGCAAACAATCTGTCACCCTACCGTCAAGTGCCACTTTGTAATATCCACTGGTATCGACGACTTGACCCGAGTCTGTAGCTAGATTCAACCGCTGATGAGGCAGATTTCCACCCTGAGTAACCACGTCGACCGTAACAATAGCGTTAGGGACACCCGTGCAACCTGATGATGTGGTTTGTATCATTGCCACGTCTCCAGTTACCGAGTCACCCAGAAAGTAGACAGAGAATACGTATCCCTTGCGCGCACCTGTCGTCACAGGGCCTGTTCGAGTCACTAAAACATCGCTTGTCTTTGCCGTACCATCGAAGATCAGAAGCAATTTGTATAGTTCTGCCTGAATATTCTCAGCCGCTTCGTTTACGTTAAAGCACTGAGTTGGGCCAGGCAGACTAGGCGTTGTGCCAGCTCTGGATAACTTGATGCTGAAATGGTATATATCTTGGCTTGAGATCCAATCTGTGGTAGGCACAGTCACCGATATAGTTTGAGTTTCGTGCCCGGATCGCTGGATTTGGTACGGAAACCCGTCAATACGAAGCTGCATCCCAGGAAACAGTAATCTTGTAGATGGAGGATTCGCTGCAATGACAACGGGTGAAAGTGCGCTTACAGTCACCAGTGAGGTATCGACGGCTGTCGTGAATGGTGTATCACTATTCGTACCAACAAGGCCATTTGCAGAAGAAGTTCCAAAGCGGATAACGTCAGCTGGGCCGATGAATTTACGAATATCATCGACACCAGTAATCGTTGCTGTGACGCTGTCTCGACTTATTGCTACCTTTGCACCCGGATTCCCTGGGTCAACAAATACCCTGAGTAACGTCAACTTCACCAAATAAATCCATAGCTTCAATGCCCTGTTTCACAGCTTCAGCTGTGGACGAATAAAGTAGCATCGGCGACTGCACGGTCGAGGTACCGAGTGAAAAGCTTCCAAGAATCGGTGACGATCCCTCTGCATTTGTGTGCACATAAGCCATCCTGCCATCACCATTCAGTGAAGTCTGATATGCTAGCGTAAAATCACCCAAGTTGCCACTGCCAGGCGGGAAGGTGACACCTCCATATTCTCCGGCTACCCGCAAAAACCGAATTACCCAACGATACCCCCTCGAGTACCTGGGTTTCAACAGGTCGGTCGTCCCATCCACCAGCGCATAGAGAATCTTGACAGTTTGTGTCCTTAGATGGGTAGTTAAGTCGTTCAACACTGACTGTTCCGATGGTATCCATTTCGTTCAGTTTCCGTTGCATCCGGTCAGGAGATTCATCAAAGGCAATCTCCCGAGGGCCAAAAGAAGAGGAGTGATAATCTATGAAGAAAGACCCACTTAGTCCTACTGATCCGGCTGTTACTTCCGTCAGTCCCACCGGCGACCCAGGCAAACCATCTTCTCGTGCAAAGCTGGTAGTGATGCCTGGCAAGTTACCAGCTCCCGGTGGTGTAAACGTCGGGTTGGAAATGAAACGAACTAGCCATGACACTTCACCATATTTCCCATGTACTGTCCTATCCACGTTTACGACGCGTCCAGAATTGGTAGCAGCCACTTCTAGTACACGTTTTACGAGGCCTTCGTCGGCGTTCCACGGCATAAGAATCGACATCCCCATTGCAATATTCGCACCAGTATTCCCGGTATTTAAATCAGCACAATCTTTTGGTTCCACAAAGATTTTGCTGGCAACTAAATCACACTTATAGCTTCAAAATGCACGTAGACTGCCCCACTGTGAACCGGTCTTTTGCAAGCAGGTGGGTTTTCATCTTGTTTCCTCCAGATTTAATCAAAAAGAATTGAATACCACTGCATGTACCCGTAGGGTTCGTGCAGGATGATATACTAACAGTGAGTTGCTGTGCTATGCCAGCATCACCCTGTACTTTGAAGTCCGTGAAGTCGCCACGTAAAATAGTTCCAGTTTGGGATGTGCTAACTGCTGCTTGTGGATTCGAATCAGCAACCATCGCGGCTGTAATAGTGATTGGAACAGTAACTGCGCTAGCAGTCATCCCCGGAACATCTCCAGGAGCGTTGCACAACTGTGTGCTGCCTTCTTCGAGCTGTTCACAGGGATGTGTAGGATCGCTAGCATCTCGAAGAAAAGTCACAGTCCACTCGTATCCGCCATTAGTTCCGTCCACTGTATTTCTCGAAACTGCAACGTCGCCAACGTTTGCCATTTTCTCAAGAATCTCTTCAACGGAAGTTCCTGAATTCCCACTCTGTTCCTTCGTAGCCCAAGCATTATGGGCAATTGAGTCACTCGTCACAGGGTTTTTGACTGCCATATGGATCGAATTACTTGAGTCCAACGTTACGGTGAAGGTCCCAGCTATGGGCCCGATGCCGGTGGTCTGTACACTAGCCGCGCAATCTTGACTGTGGTCGCCGGCAATAGTTGTAAGACTACCTTTAAGGCACGATATTGGAAACGTGTGGCCGACTTGACGCCCCCATGCCTTCGAGTAACCAGACTCCCACACGTCATCCCATGCCGCCGAAATACCTTTCCAGCTTCCTAGTGTGTCGCTGGAGTGGTCACTTGTAGGATCCACCCACGCAGATGAACGAAATGTGATCAACCAAGTATAGCCGAATACTTGATCTGATGTTGGTGGTCCGCGATTGACGATTACGCTGCTGGGCTTAATCGATCGTAAGCTATTCAGTTGGGCTTGGACTACCGACGCTTCAGCGTTAAACACGAGTGGCCCTGTCACCTCACCGTTGAATTCCAGCTGGAATGTACCAGTAAGCTCGTTACCAGGCGTTGGTGTGTCGACAGATGTGCGTGGACTGGCTCCTGTAAGACTGGTGAACAGAGTGAGGGTGTCAACATTGCCCCCTGTTTTTGGATCCGTGAATTCGATAGTCCACGTAAACCCTCTTGCCTGTGTAGCTGGTGAACGCATGATCGAGATTGCTTGAAGCTGGAAACTGGTTGTGAAGAAATCTTCAAGCTTAGTATCCTGAATCCGTTGGTCTAAGGTGTCGAGGGATGTGTCCACTCCAATCGTACATATCTGAGCAGATGTCATTCCAGCTAATGAAGATGTAATTGTCATTGTCCCTCCAATCTGATTGCCATCGACGCATGCCGCGCAATTTTGATTTGATGCATCCAGAACACGAGCTCCCGGAGTGTATGCTGGATCGCTGGTGCTTTTAAGATTACTGCTGTAGTCAACCATTGCTCTTGGAATGTTCCATCCCGAGTCCGAAATGTAATTTGCCAAGTAAACATACCAGACCATTTGGCACCTGTAGGAAAATAGGGTTCCGCTCAACATCCATTGTACCAAACACAGGTTTGTTGCTATGTTGAGCATCTTGCACACCTTCCAAAGCACTCTTCATGGTTGCCTCGGAGGCATCCCACGGAATGTCTACAGTGTAGTGGATGAGAGAAGGAATGTATACAGCTGTTGGATTGTTTGGATCGGCATCGTCTTGACTGACTAGTCCAATCTTGAAGGATCCTGTGAGCATGCTTCCAATTGTTGTTCTTGCAACTGAGCATGCCGCTGCATAACTGCCTTGGATTGAAGTAATTCCCGATACACCACACTTCAGCAATGGTATTGTACCGGACCGCTCCTTGAAAGTGACTGCATAATTATACCCGACAAAAACGTTTGTTGTTGCAGAAGTACGCACAACATCCACAGAGCCAACCACTGGAGTGAGCGCAACTAGGACATCATTTGCACTCGCAGCTACTGCTGTGTCCGTTTTTACTTGAATGTTTACCAGCTTCTGGGGTGCGTTGTATAGTGGAAGTGTTTTTGCCGCAAATTTAGCGCACAACTTGCCCTCATCACTATTATCAATCCCAATGAGAGTTCTTGGTGCCGTATAAGTGATTGTTTTCACTTCGAAAGAGCAGATACCAGCAATGAGCTTTGACCCGGCTGCGATTATAGTAGTATAATCGCCAGACACTGTAAACAGGCTTCCATCAAAATCTGTTACGCATGCACTGCAAAGCGTGCTGGTGTATAATGGAAGTGCTGAGCCAGCAAATAGAGTGCACAGTGTACCGGCATCGCTACTATCAATATCAATCAAAGTTAAAGTTGTCGGTGTCGTCGTAGACGTGACCGTTTTGCTTCGAATGCGCAAACACCAGCAATGAGTTTTGTCCCAACTGTGATTTGCGTAGTATAGTCGCCGGAAACGGTAAAAGTGTTTCCGTTAAAATCCGTCACACATGTACTGCAAACGGTGTTGGTGTATAGTGGAAGCGTTTTACCAGTAAATGTAGTACACAACGTGCCCGCATCATTGGTATTAATTCCAATTAAAGTTGCCGGCGCCGTGTACGTGACTGTGTTTGCTTCAAAGGAGCAGATGCCAGCAGTGAGTTTTGTTCCAGGTGTGATTTGAGTAGTATGATCACCTAATATCGTAAATATGTTGCCAGCGAAATCTGTCACACAAGAACTGCAAAGCGTGATTACTGGGGTCGGACTGCAATCCTGGCTAAATGTTGAGCCTACGGTCGGGTCTGAATACGATTCGCACGTATACGTAACTGAAAAACAGACGGATACATGGGTTCATTTCCGCGTGTGACTTGTGCTGCCTGTGTAGGTAAACCAGTAACAGGAGTTCCGCTGACTTTGATATCAGCACTGATGCCTAGTAGTGGGATGTCTCCACCAACATTTATACCGTTGAAGATGACTTCGTAATTGTACGTGAGGTCGTTTCCTGATGCGCCTCCTGTACTTGATGTACGACTCACGACTACTCCAGCACTACCGATGTTATCCATATTATTAAGCGCAGTCTCCATGGCCGTTGCTGCACTACTGGACGTTCCATCCGTCAGTGATGAAAGGATATCTACTGTGTCAACACTGTGTTTCGCGGTATCCAGGCAATACGTGCAGGTGCGACTGTCGAATGAAAGGGAAAAGGTTCCAGAAATTGATGCCAGGTTTCCGGCAGCCCCTGGTATTGTCAGTGAAAGCTTTGGGCCTCATTGTCACCACGAGCCACACCAACTGTAACCGTTTGTACTTCGAATACCTCGCTGATCATTGTCTGAACTGCTTGAACTTCGTCAATATCATTTTCATCATACAGTTTTAGCTCCTGAATCTCGTTCCGATCATGGGCTGTTGTCACCACCGCCTGAACTTCATCTACCACTGCGTGATTTGTCGTCTTAATCACTTGAATCTCATCCACACCCGTAAATGTAGTTCGTACCATCTGTTCTTCATTTATTACCTCCACTGTGGTATCCACGTACTGCTCTTCATTAACAACATCAGTTTGCACCATTATCGACTGCATCTCACGAACGATTGGCACCGTTGCGCTGGAACTATGACCACTGGAAAAGTCATCTTGCTCGTCCCACTCGATTTGATAAGATTTCAGACTAGCGCCACCGTCAAACAATGGGTTAGTCCACTCTGCTTTCACCGACGTTGCCGAAACCACACTGAGATTCAAATTTTGCGGGGCTGTAGGAGGCTGATTCCTGACAACTACTGACGGAGGAATTGAAGGCTGGGGCACTCCGGCACCCTTTGCATTAAATGCAGTAACTCGGATGCTATACGAGGACCCAGCAGCCAGAATATCAGATCGAACACCAGTGATTGCGTTGTCACCACCAATAATGAATGAACGTTTTGTTCCGACAACAAGGTCAAACGCAGCGGGCGAGTCGAACGCCGGAGATATGTCCCACTCGATCATATACTGCGTGATAGAAAGCCCTCCATCTCCTCCATAATAGTATTTTTCTGTCGAAGACGGCTTCCACTCCACTAAAATGGCGTAACTAGACAAAACAGTCGCAGTGACATCCTCAAGTCGACCTGGTGTACGATCAGCAGGCCTCGCATACTTTGGAATGGGCATCACATAAGGTCCATCGCCTTGGTCATTCAGAGCAAGAATGCGTACAAAACACGGCGTCACACCTGAAGCAGGAATATTATAGAAGTAAGGGCCAGTATCAGTGGGGTCCACTTTCACAATCGTTTGGAAATCGTAGTTCGGAGTATCCACATTCGGAAAAGTACTTGCCGTATCCCATTGAACGTGATAACCCAAAACCGGTGTCCCGCCATCGCTAGTAGGTGCTTTCCAACGGATCTTCAGGAGTTTGCTAGAAAGTACTAGTAGCTGAACATCCAAAGGAGCTGAAGGTGTTGATCGCGGGATTTGAAATGCAGGGCTACTGCTTGCCGCATATCCAAATCCTTCATCATTGTGTGCCCGCACACGAATAGCATATCTTTGGCCTGTTTTCAACCCTCGGATTACATAACGTAATTGCCCCGGTAATATGACCTCACCAGCAACTCCAACAGCTTCATTTTGCTCACAATATAGGGAAGGCTGGGCGCCGGGCAAAGTTCGCACAGCAAGTATTCGAGCGCCTGGGCCTTGGAGCTCTGTGCCATCAACATTCATCAATGAGATGTCACTCTTAAACTCCGAAAGAAATACAACAACCCAGTTGTACCCGTATCCGTTGACTGATCTGGTCACATTCACAGCACCAATCGTGACCAAACTTTCCAGTGCGTTTTGCAAGTCGATCGCAGAAATACTATGGGGCAAGGGCGGTGTAGTATCCGATATCCCGCCGCTAGCGAACGCGACCCGGAAGCTTCCACTGATTGGTTGCAGTCCCTTTTGAACTGAATCGACGACAATACCTGGGTTATTTCCGCCCAGTTGTCGCTCGGAAATACCTGGATGGTATCTTGCGGCCCAACATGGCCCGCCAGAAATGTAATTTTCCACGCGTATCCAAATGCAGACTTGAAGACTGGCACTGGGGTGGTAACCGTGATCGCAGAGTCGACAGTAATCGTTGCTGGTGATTGGACGCTTATAATTGTGCGTTGCAAGCCTGCAATCCATATGACATCACCATTTGCTAGGTTGGTGCCAGCTAGAGTGGTGGTGGATGAAGCGTCCCGTGTTACAGTTGTTCCCGTAGCAGTTACCAGCAAGCCGCCTACAACTCGTGTCGACTCTTCCTCGAGACATCCACCGTACCGATCGTGGATAAGCGTTCCAAACATTCCTTCACCGACTTTAGGCCGACCGCCTCTGCATTCCACCGGAGATTCTCCGTCATTTCTCCCCGAAGGAGAGCTTGAAGTACCCACTGAGCGTTCGCGAATCGGCAAAGTTCACCAGACGCTGGATCTCCGGAAGTCCTTTCCCTGCGGAGGTTGTGATTGTTTGCTGCTCTTGAGTTCCCTCCGCGCGATACCATTCAACCTTGTACTTGTCCACATTGCACCATTCTCCATTAACCGCAGAAGAACTCCACTGAACTGCCAATGTCGTTCCATCTACTACTGCGGCAGTAACAGATTGCGGCGGCTGCGGCTGACCGCACGTAACAGCACTAGATAATGGCGACGTCGCTGACCCGAAGCCGTCGGCATTGTAAGCCATCACATGAGCATAATATTTCACACCTGATCGGAGACTGGTAAGAGAAAACCGGAAGGGTCGGACCCCATGATTTTGTTTGCGACATTCACCGTAGGGTTTGTTCCTGTAAGTGATGTACTCGCTACAGTCATCGTGAAAATATTACCCGCGCCAACCATCTCCTCGCCTCGAAGGTACGCAAACGTAACAGACCAGATGGCTGTGTTGAGCGCTGAATTCCGTATTGTCTTGGTCACTTTAATTGAATAAAGCGTAGTCGTCTGCTGCAGTGCAGCCTGCATTTCCAGCGACGACGCACCTACATCAATTGGTCCCGTAGTTTTGCCGTTGAACATCAATGTGAACATGCCAGTCACTGGTGATACATCATCCGTAAACACCTCTTGGACTTCGTGCGTAAAGTCACCGATGGCCAAATCAGCGAAGCCTTGGACAACTTCAGTTACACTAATTTGAGGGAAATCTCCCGTGAGCTGAGTCCCATCAGCGACAAGAAGTGCTAAATCACCACGGTTGTGCAAAAACGTAATTCTCCAAGCGTATTCCCGCGCCATTCGATGAACTTGTACAGGATCCACCGCGATGTTTGACGTATCAGTGATAATAGAGAGTGCTTCAGTCATATCGGCTTCACTGCAGTCAAACGACAACGATGAACTCGTGCGACCACCCCAGGACAAGGTGAAACTCCCCTGCACTGGCGGGGTTACGATAGCTGATTGTTACTTGCTGCACCTCGAATTTTTCCTGGATACTCGCTATACCGTAATCAACGCTGGAGCTGTCAAAGTTAGGCGAAGAATCCCATTCTATTCGATACATCGTCACATCTGCCCCTCCAGAGTACAAAGGAGCCCAATAATTAATTGACAGCCATGTAGGTCCATGGAATTCACCGAGGGCGACGCCTGTAGGTGATGTGGGAACGACAGAGCTAGCCGACGTCTGTGCCTGGAAAATAGATACCGAGTCGCTGATACCCTTGGAGTTCTCCGCGAAAATCCGGAACGCGTAATTTTGGCTGCTCTCAAGGATCAGATGATCTTGTCTAGTCACTGCCACCGCGTCATTGCCATGGACGTACGCGTTTATATTGGAGGAAGCAGGCGTGACCACAAGTAGCGGCAGCTTTTTCATCGGGTACGTCCCCAAAACAAGATTGTATGAACGACAGTACTACTGCGCACCACCGACGTGACACTGACACCGTCCACGCTATCTAGGCTCTCAAGCGCAGTCTTGACACCACCATCGACTGTAGACCATGGAATATTCGATGCTAATGGCTTTGTTTCTCCCGCAAAACTCAACGTGTATGTTGTTGTAATCGCAACATTAACAATCTCTAGGATAATTGTTTGGGTGGAGGCTGGGTTGCCTACATTGACCACATTCGGAGACACTGATTTCGGGTTACGAGTTCCGATGCGAGCCTCTGTACCGCGCCAGTCGAATGCTGGGACGGCATCAATGGTGCCCAGGTTTCCATGATACGACCGGAACACCAGGTTCCACTTCTGTCCATTGGCGACGTGGTAGGCGCGTTCTCTGGTAATACTACTCGTGAAGCTACCGCTAACCTTCAGGTACCTCGGGTCGGTGCCAGTGACAGTATACTTGACCATATCAGCGGACCCTGAACGCAGCCACAGGTCGTCGCCATTTTTACGAGTGTAGTCAGATCCTCCGTCGTCCGGAGTTTGTTGTCGAAGAGATACAGTGTCGGGCTAGCTCCAACAACACTTTCGCCGTTGTAGGGCTGCGTGGTCGTGACTTGTGCTCCATTCACATTAGCGACTATAAACTCGACTTCGGCGACAAAGAACGTATCGTACTGGTTGTATCCATGACTTGCCGGCAGCTCAAACACTTTGAGCCCGTTCTCCACGGAGATCACTTGCATCAGGTATGAGATGCCAACGTAACCAGGCAAAGCCTTTGTCTGCTTCGTGATAAGCCCAGCTAAGATTTGTACCCCCACGGCTGTACTAACGGTATTTGACAATGTGATGTCGATGGAGGTCATCGACAAAATTGTATTTGCTGGGTCTGTGCCGATTAACAGAGTTTCTCCAATGGCGAGAAAGCGTGTCGGGTCGATCATCGTTCCATCACTCAGTTTAATATTCGAAATGGTTCGACTACTTGTGTCAGCAATGAGTTTTAACGCGTAAACACCGATGTCCCCTGCACTCATATCCCCAAGCGCAAGAACCGAGTCCACCGAACTGAGTTTTTGAAGCTCTTGTGTTACCTTGCTGTGCGTGGCAGCATACCCGATTGCTTCCGTGGTTTCGCCTCCAAAGGATATTCGGAACGAGCCACTGATATCATTTTGTTTGGCGTCTGTAAACACCGTGACTGTGGGGTACACACTGATCAACGCATTCTGACCGGTCAAGTGGGAGTGCTGGATGAAAATTGCATCTTGGTCTTCCTCCTCCTGCACAAATGTCACGTGCCATGCCTTACCATAAGGTCCGTACCGACTTATACTTACATTGACAGTGCCCAACGTTGTGATGGAATCGAGCGCAGCGCGCATCTCAGATGCCTCAGTTTCTTCAAACAGCAGAGGCTCTGTTTGTTTACCCATATACGATAGTGTGAACGTTCCGCCGATCCTAGTCGACGCGTCTGCAATAATGGTCTGTATCCCTGATTGACCTTGAGTGCATGCGCCTTCATACTTAACGGTGTGAATTTGACCGTAGACGGCGACGTTAGGCACCCATGCCGTACAAGCTGCAGTGCCAAAGGTGGCGGTATCAAACTGCAACGTTGGCCACTCGCCCGTTGGATAGTGACCCCAGAAACGTACTTTGTAGTCATGAAAGTCTAAAATCTTCAAAGAACGAGCTTCACCGGAAAAGCTATCACAGGTACCAACCTCATCAACAACTATCGTGTTAGCTCCAACAGCCGGGGCAGTGTGGACAACAAACTCGCACGAATGCCGAGAAAAATCGTTTGGGTTTCGGCTCACTCGAATGATGGTGTCCTTTGGTAGAACCGCGACGTCACTAGCAGTAAGGCCCCCATTAGGCGTCACTGAGGCGTCCGTGCTAGCAACAGTGAGGGTTCCACTGGAATAGACTGTCACTTTAGAAGTGGCCGAACCTGTTAGCACCGTCACCTTGAATGTGCGCACCTCCTCAACAGTCACTTTGGAAACGAATTGGAGAGATTCCAAGGCATCTTTCATTGTGGACAGCATGCCTAACTTCCCAAGTGTGATACAGGAGGGTGTTGTTTCTCTCCCCAATATGAGCTTAAAGGAACCGCCTGTAATTGTCGTCTTCGCAAATAATCGAATCACTTGAACAGATGATGGCGCACCAACTACATAGGTATTGCACACGCGCTCATCGTTATTGATCTCGAAGTAGCCATAGTGCTCAGCAGAGGCACCAGTTTGGCCGAGCACTATCCCGTACGAGCTTATTGGTAACACCAAACCCATTTCGACGGAGGTCAACGATGACAGTAGCTGCAAACCGGGGTAGCTGCCATGTACAACATCCTCGAGATTGTTATCGAACGAGATTGTCCATTCATATCCATTTGATCCGTGCTCACTCCCTGACTCGTCAACCTTGAGCACCCACAGATTTGCAGTGAGACTCTGGACCCCTTGGCCTGGTATTACATCGATGCTGGAGCTACCTTTTAGAGGTTGAGCTCGGACGATAAAGCGTTTCCCTCCGACATTGAGGACAGCACCCTTCACCAGCAGCTGACTCTGAGATGCTGTCAGAGGCGTCGTCGTGAGACGGTTGTCCGATGTAGAGAAGCTAATCACGAGACTGGCAGGCTCACCGGTTAGCACATATACTGCGCGCGTGACCGAAACTGGACGCATACAAGGAAGGCTATTCAAAGCTTGCTGAAGAGAGCTAGCAGTTGTGTGTATCGGCAGTATCGCGGTGACGTCGTCTCCGTATTGCAAACGGAAATTCCCGGCAATATCATTTTCTAGCGAACTAAAGATACGAAGTTTCTTGATAGCGGGAGTTCCAAACGTGTCGCCAACTGCATATTCAAACAAATACTTGGAAATAGGGTCGCCATGGTCAACAGGACTGGAAAGACGAAGTTCTAATTGCGATCCTGACACGGGCCACAGCCCGGTGATGCCCGGTGCGTCAGGAGAAATCGCCACGGACGTTAACAGCGGTAAGGCTCCCTTGCCGTCCTGTTGCAAGTCACCGGTGCTCATACCGTACCCATTTTCGTTACGAGCAAACGCGCGAACGTAATAATCTTGACCCGGCACCAGACCATCGACAACTGCCTCGAATGCAACATCCACACCTTTCACGACCTCCTTCACGACTACACCTGCTCCTGTTCCCTTCAATAAGCTCTTATCACTGACCACAAAAAGAGGCAGGTCGCCCATATTAGACAGAAAACCGATGGTCCACGTTGCTCCAAACTCTATGTTGTTCGATCGGGTCACGTTCAACCTTCCTACAGTAGCAAGATTTTGCAGCTTGGTCCGAACGTCCGCTGCAGTATCATCATAATTAATTACTGCTCCACTCACAGATTGGAATGTGATTGCGAACGAGCCGCTGATGTCATCGATATCCGCCCTCGTCGAAATAGTCTGCACTTCCGATACCACCCCACCGATCTCATGTGATGCCACGATCGCATTATCTGCGTAGTCACCCTTAATACCTTTTGGACTGTTGACAAGTGTTTCATCGTACACCAGCGAAGCTTTTATATCGCATAAGGGACAATTGGCACCATACACATCTGTGAACATCGTCGACCCTGTCATTTTGTCGACGCGGAGGCACGGGGACGCTGGGCAGTTAATACTATCGAGTGATTCAAACGTGACGTACCAGTGATATTCATTCAACTTTGTTGGACCAACGCGTGACACATCGATAGACCCGGCTCCTAGTAGACTGCTAATCGCACGCTTCATCTCAGCTGCATCGGCATTAGAACCCAATCGCGTCTTTTTACGCTTGTATGCTGTAATGTGCAGCGTATCAGCATCTGTCCATGCTGCATCAAGATCTACATAGGTAGTTGATATAGCCGTCACCACGAACTCTGTGCTGCCGATTCGGATCTGCTCTCCAACTGCGATGTTAGTGCTGAAGTCGCTCGAAGTATACGCTCTTGGAAACATTTTCGTGACTTGTACGTTGCCCAACGCCGTGTCCATGATTTCGATATCAGCTCCAGATGTACCGTGGACGTGATACGAGTCTAATGGCAGTTCCAAGTCTGTAAAAGGAGCTGTTGCATGCACGGTAAACTCCTCTCCTGCGATGCGGATCCTATCCCCGCGATTCACGTGCCCCAGCATCGATTCGCTCGTCCTAGCTGTTCTTGACCCCGCTACTACGATGGCAGTGATTGTAGCAGAAGAAAGTCCGGCAGTATTTGCTGTCCAGTCTCCTTTAAAACCCACAGATACATCAAAACGTCCTCCTATCGCGTTCCCGCCAGCACTGACTTTTGACACAATCTCCCATACCTCCGGATGATATCCAGATACTCCATTCGTAACGTACATACCCACAAACGACAACACGCGGTTTAGCGGTCTGGTTACTAGGCATCCTGTGGTATCTCCAACCAGTGTGTTCGTTTGTCGTCCACTCACAAGATACTCACCATCAAACGTTATGGTGTACACGTATCCATTCTTCACAGAACTATAGACCGATCTGGACACACCGACGCTATCCACATTCGGCAATTCCTCAAGCGCCATTTCAAACTCCACGTCACTTGCATTCCACGGGATGCAGTACGACATTTCTGTCCCCAACCTGTTTGTATACTTGAGTTTGTATCCTCCTGCCACAAGAGGCCCATTAGCAGTCACTGAAAACGTCTGCACCTCATTCACTCTGTGTGCAACCTCCACTTTATAACCAATCACTGGTGCACCATTGACTCCCTCTGGCTTGACATGTAGAGGAGGGAAGAACTGCACACGCATCGACGTGTCGCTTGCAGGGGACACCAAGATCTTCCGGGGGTCCAGGGATGTCCTCCGGTGAAAAATTCTGCACGAACCACCACAAATAGCAGCATAATACCCAGCAACAGAACGGTGCACATCTGCCACTGTCCCCATAGTCGATGGGATCTGCCCATAGATCTTGCAGTTTTGTCGCTTGGTTCTGTGCTGTTTGCAGTGGCGGTTGTTGCAATGTTATTTTTACGCCACTCGAATCGAAGAGCACGATAATATCACGGCAGTCTTTACTTGGTGCGTAGCCGAAGTGATCAATTGGCGAAGATCCGAATGAGTTCGAAACGGCGCGATCTTCAAACCTCCGAGATGGGATATTGTATGATAATCGAAAGGTTTAAAGCCTGAGCCCAAGACCGGCGGCCTCCGTGTCTCCGCCGCAGTCATCTTCGTTCTGTAGCTGTCTGAACAGCGGACTCCAAGCACATTACTCCATCAGACGGTTCCGTCACGAGCTCTGCAAGGAGCGCGAGCGTGAGCGCTAGGAAAGCAGCAGCCATCTTGCGCTTATTTTTGGTATTTTTGTTACCAAAAACTATTTTTGAAACGTTTTTTGTTCGCCAAAATTTGTTAAGATATGAGTTAGTTAGATCGCCATTGCAGTTAGTTGTTAGTTATCAATATCCAACAAGCTAGTCAACATTTCAACGAATGGCTTTAGTTTATACACACTACTTCTTGATAGTTAGTTAGTTAATTAATATTCCAGGTGGAAGCCCTTCTATTGTTAGTCTATAGAAAAACAAGTGGCACTTCAAGATCATCGAAGAAAACTACAGTCTCAACTCCTTAGCGATGGAGAACTACCACATCCTTGAGCGTATCGGCGAAGGTTCCTTCGGTAAGGTGTACCGCGGTCGTCGCAAATATTCAGGGCACATCGTGGCGCTCAAGTTCGTCACGAAACGGGGAAAAAGCGCACGTGACCTCGACAATCTGCGCCAAGAAGTAGGAATATCAACCATAATATTTTACTGCATAAATGCTTTTATATTCCTTCTAACTTTACTAATTGTTTTTATGCCTCAGATCAATATCCTACGCCGTCTGAACCATTGCAACATCATCGCCATGATGGACTCGTTCGAAACGGAAGGCGAATTCTGTATGGTGACCGAGTACGCACAAGGAGAGCTGTTCCAAGTCCTGGAAGATGAACACAGTCTGCCGGAAGAAGAGATCCGGAAAATTGCAATTCAGCTCATCCAGGCGCTCCACGTACTGCACTCGAACCGCATCATCCATCGAGACATGAAGCCGCAGAATATCCTCATTGGTTCCAAACAGCAGATCAAACTCGCCGACTTTGGGTTCGCGCGTGCGATTTCGCACGACTCCAGTCTGTTGAGGTCAATCAAGGGCACACCCTTGTATATGGCCCCTGAGCTAGTCCAGGAGAAGCCGTATAACTACACTGTGGATTTGTGGTCACTCGGTGTGATTTTGTACGAGTTGGCAGTGGGGAGACCTCCTTTTACACAGACCGCATCGTGACGCTCATTCAGATGATCGTGCGCGAGCCTGTCAAGTATCCGCCAACGATGTCCGCTAGTTTCCAGAGTTTTCTGAAGGGATTATTGAACAAGGACCCAGCTCGACGTATCACTTGGCCAGATATCCTGCATCACCCATTTGTCCAAGAAACACCCGAGCAACTGGAGGCACGTCTTCAGCTCGAACGCCAAGTGCGGGCCCTGCCGCGTTTCTTCAAAGCAACAGAACTGCATCTTGCACCAGAGAGTGAGAGCGAAGAAAAAATCAAGCCAAGCATCGAGCGCCTGCGAGCATGTGACGAATGGAAAATTTGCGACCCGGAGACTGGGCGACAGCTAGCCAGCAACGAGGCGCCTCGTGATGATACTCCAAATCCAACTCGTCAAACGTCAACCTCGAACGAAAACAATAACAACGAGTCCTCTCCTCCGAACGAAGGTAATAAGCATGAGCCTTTGCCACCGTCAAACACCGGCAGTTCAGGCCGCTCAGTGATCCTCGAGGCATTTCACACTGTCTGGGATCGGATTAACAAGGAGCTGGATATACAACACGTGGAGGCTGGGCTTCTGGGAGCTCCTCTCTTTGCTAATGCCATTTGTCTACTGCCATCGATGCCAATCAATGAGATCTCCGGTGAAGTACTGACGAAGGTAGACTCTTTACTCCACTTTCTGTATCGCTCCCTGGTGATGGTGCTGAAGGTTGTGGGTCAATTCACACAGCTAAAGAGTTTGCTCCAGATCAAAGATAATGTGCATCGTTTCTTGGGCATTTTGGTGGAGAACTGCACGGCAATTCAAACCGACGATAAGCTCGTGAGTGAAGTGCTTTACAAAGCGGTGCGGTGCTGCATGGTTTGCACAACGATCGTCAATTCATGTGAATCTGATGGCGATCTGCCAACACAATTAGACTATCGAGAGTTCTGCCAGAGTGATATCGAAGTCATATCACGCATGTTGGCTTGCAAGGAACCTGCCGTGGCCGCATCTCATTCGAAGGCGCTTAAATGGCTTGGGTCTATGATTGATCGATCGCAAAATCTAACGACACTACTCGAGGTCGTTCATCCGTCAGGAGTGATCCCAATCCTTTGTGAGATTCTACATGCTTCGGGGGTATCGCGGTCACCTGGTGGAAGAATCTCCAAGGGTGGTCGAGATCTGGGATTGTATGCTGTGTTCGCCCTTGGCGCATTTGTTCAACCTGATGCGAAGTGCTGGAGCCCTATCCAGCCCTTTCCTGTCTTCGCGCTAGTTCGTGATGATATACGGTCGGCGGGAAGCTCCGGTTTGCAAGATGTGAAACACCTGTACAAGCTTCGCGTGAAAGTTCACTCAGAAGTCGGCTCGCAGCTTGTCAACAATGGTTTAAGTGAGTTGGTTGCCTTGCTGCGCGACGAAATCATCGAGCGCGTGAAGCATAGAAACAGTGGCGGCGATGAAACCGATGGAGAAGATGATGTGGGTGAAGAAGACGCTGATCAATCCACGACATGCTGCATACTGAAAATTTTACTGCATGCATGCCGCTCCTCTGCTCTGCTCTCCAGAAAGATGACAATGACGAAAATTGTGTTTCAGAAGCATCGCAACGCGGATATATTCACGATTCTGCTTTGGGGGTTGGCATCGAGCGCTTTGCACCAGATCGAGCAGTACTTTGCAACTGAATTTTTGTCGGTCATTTTGCGCCGTGGGGTTCTTCAAAACACCAAGTCTGGCGCTGTGCGCAAACACTGTTCCCGCTACTGAGTGACGCGAGTGACATCGCAGTACTGAGTGCTTTAAGCACGTTTTTCGCTGAGGTCATTGAATCCTGCCATATCGACGAGTCTGCACTGACTAGCGATGGAGAACTTGCCGAGTTAAGACCCCAAGATGAGGAGCTGTGGAATCTTGTCGTTCGTGGAGCGCTCACTTTGCGTTGCTCCGACTCAATTTTCCGCCTTTTCAGTAACAACATACTGAATGAAGATGGGGACCCAGATGCGAGCAGTAAAGCTCAACTGCTCACGAGCTACAATATCAGGGCGCAGGGACTTCTCGACTCAGGAATTGTCTTCCTATTGCGAGTCGCCTCGAAAGCTGCAGCGCAGTCACCTCTAAACGGAGCCAATGGGAAGAATGGTGGTGAGAATCCGAGTCGGTCAGAGGAGATGAAAATGTTCATGTCCGTATTCAAGCACGACCGCGTGTGGGGAATTTTCGACGATATGATGACAACTGGTGGAGTAGACTTCTTGTCACCGTGGGGGCTATTTTGCTTCCTGAAGCTGTTGCGGATCGTTCGGGAGATTCAGTGCAACGAAGCGCAGATGGAAGTTGCGGTGAACGAACATCTCTTGCTGCACTTGGTGAATTTGCTAGATCTAAAGCACATTGAATATTTGTTTCGCTGGCCGGAGGTGGTAGGCGGCGGGAGTAATGCCGTGAAAGCCCTTGTGCATGCCACCGTAAAAGTTTTGGGTATCCCGTTCGCGCACAGTGTTTCCGAGGAGCTTCTTGTGGATACACAGGAAATTTTGTACGATGCGAAGTGTGTGCAGAAACTTCTCGGTGTACTTGGATTCGTTGTCTCGACAAAAGAGCTCCACTTGGAAGCGTCAGTGCTAGAACTCCCCATCAGCTTTTTGTCTCGACTTGTGACGAGTTCCACTCATTTCGGTTCTCAATTTGTGGAGGCCAAAGGGATGCTGGTTATCAAAGAGTGCGGGATGCTGCGGAGCAGCTGCTCGCCATCATTGATTATCGACACATTATTGATTGTCAGTCAGCTCGCACGCAGTTCTCAGGACAACTACAAATGCATTCTGGAGGCTGATCTCTTGTCAGAGTTCTACGAACTGATGCAGCACTCGGAGGCGATGGTGAGGGCGAAGGCACTCAACTGTATCGGTAACTTGTGCCGCCACTCGACGATCTTTTATTCGCACTTCCTCACCCCGCTTGGAGGTAGTTCATCGAGTACAATTCTGGCCGGAATGATACAGGGACTCTCGGACCCGGACAGCTACGTCCAGCGGTTCGCGTGTTTCGCCATTGGCAACGCGGCCTTCCACAACGATGAGTTGTACGATGCATTACAGCCCGCAATCCCTCTTTTGGTCCAGAATCTTCGCAACGAAGAGGAGAAAACGCGGTCCAATGCTGGAGGGGCCCTCGGCAATCTTGTGCGTAATTCCGACAAACTTTGCGGGGACTTGTGCGTCCACAAAGCTCCTTGGGAGCTCTTCGAATTGGCCATGACCGATTCGTGCACGGCTTCGCGTCGCATCGTTTTATTTTCACTGGGCAACTTCTGCGTGTACCCACAGTGCTTTAACTTCCTCGTTGATGTGGAACCTGGTTTTGTCGGCGAGTTGGAGCATCTGTACGACGAAGTGGTTGCAGATGAGGTTTCCCGACGAAATATCCGAAGGATCCTCGCGAAAATCGAGGCCCTGACCAGTGAAGACAGTGGCGAGTACATTGGAGCCGAGTAGTGATATCCGATACTATCCTTCTGCGACTATGATACACTACACCATTGATTGCTACACTGGTAAGGTGGCTTCCAGCGAAATGACGCGCCACTGTGTGAAACGAAACGCTTGCTCGGTTTTCGGCGACCAGCGCGGTCTCAAGCCGTTGCATCTACAAATGGCTCCCGCGTTCTAGTTGTCGCAAGTACCTATCACTCTGACCTCTGAAGGAGTCACACCCTGCAGATGCAGCCGTTTCGTTCGCACGCAACGAATAACCTTAACGTCAGAAATGCATCGTCTCGGTGCGTACCAGGAACTCTGGTCCAGAAGGTGTTGAATCCGGCATAGAGTAGCACCATTTTCCAGGTGTTTGTAGTCGATTCGCAGGGTCAATACAGTGATGCTCCCTCGACTATGTGCTGTGGCGGGCGATGCCTCCATGGCTACATCCTGGTCAAGCGTCAGCGAGTAGAAAACATCTGCAGCTGTAGCCATCAACCGTTGTGCGCTTCAGAAAAGGAAACGACTTTTTGAACTAGAAAGCCACACCGCCGACACCAGCCGACTTGTCATGTGGTTCTGTTGGCTGGCGGTGCGATCACGTTCATGGGAAGTAGCGCGTGTCCACATGGGTGGAGGGTTGGTGGCATGGGGTACAGGATGTACCCCATACCACCAGTCTCCTTCCATGCCGCTTGTAACGTGCCATCGATTGATTTCTCTCTCTCAAAGTGTCGCTTTGAGATATGAGCTGTGGATTGCTTTGCAGACGATTTGATAGGATACCAATCGGATATCAGCGTCACGCTTTGAGGCAAGAATCGCATGAAATCATGTCTTGGCACATTCTGATGATGCCAGAAGCGCCCGAGCCAAAATTTGGGGCCTCTATACAGGAATATTATATATTTATTAAAATGGTTTGAGTATTTCCCAAAACCAAGACCATACTAACGTTACATGTATTGACAATTTTCCAGCATCTTTATGAATTAGTTGGACCAGGGGGATGTTGGCATCAAGGGTTGGGCAGGATGGGAACAAATCGCATATGCATTGGAATTTTGCGCTACTGGCGTGACTAAACCATCTCGTGCTCTCTCACTTTATTGCGACCGAGAAGGCAGGGTTTCTCTAGCTCGCCTCCGGGATGCATTCAGTAAATGGCGTCTGCGACGACGACGAAGCTGATAATCTTTCGCTTCAACTGTATTATAAGAAATGGACTAATATGAGTATACTTCCTTATGGGGAAGTCCTAGTTTAAAAAATACTCTGAAATAGTTATCTGAAAGGCACACTTTCGTGCACTGGATGTATTCCCCAGCCGATCGAGAAAGTGCTTAATCTCGCAGAGAGATACAATCACTAACGTTACATGGGATGCATAAATTTTCAACAACTGAGCTTAGTTTAAAAAGTGAAGGTGAAGCTCATGATGCAGGGTGGTGGTTGCACGATTGACAAATGGACGGTTCGCATCGAGTCGACAACCACAGGAATTTGCACTGAGTTGGGCACTTTGGCTTATAGTAATGTCAAACGCAAGTGTATTAGGAACTATAGGTCGCGTCTGGGCGTTGTGGCGCTCGCACAATCTGTTCTTGAGCAATAAGCGAATCTCTTCATTCCTCTCAACAAAAACAACCCTTCCATTTCCTCTTAACAAGCATACATGTTTATGTTTACGTTGTAAATTGTGTCTGATTATTAGTAATAGTAGCATAATGTAATAGATTATGTTTGTTGAGAGGAAATGTTCAGTAAAATGACTATTCAGAGAAGAAGCCTGTTCTCGCCATTTTCAGGTAGTATCTGTGCTTATTTTTGTAAAAACTTGGTATTGTCATCTATCCGCATCTTCATAGTCTCTCCCTTGGGTTTCCACCCTCTTTTGTCCTTTCACTTCGAGCGTGCCCAGTTTTTCTTCGTTGCCTAATCGCCTTCGCGTCAGAGAAGCGATTCATAGTAAAGACTCGTTATTAGCCGTTTCGCCCTCGATAGAACAGAACGTTCGTTTCGAGTCCCCAACTCACTGAACGCCTTCAAGGCCTTCACTCAACACTTCACTTCTTGCCTCAGGACTCGTCACTCAGCTCCATGCCGGCCACAGAGGTGGACATCGATGACCTGCGAGCAGGCGACTACTCGAAGGATCACAACTACGCTGATACAGCTCCCGTAGGCAGCAGCAACAGTCTCAGCACCAGCAGCGCCAGTTATGACGCCAAGGCAGCGGCGTCTTATTATTCCATGGGGGCTGATGACGACAATCAAGACGACATGGACGATGGTCGAGATACCTTCAACCAACCTCCAGTCTCAGCCCCCACTGGGGGGACATTGACTACCGTCGAGTTCAACAAGCGAGCAGCTTTGACGTGGAGCAGATGATTAACATGCGCGAAAGCACGTTCCGCGACAGTTTAATGCCAGGCAATAATTACGGCTACGGAGAGCCAGCAGGTTCGAACCACGGCTCCGGCTCCAATAGCGGCGGTCGACCCACAGAAATGGGCAACGCACTCATGAGGATGGATGAAGGGTACCGTCGCGCGTACATTAACAACCCCAGACATTCGTCAAGTGTGACCCCAGATGGCCTGACTCCATTGCTGCAAGCTGCCCGGGCCGGTGATATCGTGCTCGTGAACGCTTTGGTGATCCAGGCGGGTACTGATATACTCCGTCGCGACCCCATGTTCGGGCAGACGGCACTGCACTTCGCCATTCGAGGCGGACATCTGGGGTTGTGCAGGCCCTACTTATGCCGCAGTTGCGGGGCTCCATTGTGAATGTTGCGGATAACAGACGCAACACGGCGCTGCACCTGGCGGCGGCCAAGTCCCGCCGGATGACCAAGCTGCTGCTTGAGTGTGGAGCCGATGTGAACTTCCTCAACATGCGCAACCAGACGCCGCTCGGTGTGCATATCTTAACGGTTACGCGCGATGACCCAACCATGACGGAGATCTTGCTGCAGCACCGGGCGAACGCTAATGCACCTGTGGACAAGTCGACGATTCTGCATGTTGCATTAGACAAGGGGTTGCTCCAGGTCGCCACGCGTCTCGTGCGTCACGGTGCCAGATTGGATCTCAAGGACGAGTCCGGCAAGACGGTATTCGACAAGGTGGACCGCGCACAGCTCAAGATGCTACTGGCCAAGGTAACACACCCACCCGTGTGGGTACCAGACAGCGACCGGCAGGAGTGCATGGAGTGCAACAAGAAGATCGGCAGTTTGGGTACGCGTAGACACCATTGCCGCATGTGCGGTCGAGTATTATGCTCGGCATGCTCAGCCTGCCATGTGCGTGCGAAAAACTGCCGTTCCCGGTGCTTCGCCGTGGCAAGAAGAACAAGGCCGAGAAGGGATCGGCCAACACTCGCGTGTGCAAAATGTGCTACGATGTCTGCATGGAAGGCGACAGCATGTCGGGCAACAACAACGCAAGCTACCATCACCGAGCTCAAAGCGAGACGGAATAACCTGGGACGTTTCAAGCGGTCATGAGCTTCTTCGGTATCTGCTCTATCTCTCATTTGTGCTTGCTCACACTCCCCACTCGTGCTGTTGGTCCGGGTGGATGTGCTGTTATTATAGAGTTAGCATTTGAACACCTTTAAGAAGCTCTTTCAGACGAAGGAACGCAGGTACTTTTTCACATGTACGGGGTAGTACATGACGTATATGCAGCGGCAGTAACACTCAAAATCCAAAAAACAGCTCAGTATTCTACGATATCGAGGCGTATGTGTTGGTGTTGTAGGCTGCGAGCCGAACTCACAGTGTCACGATCGAGGATCAACAGACACGAGATTTCGGTTGAGGAAGCCGGCGGTTATGGATATTTGTCGTGGATGCGCTCGATTGTCTTCTAGATCTCCGCGCGAGCACTGAAGCCAGCTGATATGTGAAGTTGGTAGTCGCACGACAATGGTGTGTGAAGCGCTACTATCAGTGATCGGAGCACCGTGCCATTCATTTTGTTCCGGCTACGAAGTCGTGAAGATTCAGCACCGCTAGAATCCATGGGTGCACTTTCAACGGATACCAGTTGTTTAGTTTTCGGCTGAGTGCCTATACCCACAATGAGCTGCTTCGAGACAGAAGTCATCACTCGCATCCAGTTGATACATTTCTCCATGTTGCACAAGAGCTGTAGCTTACTTGCCTCTCCCCCAACAGCATTGACAACTCTATCTCTTGATAATCCAACGGAGCAAAGCGTTGTCGTTCTCGATCGACTGGAACGATTTCTGCATCCTATCACTCGAAAAAGCATTACTGCACGTAGGTTTTGATTCAAAACCAACGGAACTTCCGACGGAAGCACTGCAGCTACATGTAGTACTGAATTGTTGTTATTCAAACACGCGTGCATCATCTCTACCGGAGTCTTGCCTGTCGCCACGAACAATGTTGGGGGCGAACAAAGGGAAATCAACTAACTTAAGTTATGGATATACCTGGTCATTGTGGACATCGTGGCTCTCGAATAGCAACTAACGTTACTAAATTTAGTAGCTAGCACCGACAGTAAGAAATTGATTGAACAAGCTCCAACATTTTGAGGCGCTTTCAGGCGTGAAACCAGACCAAAATGTCCTAACACACTGATTTCTCCTACCCATTTTCTCTTCTACCGCAACACGAAATCAACCCAAGAATCATCCACATACAAGAATCGACTACAACCTCAAAGCATAGGTTTCATTCAAACTGTTGCAACGAAATCAATGCTTTGATAATCAAACAGTGACCACAAAATTCTAAACACAAGCAACCGAAGCGAATTACAACCTCAAAACTCGGATTTCATTGGAACTACTGCAACAAAATCTATGAGAGAACACATACACGTAGTCTTAAGCTTAGTTGTCGACCGTGCTCATGTGCAACACCAGGTCCACCAGACGGTTCGAGTAGCCCCACTCGTTGTCGTACCACGACACGAGCTTCACGAACTTGTCGTTCAGGCCAATGCACGCTTCAGCATCGAAGATGCTCGAGCGCTTGTCGTGCAGGAAGTCGTTCGACACCACCTGGTCCTCCGTGTAGCCGAGGATGCCAGCCATCTCGCCCTCCGAAGCCGCCTTCACGGCCGCCTTGATCTGATCCATCGACGCAGGCTTCTCCAGACGGACCGTCAGGTCCACCACAGACACATCCGGCGTAGGCACACGGAACGCCATGCCCGTCAGCTTGCCGTTCAGCACCGGAAGCACCTTGCCCACGGCCTTGGCCGCGCCCGTCGACGACGGGATGATGTTCTGGCCGCAGCCACGGCCACCACGCCAGTCCTTGCCGCCCTTCGCCGGACCGTCCACAGGCAGCTGCGTCGCCGTCGTGGCGTGCACAGTCGTCATCAGACCCTCCACGATGCCGAAGTTGTCGTTGATCACCTTGGCCAGAGGCGCCAGGCAGTTCGTCGTGCATGACGCGTTCGACACCACGGGAGCCGAGCCGTCGTACTCCTTGTGGTTCACACCCATCACGTACATGGGGGTGTCATCCTTGGGTGGCGCAGAGATCACCACCTTCTTACAGCCTCCCTCAATGTGGGAAGAAGCCTTCTCCGTCGTCGTGAACACACCCGTCGACTCACACACATACGTGGCGTTGGCCTGGCCCCACGGGATCTCCGAAGGGTTACGCGCCGCGAACACGTGGATCACCTCGCCGTCCACCACCAGGTTGCCGTCCTTGGTCTCCACAGTGCCTGGGAACTTGCCGTGGGTCGAGTCGTACTTGAACAGGTACGCCATGTACTCCAGGTCCATGAACGGGTCATTGATGGCCACGACCTTCGTCTTGGGGTTGTCGATGGCGGCGCGGGCCACGAGACGACCGATGCGGCCGAAGCCGTTGATACCGATGTTGACTTGCTCAGTCATGGTTGAAAGGAAGAGGTGTTGGGGGTTGGTTGCGATGCTAGGACGCTTGCAAAATGAAGAGTGATATTGCTGTTGGCAATGAGTTACGTCGTGACTTGGTTGATACCGAAGCTCCGA
The DNA here is from genome assembly GCA_008080845.1 of Phytophthora kernoviae. Taxonomy (NCBI): domain Eukaryota; phylum Oomycota; class Peronosporomycetes; order Peronosporales; family Peronosporaceae; genus Phytophthora; species Phytophthora kernoviae. The sequence continues at coordinate 59,793 of VKKV01000031.1, read as the reverse complement.
AGACGGTCAAGATATCGATTGCTCTGGTTGACACGCATGGCTTTGATACATGGCCTGTGACAGCGCGCGAGAGTGAAGTTGCGTTTTTACGAGCCAATGGGATGGCGGCGTAAAAGTCTTGGTTCAGTGTCTGGCTCGTCTGTGCTCAAGGTGGCTTGGCTTTTGGTCCAAGCAGCTTGGATTATGTGCCTCTCGACATGTTTGCTTGCAAATTGTCACGGCGGCACACGAGGATCATGGGAGGGACCTCAGCTGGATTTGACTTGGCTTCGTTGCTTCTCTCGTCGAGCAAGCAAGATGAATTCTGATTGCTCGCAGTCGATATTTTCAGCCATTTGCATGCAAGAGTGGAGTCGTGCAATCATCGAGATTCGCTTTGACATGTGAAGTGATCTCTTGAAACGTTGCATGCTCGAGTGGGAGCAATCGCTTCGGAGACGAAAAGAAGTCAACGAGTCGGATCGAGTCGGGACTGAGAGGCAGAACACGCAGTGCATTTTGTTATTGCCCAATGTGGCGCTAAAACGCACAATCAGTCGGTGGGTGAGCTTTCCCGGGCCGGCCGGCGCGTTGCTTGTGCTCCAGACGGTAAGTCCGACCTCGGCCTGGCCACTCGTTGCTCTGATTAAAAATCGGCGCCAATATGGATCGGAACTTTTCGCATTGTTGGCTTTGGCACTCGGCCGCTGTATATATTGGCGCTCCGGCGAATGAATTCGTGCGGACGTTGATGTAGGTGTTAGGCTGCTGAAGAAGTAAGATGCTGTAGTCCTTGTCCAGTAGTACTCAATGCAAGCCGTTTGTTTGTCAGTTCGTGCCTGATGTTGTCGCTTTTGTAGCGAGGCTTCTCTCCATCTCACAGAATAAAGGAGACTCACAAAGCCGAGATTCGAGTTGGTGGCTTGGCCGTCTCGACAGCATGGGCTTTGGCGTGCGTAGACAGCGCTGACCTTGTGGCGCAATGGATAGCGCATCTGACTTCTAATCAGGGGGTTGTGGGTTCGAGTCCCATCAAGGTCGCACCGATGGCTTTACTTGTTATAATCTACATCGAAGTCGCACTACTACATGTGCTGTGTAATTGCTGGACTCGAGTTACATCAATGCAACGGATCACTGCAAAACGAATGCACCGTACCAGTCACCAATACATGTAGCTGCGGAAAAAGGAAGCTGACCAGTGATCAGACTCCGTCTTCGGCGTTGTAGCTCACGCATTCTTCTTACGCAACCATTAAACGGTTAAGGGCGTCTCAATCGCAGCGGCGTTGGTAAAACGCTGCTCTCAGTCCAACCGACAAGTTTGGCGTTCACAAAAGTGCGCCCATAGATCAAGAACTTATGTGTCGATTCACAGCTCCAGCAAAATACCGCAACAGTGGATATGTACTAGTTTTTCAGCAAACCACTTCAACAACCGATAAGTAGCAGCGTCCAAATATGGTGATTTATTCTCGACATCGCGATATCAATACGCACACCGCACACATACCGCTTTGACTGACTTCACGCCGCTAGACCACTAAATGACAACGCTCTCTATCTACATAATATTCAGCTTAGTTGTCGACCGTGCTCATGTGCAACACCAGGTCCACCAGACGGTTCGAGTAGCCCCACTCGTTGTCGTACCACGACACGAGCTTCACGAACTTGTCGTTCAGGCCAATGCACGCTTCAGCATCGAAGATGCTCGAGCGCTTGTCGTGCAGGAAGTCGTTCGACACCACCTGGTCCTCCGTGTAGCCGAGGATGCCAGCCATCTCGCCCTCCGAAGCCGCCTTCACGGCCGCCTTGATCTGATCCATCGACGCAGGCTTCTCCAGACGGACCGTCAGGTCCACCACAGACACATCCGGCGTAGGCACACGGAACGCCATGCCCGTCAGCTTGCCGTTCAGCACCGGAAGCACCTTGCCCACGGCCTTGGCCGCGCCGTCGACGACGGGATGATGTTCTGGCCGCAGCCACGGCCACCACGCCAGTCCTTGCCGCCCTTCGCCGGACCGTCCACAGGCAGCTGCGTCGCCGTCGTGGCGTGCACAGTCGTCATCAGACCCTCCACGATGCCGAAGTTGTCGTTGATCACCTTGGCCAGAGGCGCCAGGCAGTTCGTCGTGCATGACGCGTTCGACACCACATGGACCGAGCCGTTGTACTCCTTGTGGTTCACACCCATCACGTACATGGGGTGTCATCCTTGGGTGGCGCAGAGATCACCACCTTCTTACAGCCTCCCTCAATGTGGGAAGAAGCCTTCTCCGTCGTCGTGAACACACCCGTCGACTCACACACGTACGTAGCTCCAGCTTTTCCCCACGGGATCTCCGCGGGATTCTTGCCGTCAAACACGTGAATGACTTGGCCGTTAACTACCAGGTTGCCGTCCTTGGTCTCCACAGTGCCTGGGAACTTGCCGTGGGTCGAGTCGTACTTGAACAGGTACGCCATGTACTCCAGGTCCATGAACGGGTCATTGATGGCCACGACCTTCGTCTTGGGGTTGTCGATGGCGGCGCGGGCCACGAGACGACCGATGCGGCCGAAGCCGTTGATACCGATGTTGACTTGCTCAGTCATGGTTGAAAGGAAGAGGTGTTGGGGGTTGGTTGCGATGCTAGGAAGCTTGCAAATTGGAAAATGGAATTGGTGGAGCTACATGTATTGATATCGGCAGAGGTATGCGTGGGTCCATAGTCGCTGGAGGTCTCGCTTTATAGTGCCCTGGCTGTGACAGTCATAGCGCGCGTCTGTGTAATCGGCGCGCGCGTTTATCGAGCTTCGGTTGTAAATGCGCTCTCTTTGACAAACGGAGCAAAAATCCGCGGTACATGTACTCGGCTGTTTGTCAATCGAACTGCTGCGGTTAATCTCGCGGTGAGTAAGCAGGCTTGCTATTTCTCCAGTCACCATGGGATTAAATGCCCTCTGTGTCCTCGATGACGCCTCAATAATGCTGCGCTATCGATTCAGTTTGTCAACGAGCACTAACAATTTGTATTGAGCCCAAGAGCTTTACTACTAATACGAAGGTGGACATAAAGGAATCTGTGTCAATAGTCTAGGACTCCCTTGCAAGGTGAATGCATGCAATTACGCTTTCCAAGATGAACATCGACTGCCGCTCTGCACTACCCTGCTTCACGACGCACGAGCGCTGCATGGTTGCGATGTCCACCCTATTACGGCATCAATCAATGCACACTGGAGAGCTCAGCTGGTGAAGCTAACACATCGCGCACAATTGCCGCACCCTGCAATCTTTGTCCGTAGCGAAGGCGTACATACACGGAAGAGCAGGCAGTTAACTGCTGCTTTGAGTGGAACAGCATTCAATGCATCCATCTCTGCAGCCAGATCGCAGATATTCGTCGCTAGGCAAGCAGCACGAGTTGCAGCAACAAGAAAGCATTGCAAACACAACGAGTACCCAATACGATACTCTTGAATGCAGGTCATGAATGAACGTGCAAGCACAACAGTTACAGCTTGAAAGGCAATAAGCATAGGGAACCCAGCACCTCCTGCACACAGCATACCCAATTCTCGCGCATTGCACAAGTCGCTGCGCTTGAAGTTGCTGCAAATCTGCAAACTCGACAGCATTGCGATTGCAAGCGTTCTTCATCTTAATGCACTGCAAACGTTTCGTCCTCAGCGAACTGAAGTGTCGTGCCTCCGTTTCTCTTCCTTGTCTTACTTACTTGTCAGATACTGGTTCATGCAGCCGCAATGCCAGCCCAGCCATGCCAGGCAGAGCACTCATCGAAAGGGCATCCAAGTACGTGGCATCGGCATGGCTGCATACTCAGGTGTGCAGCACCGGGCAGGATAAAGATTCGGGCGCGTTTCTCTGTAAAAACATGTGCCGTCTGATTTATGTTGTGCTGCTTCGGCGCGATCTTTTGTGACTTTTTACACCTTTCATACGTTCTCATTGGTGGAGACTTTTTACGAAGCATCGGCCACATCCCCGCTGTCACATACAATACCTCATAAAAACCTCAAAAACTGCAACTTGATGTTGTACACCAAGGTTTTTACAAGTAATCGACACTTGGGCGCGTCAGCATCGACGCGACAAAAGATACTGTAAAGTGTATCAACGTACGTGGCGAACGTCCCTCATAGAGCGGCGGCCTCCATTCAAACAGGTTGTAAAAGCTGCTCATTCTTCATTTTGCAAGCTTCCTAGCATCGCAACCAACCCCCAACACCTCTTCCTTTCAACCATGACTGAGCAAGTCAACATCGGTATCAACGGCTTCGGCCGCATCGGTCGTCTCGTGGCCCGCGCCGCCATCGACAACCCCAAGACGAAGGTCGTGGCCATCAATGACCCGTTCATGGACCTGGGTACATGGCGTACCTGTTCAAGTACGACTCGACCCACGGCAAGTTCCCAGGCACTGTGGAGACCAAGGACGGCAACCTGGTGGTGGACGGCGAGGTGATCCACGTGTTCGCGGCGCGTAACCCTTCGGAGATCCCGTGGGGCCAGGCCAACGCCACGTATGTGTGTGAGTCGACGGGTGTGTTCACGACGACGGAGAAGGCTTCTTCCCACATTGAGGGAGGCTGTAAGAAGGTGGTGATCTCTGCGCCACCCAAGGATGACACCCCCATGTACGTGATGGGTGTGAACCACAAGGAGTACGACGGCTCGGCTCCCGTGGTGTCGAACGCGTCATGCACGACGAACTGCCTGGCGCCTCTGGCCAAGGTGATCAACGACAACTTCGGCATCGTGGAGGGTCTGATGACGACTGTGCACGCCACGACGGCGACGCAGCTGCCTGTGGACGGTCCGGCGAAGGGCGGCAAGGACTGGCGTGGTGGCCGTGGCTGCGGCCAGAACATCATCCGTCGTCGACGGGCGCGGCCAAGGCCGTGGGCAAGGTGCTTCCGGTGCTGAACGGCAAGCTGACGGGCATGGCGTTCCGTGTGCCTACGCCGGATGTGTCTGTGGTGGACCTGACGGTCCGTCTGGAGAAGCCTGCGTCGATGGATCAGATCAAGGCGGCCGTGAAGGCGGCTTCGGAGGGCGAGATGGCTGGCATCCTCGGCTACACGGAGGACCAGGTGGTGTCGAACGACTTCCTGCACGACAAGCGCTCGAGCATCTTCGATGCTGAAGCGTGCATTGGCCTGAACGACAAGTTCGTGAAGCTCGTGTCGTGGTACGACAACGAGTGGGGCTACTCGAACCGTCTGGTGGACCTGGTGTTGCACATGAGCACGGTCGACAACTAAGCTTAGGACTGCTAGTGTGTGGTCAATTTTTTGGTTCTCACAGATATCGTTGCAGTAGTTTCAATGAAATCTAAGTTGTGAGATTGTTATTTCTTCTGGTGACTCGTGTGCAATAACTTGGTAGCAGCACGTGTTTTAACACTATGTTGTGTTGAATTTGTACTAGAAAGTAGTTGGGTTGGAATGGCCTGGCCTGGTATCATGCCCTAAAGAGAAAGCCCCGAATGTTATGGGTTTGTCATGTGTTGATGAATTGATTTAATGCTGGGGTCCTAGATTGCCATTTGAGAGTTAAAATGTCACGATGCTCGGATTCGGGAAGTAGAGTCGTTTCTATCGATTATGGTGAACGCTGCGTGCAATGCTTGAGAGCACCAATATAGCAGATTGCTATCTCTCTGTATGTTCAGTTGCTGGTGATGACCAGCGATGTTGGCAGCACACGCAGCTTCATACTCTAGTAGAGATGATGCATTTGTCGGATTACAATTGCTTCCTAGGCACGAAGTGGTTTGCAATGCTCGCTGTCGGCGGGCATCTTTGTTCCAACTGAAGTTGGGCAGCCAATCAGCTGTTCGCGTAAATAGTCGAGTCAACGTCAAACAAGAGTAACGCACCTTGCCACACGGTTAAAGCAGCCCAACGTTCTGTCGGTGCTCGAGCCTTTCCTGGCGTCCAAGTATTATGTCATACATGTACTAAACGGACTAAAAAGTGCTAACTTGTCAGTGCTGGTTTCGCCTCCTAGGCTGTGGTGATCCCTTCGTAGACGTCATTTTCCGAAGCGTCGTTTTTATACGTCCCTAGTCAAAGACTTTTTACGTAAAAATCCTCTTCAACATGATACCCTTATTTATCAAAAGCCGCTGAGTTCTCCCTCAGCTATCGCTCATTCTTCAATTTGCAGCCTCTCGAGCACAGCAAGACTCCAAGCTTCAAGCTCTAAGCTTCAAGCATCAAGGTAACAAGCAACCATGTCTGAGCAAGTCAACATCGGTATCAACGGCTTCGGCCGCATCGGTCGTCTCGTGGCCCGCGCCGCCATCGACAACCCCAAGACGAAGGTCGTGGCCATCAATGACCCGTTCATGGACCTGGAGTACATGGCGTACCTGTTCAAGTACGACTCGACCCACGGCAAGTTCCCAGGCACTGTGGAGACCAAGGACGGCAACCTGGTAGTTAACGGCCAAGTCATTCACGTGTTTGACGGCAAGAATCCCGCGGAGATCCCGTGGGGAAAAGCTGGAGCTACGTACGTGTGTGAGTCGACGGGTGTGTTCACGACGACGGAGAAGGCTTCTTCCCACATTGAGGGAGGCTGTAAGAAGGTGGTGATCTCTGCGCCACCCAAGGATGACACCCCCATGTACGTGATGGGTGTGAACCACAAGGAGTACAACGGCTCGGTCCATGTGGTGTCGAACGCGTCATGCACGACGAACTGCCTGGCGCCTCTGGCCAAGGTGATCAACGACAACTTCGGCATCGTGGAGGGTCTGATGACGACTGTGCACGCCACGACGGCGACGCAGCTGCCTGTGGACGGTCCGGCGAAGGGCGGCAAGGACTGGCGTGGTGGCCGTGGCTGCGGCCAGAACATCATCCCGTCGTCGACGGGCGCGGCCAAGGCCGTGGGCAAGGTGCTTCCGGTGCTGAACGGCAAGCTGACGGGCATGGCGTTCCGTGTGCCTACGCCGGATGTGTCTGTGGTGGACCTGACGGTCCGTCTGGAGAAGCCTGCGTCGATGGATCAGATCAAGGCGGCCGTGAAGGCGGCTTCGGAGGGCGAGATGGCTGGCATCCTCGGCTACACGGAGGACCAGGTGGTGTCGAACGACTTCCTGCACGACAAGCGCTCGAGCATCTTCGATGCTGAAGCGTGCATTGGCCTGAACGACAAGTTCGTGAAGCTCGTGTCGTGGTACGACAACGAGTGGGGCTACTCGAACCGTCTGGTGGACCTGGTGTTGCACATGAGCACGGTCGACAACTAAGCAAATTGAGGCTTGTGCCCAAACGATGTTTGTCCGAAATCCTTCTGCGATTCGGATGGTTCGTGGAGCCTGAATTTGCGATGAAGCAAGTAGGCGTGGTGCATTTATGAGAGTTCAAGTGGGACGTGTTTTCCCCCACTGCCTGGTTAAAGACCATGAATTCCGAGCTGGTCAAGCAGCTCGTTGTTGTCGAGACGGATTAATGAAAAAAATATGTTGAGGTTTTATTTCCGTAGATTTAGTTGGCTGTTTGAGGTGTGTGCAAATCGGTTAGTGCTGGACAAATTCATCGCTCTACAGCAATTGCTACAGATGTTATGTAAATGATCTGCCTCGTATTGGCGTGATCGTTTTCATATTCCCGTTCTGGTGTAATCTAGCATCAATCTTAGCATCAATCTTAGGTATCTACCGCCGAAGACAATCACTCTGCATCAATCTGACACAAACTTAGTAGTTTTAGCAGCAGCACGCTAGAGGCGTATATTGTATCATGCACTAGTATCGAATAGAGAGCCCTGTCAATAAGGGGTGCCCCATTACAATCAGCTCGTCTTGAGAATGACGCGTTAGAAAGCGCGCAGTGATCTACATGCAATAATCACGAGCAAGAAAATGGTCAACCAAATAAGGGTAATGCAGTCCCAGCAATCGAGAGCATGCAAAATAAACCTGAGTGCAGCCCCAAAGCACCAGTGAACTGAGTTTCTCTGATTCATCAGCCAAAATGCCTAAAGCATCCTCGGAGATATTGCGGCAAAATGAGATGTCAAGCGTGCTAAGCCCAGACGCACAGAATTCCTTTAACGCCAACATCGACGCATCTGTAGCTTGCTGCATACCACCCAAAGACACACGTCACAAACTTGAGACCAAGAACGATTGCTCAGGAGTATCTAGGCGACAACTTACCGACACACTAGACATTTCGAGAATTTCAAGGTACTCGTTCGCGCCGAATGCAATGTGTGCAATTGCAATATCAGTCAAGCCCAAACAGCAGCGCATCGATACTCGGTTGAGAGCGTGCTGGTGTTTCCGAACAGGTTCGAAGCAGTTATCAGTGATTTGGTGCAAATCCGACACATCAAGTACTTTTAGGCTGCGACAAGCATTCAAGATGCTCTCCACTGCGCTGTCCGTTAATTGCGAGCAGCGCGCTACGGATATTTCTTGGAGTTCCGGTAAGCTGCGGGCCAGATCACCGATAAACGCGTCTGATAGCCGTTCCATCTGATTCAGTTGGAGCTTGCGTAACTTCTTCATACTCTTCAGCGATTCTAAGCTGGCGTCTTCAATCTGAGGGCATTCCGACAGCGATAGTGAGTGCAGGTTCTGAAGCTCGCAGAAATAATCAATAGATTTCTTGGTGATGCGTTGGTTGCATGAGATCTCGAATGAATCCAGCGAGGGTGCACAGTGTCGCACAAGTGCTTCACACCCAGCGTCCGACAGGCGATAACACCCCTGCATCTGCAACTGCTCCACAGACTTCAATGCGTCCCCAAGCTCTTGAATCACATCATCCGAGACACAGCGTCCACACAATCCCAGCCGTAGTACAGTCAGATCCAGCCCATGTGCAGCACACTCCTTCAACGCCTTTATCAGTGTAGCTTCATCGATGTTGGAGCAGTCTGGGAGATCAATCTCTGTCACTCCAGGGAAGATAAACAACGACAGCACTACAAAAACAACACAACACTTCATCAACCACTGTTCCAACCCTAGTGACTTCCATCTATAGCCCCAAACCTTCAGACTTGAGTTTTCTTAGCTTGACAACCTCCCGAGCGACCTGATGCCGCGCCGCAGAGTCAATATACTCCAAAGTAGGCAGCTGTTCCACGTGCTCCGCCAGCGTTTGTAGTGCCAAGTCCTTGAGCTTCTTCACCACCTTGTCAGCTGTAGCTACAGCAGCTCTTGGTGGTCGCTTGGGCTCCCACAGCAGTTTCTCCTTTTTTTCCTCCTGCTCTTCTTGCTCCTGTCTCTTCTTCCGCTTGGCTTGAGCCTCCTGTCGATTGTCACTGAGGTCTCTTGCAGTCGCAAAGTAGCCAGGCCAAGACTCTTTGCTCCTCTACAGGCTTGGCAGCTCGAGATGGAGCGTTCTCTCCTGTGGCGAAGTACAGCGCCCGTTCCCTAGTGACAGTGGTTCTTCCGCGTCGAGTTTCTTGTTCTGGTGCTTGTGTCGTTATTTCTGGGTCTATTTCATCCGTGTTGGCTGGAAAAGATGTTTGATTGACTTGTGAGTAAGATGGTTCTTCTGTACTACGACGTTGACGCGAAGATGTTGTGTGGGAGGACGTCGAAGCCGCGGCGTCCGAGTGTTGTTTGCGCTTCATATTGTTGAATGCCGACTGGCAGATGAATATCAGATTTCAGCCAATGAGATTAGGTTTTCACGTTGGCCAATGAAAGCGCGAGAAAATGTTGAAGTCCCCGCCGTGATGACAAACTCGATGGTAATTCCGCGCGAAAAAGTTCAACATCGGTAGTCGAATATCCTAGTCACAATCTATCTAGAATTATCTTGAGCTTTTCTTTTTCGAATTCGACTATGGGAAGCGTATGGGATGCGGGTCCGTAATACATTTCGCCTTGTTTGGTGCGTATCTGGGACCTGCAACATGCAAATGTTGAGCAATTCAAAATGACGCTATGGTGGCTAGTGGAATACCAGCGCAACAGAATTGGGACAACCATGACGTCACGTCTAATTGCATTTGTCCACGAATCGTTCTGTGGAGAATGTCAACTGGCACGGTCTCAGATTTACTCCATGTCTGCCTCTCTCATCTTTAACGAGATTTTCTTGTGCTTTTCTGTCAGCACAAATCAATTCGCTCTCCTGTACCAAAGACTGACTGACCACTGCAAACTGAAAACAACGGTCTCGGGGCTGAAAACATGGAGCTGCGCACTTCACACCAACGCAAGAAAAGCTCCAGAAAGTGAGTAGAATGACCGAGGTCCACTTCCATTAGTCTGAGCAAGCCTAACCATTTCCTCAGTTCTACTAGGCTCAAGACAGCAGTCATCACCAACGATGAACACGAATGGACTTCAGAAGAGGTAATGCAAACAATGGAGACGTCCCACACAAAGAGTACTAATCGTGTGTATTGCCCAGGACTCCCTGCTTCGTGCCGGCATATACACATACGGTGGCAAAGATGGAAAGCTATCGCCGAGCGCATCGAGCGATGGCCCCCGGAGAATGCAAACGGCGCTGGAACCAGCTTCAGAGCCTTGGGGAGGTTACGAAGCGTCCATGGACTCGGAAGAAGACACGCAGATGCTTGAGCTTATCACCACATCTGGGGCGAGCAAGTGGGCGGTCATCGCATCGTATTTGCCTGGACGCAATGGCAAGCAATGCCGGGAAAGGTTGGTCATGCACTATATAGTTTTCAGAACTCAACGAAGGCTGATGAACATGGCACTGAAGTGTACTGTATTTTAGATGGCACAACCAGTTGAACCCGTCCATCAAGAAGAGTCCATGGACCGAAGAAGAAAACGCGACCATCCTGCGTATGCAAAATCGTTATGGCAATTCCTGGGCCAAGATCACGGCAAAACTGCCTGGCCGGACTGATAATGCTGTCAAAACCATTGGCACTCTTCACTCAAAGCACGAGCAAAGCTGGAGCATCTAGCGCCAGTGGTTCGAAAAAGCAAAGCGACGAAGAAAGCATGGCAACGCAAAAGCAAGGCTCAAAGGGCTTCAAAGAAGCAAGCCGAACGTGCCGCAAAGGGAGATCAAGTTGCCACTCCTTCTCTGTTTCTGGACACAAGTACGAAGCCAGTAACTAGAGCTGCCTCCGCCACCGCTACTGCTGCTGTATCGTTGCCTCAAGCGAAGCAACTTATCGCTATTACTGCGGCTTCTCTCGTGTCTGAGTCGCTATCTCCAGACACCGTATCGACTGTGGATATCGCTGGTATATGCGCGCAGCCTTTCGATGATGGTTTAACTTCCCAAGCGGTGATTGACAGTATATTGGATCCCATGGGAATGGGTACTTACGATTTCGACCCTCCTGAACAAAAAGTATGTGAGATGACGTTTGAACGCTGCATGGCCGACTGGCGCGCCGCAGGTGATGATTTTTACGTAGCAGCGAGTAACGCGCTGACTCCAGCTGACCCGACCTCCCCAGCACAACCACCGTTTGGGATGGATGAGTTGTTGTACGACTCGCTGCATGATGTGTGCGGCGGTGGCCTAGAATCCGCAGCATTACCATTGACCACATCGCTAGCTGAAGTCACCAAAGCGCCCCCATATGGATATGAATACGTGACTCCAGACTTGTCTCCCTTAGATCACGAGGAAGGCATGCGGTTCCACGTCAAGGAAGAACCGCCACCTGTGAAGCGCGAAATCTCCCTAGTCGAGCGTAACTTCACGCCAGAAATTTCTTGTGCGGGTTTCTTCAGTTCTGAGCTTGGCGTGGAGATTTAAACGTGTCTTAACATTTTGCATGTAGTTGAGTGCATTGATGTATGTGTAAGATGACGTTTTCTTGGTTTGCAAGTCGCATGTGTATTAATTTCTTCACAAGTTGAGTTTTCCTTCTCATAAAGTCCTTGCCAAACCTTAATTCACGATGTGCATCAAAATTGTAGGTTACGACCCTGCATATCTTGAAACGACGCGACCCAAAGTGCGCATTCTTCTCCATCGGCGAATATGACGGCGTCGGGTGATAACTCTAATAGTTCCGGCGCGAGCCCCAGAGAAGGTCTCGCCAGCTCGGACAAGATCACTGACCCGGTACCTCTGATCCCCGTGGCTGAACGTTCAGGCGGTGACCAACATGTCGGCGGTGACGACGATGAAGACGACGGTGAACTGGAAGATGAAGTTGAGAAAATTATCATACGCCCCGATGCTTTAATGGAGCAGTTTGCAAGCCCTGCTGATGTTGAATCTGGGTTGCAGCTCATTGAGCTCTGTCGTGAAGGGGATTTAAACGCTGTGGTGCGACGTGTCCGTGAAGGAGCTCCAGCAGGATTTACTACCAAAAGTGGATGGACACCAGTGGCTGCTGCAGCTTATAGCGGATTCAATGACGTGCTCGTGTACCTCTTGGACATTGGAGCCGATGGCATGTACGAAAGCTCGGCTCCATGGCGAAAGTATCAACAGTCTGGTAGTACTGCATCATCCTTGCCCAAAGATCCACCTTGCAACACGCCGCTGCACTGGGCTTGTTATCAGGGCCACGTCGACACGGTATCAATTTTACTAGCTGCCGGCTACAACCCAGAGGTTACAGACACCGTTGGAAATCGGTGTCTCCATTTGGCATGTTCTGGGGGTCATCGGGAAGTGGTCGAACAATTGCTAGCTCGCTCGTCTGCGGTCGAACCGCGGAATAAATATGGGAATCGAGCGCTGGAGCTAGCCACGAACCCAGGCTGCCGTCGGCTATTGACACGATATCAATCGCAAACTTCCTGCGAGTGGTGCAAAGAGTCTTTCAGTCGACTCCGTCGTCCCAGCCTTTGTCAGCATTGCCACAATGTCTTCTGCGACACAAAGCCTTGTTCTTCATCATCCATGACGCCACTTTCCACAGGAATCGATGTAACCCACGATAGTTCCACAATGACAGTCATGTTGGCACAAGCACGCAGTACGCGCTACTGCCAGGAATGCGCTACCGAAATGGGTAAAGCCGAACAGGATCTGCGCAACGTGCTGAGAAATAAACTTGAGCTCATTCGTCGCACTTTGGCGGTGCTAGATCCAAGCATCAATATCAACGGCAGTCGTCCTGCAACAACTGCCGCCAGCGTATCAAACGACGTGAACGATAGCCTTGGCGAAGGCGAGGGTGATATCGAACCAGCAAAATTTTCGGTTTCGCTTGAAGGAGAGACTGTATCAACCGAGGTTGGCGAGGTTGTTACTCAATTGACGGCACCACAATCGAGGCCAACGGTATCCGTGGCGAAAGCTCCATTTCTGTCATTCAAAATGAAAGTGAGACCCCAACAACTCCCTGCGAGGTGTTACGTCCGGCTACCAGTACTGACGAGGGATTTGATGGTGGAGACACTGGTACACTGCAATCATCACGATCTTCAAAACGCCGTGCGATGCCAAGCACTGAGGTGATCATGAGTGCGCTCACATTAAATCAGACTGACGCTGAGGCTCTTTATACGGCGCTGGAAGCAGCACAGCTAAAGTGCACTGACGTCGAGTTACTGCGCGCATCGAGACAGACTTACCGTCAGCTCGCGGCACACGTGACTCTGCAGGAAGAAGTCAAAGCTCTGTTGGTAGTGCGTCCCATTGGCATCCGGTCGCTGTTAGAGCCGCTGAAGCGCGCATTGCAGCACGCGAAACGTGAACAAGTGCATCCTGCCATGCTGGGACTTGCAATGCAGATTATCCAGAGTGCTGAAGCAGAATGCACTCTCTTTGGTTGCCACGCGCTGTGTGAGAAGATCGAGCGTGGTTCTCGTCGCTACAACAAAGACATTACTGTCTCGAGGCAAGTCTCGCTGAGGCTCAACTTCGAGGAGTCAGTGAAGAGTTGCTAGCCACTGCCAGCGCGCTACGCGACCGTCTGAACGCCGAAGTGCGGTTGGAAGCGTGCCTGGTGCCTTTCACGGCTCCGCCGCCTGTGGATAACCATACTGGAGCGCTGCTACCCGCACCAGCACCAGGTAGCGCTGGATATGTCTTCAATGATGGCACAGCACGTGACACATTGTTACAGGCATTGGAATACCGCACCCAGTTGGTCACAGCGGCCATCGATAACGGTGCAGCAGTCGAAGGCGTCACACAGGCGCTACTGGAAGAAGCAAGCACGCTACTGAAACAGCTGAAAAAGGAAGTGCGAGACGAAACCAAGGCCGAAGAAGAGCGACGCAAAGCTCTGGAGGAAGCAGCTCTTAAAGCTGCCAAAAAGGTAAAAAGAAAAAGTCTGAGATCCAAGCTCCAACTCGTAGATATAGCACAACAACAAAACACCAGCAGTATGGCAACAACAACAAGGAGATTGTCATTTTGGATGTCGGTTCTCCGTCGGGGAAACGCGGAAGCCTTGAGCGCACTAGAGGTTGTGCCAGCCAGCTCCGTAGTGTATTGATCCTTCAATCAAGTCCAGTCCTAAGCCGATCGTTCAAATCTCCATGCACACTCTTGACTCCAACGCACTTAGACAATGGAGCCGGCGTTGGAAGCAATACGCGGCCACAGGTCAGCGCACTCCTTGCCCACAGGGCCCGTAATGGCTGAACCCTTCATCTCACCCTTAGGGTTCACGATGACACCGGCGTTGTCCTCGAAGTACAGGAACACACCGTCTTTGCGGCGCCAGGCCTTGCGCTGACGGATGACGACGGCGGGCATGACCTTCTTACGGAGGTCCGGCTTACCCTTCTTCACGGTGGCCAGCACCATGTCGCCCACACCGGCGGCGGGCAGACGGTTCAGACGACCCTTGATACCGCACACCGCAATGATGTACAGGTTCTTGGCGCCAGAGTTGTCGGCGCAGTTCATCACGGCGCCCACAGGCAGACCCAGGGTCATACGGAACTTGTTGCCAGAGGCACCACCACGTCCTATGAAAAAATAACAGGGACACGACCATGACCGTAAGATTTTGTTTTATCATGTCGAAGTTTCTTTATAGCTATTGGGGTCTTGTAGACCGAGATATCGACCGGTAAAGAAAGAACGTACCACGCTTAGTTGCCATTGTTGCTGCTTCCTATTGAGAATCTCGACTGAACAGCCTTAAGCTCCCCACAGTATGAAGCCGCCAACGCCAGCCAACCAACGCACAGTCATCCAAGGATTGGATGAAATTTATTTCAACCAATCATCTATATATATTATTAGAACCAATCCAGGCGGAAGTTGATGAATGAAATATTCTCATTGGCCAATACATACCCTCTCAGTAATAACCGCATCATAGATTAGTGCAAGCTTGGCGGGGAAGAGCGACGCTGTGGCGGCCATGACGGACTACTGGAAGTCAACGGAGCGGCACTACTGCAAGTACTGCAATGCCTGGATGCAAGGCGACAAGATGGTATGCTTTGTTTTTTCACTCTAAATTCTCCCTACAAGTGACATTATCACTTCTTTAATAACACACAAATCTCCCTTCCTACAGAGTATCAAGCACCACGAACAAGGCAGGAAACACAAGGAAAAGGTAGAGGAGACGTTGAAACTTAAACGCCAAGCTAAGTCAGACGCTGCTTCTTCACAAAAGGAGCTACAAAGTCAGCTACAGCAGATCGAGGAGGCAGCACAAGCTAAGTATGAACAGGACATGGGCAGACAACGTCCTCCCAGGCCTGGACACAATGGGGCTCCACCGCCTCCTCCTAGACCTGGGAGGAATAATGCTGCTGCTCCTCCACCTCCTAGACCTGGACAAAAAACTGTTCCACCACCTCCATCTAGGAAAGTATCCCCAAGCGTTCAAGACACAAGACAACGTCCTCACTTTGAACAGGAAGAGGAACCTGAAGAGGACGACGAAGATGATAAAGGAGTGTATGCTGTAAAAGGCGTTGTGTATCTGGAAGGTAAAAAGCACGAGGTACAGCTGGAGACGGGTAGCGCGTGCCAGATCTGGAGCGAAGACGCTGAACAGTGGATCGACGCATTGGTCGAACAGGCTACGGTGCATACGGTCCCCAATACGGAGCTTAGTTTTAGACGCTTCACAGTCATGTACATGCTACCGCCATCAACGGATGCTGAAAAACCAAAGCCGATGACGGAACGTGAGGTGCTGGCAGATCGTTTGCGAATTCCATTGCCAGCGAATGTCACGCTTGAAGCAGCAGAGAAGATGGTGGATCAGTGGCATTCTGGTGGAGACCCGTTAGAGACGGAGACGCAAGCACCTGTAGCGATTGATGAAACCACTGGAATGGGCGAATGGTGTACAGTTGAAATTCGGGAGATAGATGAGAGTCCCGAAGCTGTGGCAAAGCGTGCAGCAGAAGCAGAGGCTGAGGCAACGCAACTTGCAGAGGAACAACGACGCCTCGATGCGTTGGAAGATTTTTCATCGCAAGGAGACAATGCTCTAGGAGCGTTTAATCCGTGGGGTGGCAGCTACAAGGGCGTGAATCTTGAAGATGTCACCGAAGGCAGTGCCGAGACTACTTCAACAACAGCTCCACCTCGTCGCGACGAGGACATCCACATCACCACGAACGGCAATGTCGGCTTCAAAAGCGTGAGCGAAAGGCAAAGGCCGGTGCCGACAAGAAACAAAAGCGTAGGAGGATACACGCTGACGACGAGTGACAGCAATACAACCGTGGTCATTCACATTGTCCTCCATCATACATCCGGTTTGTATTTTGTAAATGGGAAGTTGTCCCTGCTTCATTTTTAAAGTCACGAGACAGTCGCTGTGCATGAACATTGCATGCATACAAGCGACGCGACCTCCTCCTCTCACTAGGAAGATGGAAAGAAGACACGAGGCAGCTTTACTCACTCTACAAGTGGCCACCAGCAGCCTTGATCTTCTCAGCATCCAGGTACGCCGTGCCGTAGGGCAGGAACTCGTCACTGTGGGTGCTGGCAATGCTCTTGTACTCGCTGGCCTGCTTGGCGATGTCGGAGACCTCGTCATCGGAGAGGTCACGCACGTACTTAGCTGGGTTACCGGCCCAGAGCTGTCCCGCTGGGATACGACGTCCAGGGGGCACCACACTGCCTGCCGCAATGATAGTGTTGGACTCGACCAGCGCTCCGTCCAGGATGATAGAGCCCATGCCGATCAGAGCGTTGTTCTCAATGGTGCACGAGTAGAGCGTGCAGCCGTGGCCAATAGTCACGTCGTTTCCAATGGAGGCACCGGGTGCAAGGCCAGGGTTGGTGGAGCTGGCCGTGTGGATGACCGTACGGTCCTGCACGTTGGTACGGTTGCCGATACGGACCTGATTGAGGTCGCCACGGATCACCACGTTGTAGAAGACGGAGGCATCGTTGCAGATCTCCACGTCGCCCACAATGGTGGCGTTAGGGGCTACCCACATCGTGGGCGATCTGCGGCCGCTTGTCATACAGTGCCATCACCTGACGGTGACGAGAGACTAGTATACAACGATTAATATTTAAATAAATTAGTCGTTAAACCAAAAGCATGTAACAATAATATTATTATTATGCAGTGGTTGCGTACATTTCTCCTTGAAGGCGTTGTTGTCGAGCACACGCAGGCCGAGACGGTCCAGGGCCTGGCCGGTCTCGCGGACGCAACGGCCCAGCTCGAAGGTCACCTTGCGCATCATGATCACAAGACGAAGCAGAGGAAGGAAGCGAAGCTGAGTAGTTTGAGGCCAGGAAGCTTCGGGGAGACCACCACAAAATATCCGGACAGATACAAATAAAAAGATGGAATGGATAGCATTATCCGGACGGTTTCTGGACCGCTCAAATGAACCGTAGTACAGTGATACAGAAAATTGAATCACTAGGGTAGTATTATGTGAACAACAGTATGGGGAATTGCATATGAACAAGCGTGAACTGAGGCGGGATCGTAAATGGATCCCAACGATAATGGACACCTTTGACACGGGAATTGGTATGATCATGCATACGTTTACATTGAACAGGTCTGTGTTCTTCTGTAATTGCTGTAGTAAGTAGTAGTGCACTAGTGTCCCCCGTCTTGATCGTGTCCTTTCCCTCTCTCTCTCTCTCTCTCTCTCTCACTTTCTTGCTTCCCTCGTCTCCTTCCTCGTCTGCATGCAAAAGGCCTCTTCCACAGGATAAAAACCTGCTGCATGCGCATCGTCCCGCAAATTGTTCCTGCGTGAGTGTGTCGTGTTTTCTGATTTACAAAATCGTGCATTGAGATTCGTCGCTCTCCTCCAGCAACCCCGAGTCGCGCTCAATCTCCTTGATTAGATAGGTAAACACCTCGTCTGCACGATCCACATCAACACACGTACACGATAAGCCCGAAAGCTCCGATATACTCTAGCAACATAAGTCCCACGTACTAATATTTTCGTTGTCTTTGCCGAGCACTCCACAAAGGGGCATTCCCAGCGACTTGCCAGTGTTTGGCCTTCTTCTACAGTCACCTCTCTTCAATAACCATACCCCAGCACCGTCAGCAACCTCACACAAATATCCACACCATCCATACGACAATCACACTTACCGGGCTTTCTCGAGATCCGACATGCTGCCGACCAGCACACGCGGCGGCTTGGAACCCAACATATTCACCAGCTTTTCGTCAATCAACTTGAGCTTCTCGAACGATGTGCGCGATCCGATCGAGTACACCAACACGTAGCCGTGCACACCGACAGAGGCCGCCTGTGAGAAGTTGGCGTATTCATCCTGTATCATAGTAGCAGACAAGAACCGTCAATAGCTCAACAACTAGAGCTCTTCAGAGCTTGCAAATTACATGGATCTGGGACGACGATACGCACCATGCCAGCTGTGTCCACAATGTCCGTCACAAAGTGCGCGTTCCGCACGCGGATGGTCTTGTGAAAGGTGTTCTCGATGGTCGGGTCATAGTTCTCCACGAAGCGGTTCTCCACGAAGCACGTGGTGAGCGACGACTTGCCCACGCCAGGGTAGCCCAGCACTGTGAGTTTACGCTGCACCTCCACCGGCATTTGCACTGAGCGATGTCTTTGGTGTTATAATACCAGCACTGGCGAATCGCGAACGCGGACACAACGGACGGACGGACGGACGAATTATTATTCCCTCGACCAGCAGAGTCGAACGTCAATTCCTCGGGTCAGAACCAAGTCTTTTTTGCACTGCTGATTTACACTAAAACTGGACAGCAGGAAGGTTAATTCGTGTATAAATGGCTTGCGTTCTACTAAAAGATAGCTTATGCAAGTGTATTTGCCTTCTATTCAAAGCGTACTTGCTACTTAAAACGTAGGTTATTTAAATTTAATATTCAATTGAAAACGCGTAAAATTGGCCCGAAACGGCAATAAGCTCGATCTGATTTTTTCAGTATGAACACACCGGAACATGCTGGTCTGCGGTGTAGAGCATGAATGCAACCGAGCAGGTCAAGACTCTCACGAGTTTGCTTTGGCAGTGCAAGTTAGTACCTTCGTCTTTGCCCTCATCCACGTCATCGCATTAAAGTCACTATCCAAAAGGTTTCGAACCTCTAAGTTTCTACCTCTAGGTTTTAGTCTTTTGGATAGTGACTTTAAAGCGATGAAGTATTTTAATCTGATCTTTCATGTCATTAAAAGCAGGTTCTCATTTCTTAGAATATTGACCTGCCACCTGTTTCCGCACACAACGAAACCGCATCCAAACGCGTCAAGCTTCTAGCTAACAAGATGGACGGAGGAGGCCGCGGGTTCTTCACGTCCACCTCAGCCTCTCAGCCCGGAGGGGAGGTGTCACGCGCACGAGACCAGTGAGCGCCAACACGGCTGCGCCAGAAGCCTGCGGCCGCTAACCAGGACTTCTTCGCCTCGCTAGGCATCGACGCGCAGACGTCACGCACACGCACAGGCAGCAGCGCCAGCTCCAGCAGCAACCGCAGCTTCAACAGCGTCACGATGCGGAGCGGAGGGCCATCACCAGCTCCTCTACCGATGAGTACTGGTCCCCACCTCAGATTGGAGGCTGGAGGACGGGAGTGGGAGGATTGGAGGCCTCGGCAGCCAGAGGACGTCCTCGGTGTCCTCCATGACCTCCACGACGTCATCAGTGCCTGGAACGAGGACATTTGGGGACCGAAGTATGACGACGAGTGGATTAAGTGCTACTGCCACAAGTATGAATGCTATTGGTGGCTTGGGTGCGGAGAGTACTACCACTACTGCTACTACTACTAATGCTACTACTACTGCTATTGGTGGGAGGGTGAGTGCGTTGACTAGTGCTGGAGCGAGTAGCAGGACGAAGCCGACGCAGTTGTTCTCGATGGAAGATGCAGATGAACTCTACAGTGATGATGGGTGGAATTGTGACTCCCCTTCGGCGGTGCTGTCAAACCCAATGGACGAGGCGGAGAGTGCAGCGGCAATGGCTCAGGTGGAAACAACAAGTGAACAGAAGGATGATTTTGCTTGGGGTGAAGACGACGAAGCGCTGGTATCGCCCGCTGCTAAATCTACAGTGCCTCCTCAGGTGCCGCAGTCGGACTTTACAACGAGTGTAAATGACCGTGCTCCATTTACATCGGCTACGAAATCATCGTCCGTCAGTGCGTTTGGGACGCAGATGGGGACTGCGCCGCCGCCGCCGCCGCCGCCGCCTGCAGAATTTGCTTGGGCTGACGACGATGACGCGTTTGCGTCGCCTGTTGCTAAGACTACGACGCCGCTGCAATCAGACGCGACATTGACTGCGAACGAGGCTGCAACTATACATACATCCACTGCTAGCGAGTTTGAGAGCAAGGGGGCCGCTTCTTCTTCACCGCCTACAGAATTTGCTTGGGCCGATGACGATGACGCGTTTGCCTCACCTGGGGCTAAGTCGCCGGTGCGTGCACAATCATTGCAGCCGGACGCCACGGTGAGTGCAGACAAGCGCACTGCGTTCACAATTGCAACTGAGACGTCCGCTATGAGTGCTTTGGAAAATAAGGTTGACGCTACACCTCCACCTCCAGCAGAATTTTCTTGGGCTGATAACGATGACGTATTTACCTCGCCTGTGGCTACGACAACGGCACCCGCGCAATCACAGCAACAAAATGTGGTACCAGATGTAAACGAGTTTGCAACCACAGCTTCGAAAGAATCCATTACCATGAGCGCTTTTGGTTCCAAGGTCTTATCTACACCTCCACCGCCAGCTGCGACTATGCGGTCGAGCTCGTTTTCAACCTTGACAAAAGGTAGTGCGTTTGAAAGTAAGAACGTTAATGCGACCCAAACGCGGCCAGAGTCAGCTCCTCTTACACAGTCTTACGGTTCAAGTGAAACGCGCCAGCAAATTCAACAGTCCTGGGTGGACACTGGGACCAGCACGGCGTACCAGCTGTTGGTGGAAGCACTGCGAAGACGAAGATACCGAATGAATCGGCTCCAACGATCACTGCCACTGATTCGACAACGGGAGCCTTTCCGACTGGCACGCTTGGAACGCCTGCTGCGGCACTCACTAGCCCTGGCGGTGCTGCAGGGGAGTCCTGGGCTGATGGTGATGATACTGCGCTCTTCGATCACGACGAGCACGCTGACGAGGATTGGGACGAGACTATTAGGGAGCCGGGTTATCGATGTCCGCGAATATCGGTGGCAAGAGTCATGCGGGGTCCTCTGGGGAAACTTTATCAGGGCAAGATTCCTCGTCCGTGTTATCTTCTCCATCACGTCCACCTCCTGCTCTGGCCAGAGAAGATACCTCATTATCGGCACCGGAAGAGGTAGCAGCGTATGATAATTCTGTGTCGACATATTCGGGACAGACTCGGGCATCTGGAAAGGAGGAGTTGATTAGTCATTCGTTTGAGGTGTCTCAAGAAGCCTCAACAACTACCGTTGTAGCAGCTCAGTCAGTTGGGGTGACAGAGTCATCAGCAGCGTTGTATTCGGCGCAAAGCAGTCAAGAGGCGAAGCCCGCGCCAACTTTCGACACTGAAAGTTCCCCATTTTCAAGCGCAATTGCTGCATCCCACCCCCACGGTGATGACCCTAATGTTTTTCCTGAGGCGTCTCCTAGCGTACGTTTCCTCCACACCCCGACTGGTACTGGTGGACCGTTTGGACGCGTTCCATCTCCGCAAGGAAATGTAAACTCCAGCTTTCATGATGAAGCATCAAGGGCTCCTGTGTCAGCACATGCTGTGCATCAACCTTCTACTAGTTCGGTGATATCTGAAGGTACTGAGAGGCGCGATGAGTCACGGACATCAGAATCCTACGCAGAATCGAGTGTGAAGTGGGATATGGCTTCGATGCAACAGAATGACCATAACCAAGAATCTTCTGAGGAAAGGACAAGGCACGCTGACGATGAAGCTCAACATGGTATTCACCATGGCCAGAGCGATGAAGAAGAGCGAGATTCTGTTGTGTCTTTTTCGGGTAGTAACTCGTTTTACCGTCTGCTGGTCGGCCATCTTCGCTGTATGGAGGGTCACAATCGTCTTTCACGAGTCATCGCATGTACCAGTCATCGATTGCGAGCACGGACCACGATGGCAGCTCGATTGCATCTTTCGGGGTGTCTTCAGCCGGCGCTACATTTGGAGGATCAGAGCGGGTAAGTGAAGGGGTGCTTTTTCGGATGGAACGGTCTCTGAGACGCCCAGCATGGTGGACTCGTCGAATGCTAGCACAGCCTTTGGCACTGATTTCCCTTCTGTGAGTGAGGGTCAGTTCTCGGCACCTGGGACGACAATTGGTGGATCAGACAACGCAAGTGATGGAGGTTTTTCCGACGGCAACGCTTCTGAGACGACAAGTATGTGCGAATCTGTGAGCACGAACCCTCGGTTTGTTTCGGAGTTCAGTTCGTCAACGGGTCACTACGTAACAGAGAGTGTTGAGCACCGAGACATGCAGGAGCCATTTGCATCCTCTACTACAGTGTCTGACTCTGCACCAGCGTTCAGCGATTCTGTTCCTGCGACCATGTTTGGAGGTAATGATTCCTCTGGTGACGCCAATCCATTTGCAAGCTCGCCCAGTGCATTCCCTCCTGCACAAATCGCGACTTCTGCCCTGCCGGCAGATACGTCAACTGATGCGATCATTGACCAGCCTTCAAGTACAGCTGAGGGGAATACGTTCCGACTGCAGCTTCGCTCTTCGGTGCTACGGCTGGTGCTGACGTTCCGAATCCGTTCAGCTCGTTCGGTACTCCAGCCGCTGCACACCCAGTTGATGCAGCTCCTCCTATTGATGAGCACGAGCTGCCAACCTCTGACGCAGGTGATCTCTTTGGCTCGGGTCCTTCTTCAAGTGGATTCAACAGCTCGTTTGAGCAGCCAGCGCACCATAGGTATGACTCCAGCTACCATACACAAAACCAGGTACGCTTGCAATATTGTTGGGTTTTCGAGGCTACTTGTTCAATCAACTAACCCTTTTGATGTCAATCACGTTGATTTTGACACCAGAGTTACAGCCAAGCTAACCGTGTGGACCACTCGACCGGTCATGCAGCAACATTTGGCTCTGCTCAAAGTCAGTTTAATTCTTCAAGCCCCTTTGACCAGCAAACATCAGAGTCCTCCAATGCAAGCCCCTTTGAAGCGCACAACTCCAGCAACTACAATAGTGTTGATCCATTTGCGGCGCGGAGTGGCACTCAGCACGGGTTCGGAGGGCAAGCACCGTCTGCTGATAGCGTATTCAGTAGAGGGGATACAGCCATAGCTCTTCCTCCCAGTTTGGTGGTGGTGAAAAACCATCCGCCGATGCTATGTTTGGTGCACACGCGCGGATTGACAGCAACATATCTGCTGGATCGGGTCAATTTGGACAGCAGTCGACGGCACAAGCGCATAATGCTTCATATAGAGATCAGAGCTACAACCAGTATGGTCAAAGTGCTGCAGCGAGTGGAAGCGCCCCTGGTCAGGCTGCAGCTGACGTATTTAGAGGACAAAATTACGATCACTACGGGCAAGGCAGTAGCGTCGCGAGAGGAGCAAGCCCTGCACGAGTAACTACGTCTCGAGCACCCGACCATTTCAGTCGGCAGTCATCAGCAAGTAGTTTGGCTAGTAACCCCACTCAGCGTGAGGCTGGCGGATATGGTGGTCCGAGTCGGTACGGCAGCGGACAATATGGGCAGTCATCGGTACCTGGAACTCCGGACAACTACAGCAGACAGTCAGCGGCGGATGCCTTTGCTCACGGTAGTCCAGCTCAGCAGGCGTATGGTAACGAGCAGAATGATAACTACCATCAGCACGGGCAAAGCGCAACCCATGCTTCAGGCGGAGGATACGTCAACCACACGCGATCATTATCTAACGCATCGGCTGATGCTTTCTTCGCGCGAGCAGCAACGCCCACAGCGATAGGCGGAGGGTCGAATTTTGACAATGATTCTGCCAGTGGATACGTCGACCACACGAGGTCATCATCCAGCGCATCGGCAGACACATTCTTTGGGCGGTCGACATCAGAGACAGGGTCAGTGTCAGCAGCTTCTCATTTTGGTGGAGCGCACGCTCTTCCTCCTTCATTAGAGCCCGCCAATCATCAGGTACCTGCACAAAACCACGCCCAGCCATCATTTTCTCGAAGTGGGAGCAACACATCGTCATACTCAGCGCAGTATGATGCACAGTCATCTAGCATGACCCCAACGCGACCTTCACAAGGGTTTAATCAAGCGTATGACTTGAATACATCGAGCGGTTCTATCGAGGGCACCAGTTTTTCGCGGCATACATCCAGCTCCTCAATGAACCAGTATGGAAGTGATGCGTCCGGTCAACTGCAAAGGACCCAGCAGCAACAGTATCACGAGAGGAGTACAACGGTGCCCCCTATGGGTGATGCGAATACCTTTTTGGCCAGTCGCCCGCTTTGGCAAGTGAAACCGCGTCGTCGTTCTTCGGTGGCGCATCATCTCAAGAACCTTCAGAGCCCCACACAGCACAACCTCAGGAGCTTAACAAGCTAAGCACTCCTGAAGAGGTGCCCCAGTTTCCGCCTGAGCAGCAACAAAATCATTTTGAAGGCGCATCGAATCATTACGAGTACGGCAATAACCACTTTGGGGCTAGCGCACAAGCGTCTCTGGGAGAAACGGAGCCAAAGTCTGAGGCTAATCCGGTCATCAATCTTGCAGAGGCACCAACTGTATCAGATTCAAACCACGAACAGCACAATTATGGCACCCTTGGTGAATCGTCGTCAGTTTCCAATGAGTTCACCGCTACAACTCCTGCTGTCAACACGCATGAGGAGGCTACACCCCATTCCACGACCGAAGTCGATACGAATCGCCCTCAAGCATTCAGTGGGTATGATGAATCAGCCACTGTGTCCCAAGGGATTAGTGGGCAAACTTCGTCGGATTTCTTCTCATCAGGACAGACCCCACAGGTAAATTCTTCAGCATCACATCAATTCGAGCATGGAGGATATGGAAGTGAGATGCAAGATTCATACCAGCAGCAAGTACACGGTGCCACAAATGCCTCTCTTCAGTACGCTGATACGCGCTCCGCTTATCAGCAGTCAAACACTGCTCCGTACGAGAATATGAATGCACATGCATCTGCGACGAATGCGGGTAGCTATTTCAAGGCAAGCGCACACAATGCTAGCACACCAGCGAGTCCTGCTCCTTACGCACAGCAGCAGTACCGCCAGCACGACGGCTATGACTATCATGGTGAGGCGGTAGAAACTCAGCCACAGGCAACAGGATACCAAGCTGCTACTCAACCGGCATATGGAGCTTCAACATCGACTGGATTCGAGTACGGAGTAACAAGCACAGAACAGAACTCGTACCCCGCCGAGACCCCTGTCGTGAAGACCAGCAACAAGTACAAAGACCCATGTGTAGCTCCGCCATCATGCCTCGCGTCGTTCGGTTTTGGCGGTAACGTGGTAACTATGTTCCCAAAGAGGAAGTTGGTACTGAACAGCAGCTTCCGCAACAGTCCTCGGGGCGCCCCAGTGTACGTATCCCAATTTTTGTTGAATTTCATAGGTGATATTACGTAGACCTCGAACTGATCTTGGATTGTCCTGTAATTGTGTTCAGCCCATCCCAATTCGACAGCACTGGACATGGTGAATTGCGTAAAGGGCCAGTGAACTTGTATCGCATGGATCAGCTGCACCCGAGTGACAAGGAATTTGAGCAGATGGACGTCTTCCCCGGCCCGTTGGCAGAAGATGTGTCTGACGAAACAATCTTGGAATACATTGATGACCGACTGAAGCGTAGCGAAACGCCTGTGAGTGCTAATGAGGCCGAAGATGAGAACGATCGCCTGTTACTTGGTGTTCTGCGAGTCTTAGTTAAGTGCAACGGAAAACTACGTTCCGATCCAGGAACGTCCAACCCGAGGGACCCAACCGCGCCTGAGGCTCAACTTGTCGCGCTGCTTAGTGAAAGCTCCCGACGGCGTAATGGAAACCAGTTAGCAGCTTTCCCAGCTCCTCGCAAGGTCCAATTTGCGACGGTAAGTCTCTGGTGCACATACTATTGGCCTCTTAATTCTTCGCTGTCGTGGTGTATGTTTGAAAGCTAATTCGTTGCTGTTATTCTATTAGCACCCCGATCTTGTTGCGAAGCATACGAATGATCTACGCGAACTACTCTTGGTCGGTGACCGAAAGGGTGCAGTTTCTATGGCTATGAACGCGCATATGTGGCCTGAGGCTATGTTAATCGCTTCGTTTACTGACAAAGAAGAATACAGGGTAAGCTATATGATCAACTGGTGGCGTGCGCTATCGCTATATCTAACCTGTTGATATCCTGTTCTATTTTGTTCTGTTTGTAGCGCGTGCTGCGTACGTATCTTGATGAGCATTATGCAACGGGGACCCGTCCCGCGCGCTGTTTATGTCGTTCGCAGACCAGCAGGATAAGAGCGTTCAAGAGCCGAAACGATTGTTGCAGACCCACGACCAGTCGGCGGCGTCACTGATCCTGTCTAGCTGGGTATCCCACGCGCAAATACTTCTCGCCAATCGAACAGCCGATACGAACAAGATTTTGACGGAGTTGGGTGACCGATTGTGGAACGAGGATAATGCTGTTGCTGCAGCGCATGTTTGCTACTTGCTGGCAGGCATCCAAGTAGAGGCACCCATGCCAAGCTCGAAAATCGCGCTGCTTGGAGGAGACCACCGTACTCCCAAGGAGGCGCGATTCTACGTGTCGCCGGCTGCAGTGCAACGCACGGAGGTTTATGAGTGGGCGCAGAAGCACTCCAGAGGCGTATCCGGTAACCTCATGATCCCTTTCCAGGGCTATAAACTTATTTATGCCATGCTATTGGCCGACCACGGCAAGCTAGAGACGGCGTTCAAGTACGTGACGTCGATGCTCGCAGTAATTAAGGCGGTTACAGCGACGATGAAGCCAGGCACTTCGATGTATCTTGAAGGAATGAAGAACCAACTCACGGTTTTAGATGACCGACTGCGACAACATCTCGGACAAGACCGCGTAGCCTCGGTGGCGGCTTCAACTAGCCGTGGTGGGGGCCGCAAACAGGGCGGTAAGTGGGGCCTTGGCAATGCACTGAGCATTATGGGGAAAATTGTGAATCGCGTGGTGGAAGGCAACGACTCGAACTCTGCCACACCCTCCGCATCCAGTGCGGGGATATCTGGCGGGTTGTATGCGAGTGAGGCCACTCCTCCAGCGGCAAGCTACCCGAGCACCTCATCGGTAACTGCGCCGTCCCCGTCGCCTAGTCCTTCATATCAGCAGCAGCACGTTCAGCAGACTCCACCACCAAGCTCTCGTGGACCTAATTCTCATGGACCTTCTCCTGTGCCTTCCAGCTCTCATGGACCTAGTCCTCATGGACCTTCTCCTGTGCCTTCCAGCTCATACGGGCATGCAACGCCACCTATGTCACAGGGAAGTGCTCCAGGCTCATCCAATGGGTACAGCAGGGCATCTCCTGCGCCACCAGCTGCATTCGCGAGACTTGGGGCTAGCGGTGTTCCCTCTTCGGGCCCATTCTCCGGTAATGGGCGACTTGGAGTACCACGTCAACAGTCATCAGGTCCATTCTCAGGGAATGGTAAGGTGGGTGGTTCTGGGCCATACTCAGGAATGGTCCACTGCCTCAAGGACACAGTGCAGCGCCCTCATTACACTCCCAGCACTCGATGGAGCCACCAGGGAGCAATCACAGCAACCGCAGCGCCAGCAGTGGCAACATGCCTTCGGTTCCGATGAACAGTGGGTCGTTTTATTCACAGCAGCAACAACAGCCTCCGTCATCACAGACGTCACAATATTCGCAACACTCACAGGACGCTCAGCCTGTACGTGCTGCACCTCCATCATTCCAGCCACCCTCGGATAATGAAGGCAGGAGCTACCCAGAAATGTCGAGCCAGCCCAAAACTACCGGTCCTGGGGTGACTACGGAGGAATCTGTCACTCTTCCGCCTACGCCTGTGGATGCCGCAATGAATAGTGGTCCTGCGAGTGATAAGGGTAAATCTAGTCCAAGAATGAAGAAGTCAGCGCGCTCCAAGACACCCCCACCTAGCAACAGTTCCAAGGGTTCTGGGTGGCTGTCAGGCTTTCGTCCTTCATCGCCACGAAGATGAACCCGGAAGCCAAGGTAGCCAAACTTGGCGAGCAAATGGATGCCTACTTCGATGAGGAAACCAAGCGTTGGGTATTTCCTGGCGAGGTGGTATCCGAGGAGCCTGCAATGCCGAGTGCACCGCCTACTGGGCCGATGCCTGGAAGTGCTCCCGGGTCTATGGCTGCAGGTGCACCTCCTATGGGTACGAACTCGGCTCCCGGTTCGATGAGTAGTGGCCCTGCACCCAGCAACGATCCGTTGTCTGCACTCATGGCGCCACCTCCATCTCATATGCTGATGAAGAAGGACCCATTGGCTGCCATGATGGCGCCACCTACACGGGCTACGGGTATGGCATTCAACGGGTGGTTCGGCAGGGCAGCGTAAGCCCCGCGTCCACAGTTTGCAGTATTCAAACCAAGTTCGTCTCCTGCTCTGGACCAGAGCGAGTAAAACCCACTCGAACCGTGACATTGAGAAAAGTTTCAAGGTAGGGAGTGCACATAGGCCAATGTTGCCATATCCAGTTGAGCTCAAGCCAGCAAAACCAGCCAGTAAGTAGCTCTTGCATTTAGATACATGTTGTGTACGTTTGCATTCTTTGTACCCTTACGCTCTTGTTGCTGGATGGCGGCTCGATATTTATTCCTTCTTATCAGAGTCGGCAGAAGCGCTGAATGACTGCTGGTCCGGGCTTGCCTGCTTCTTGATGTCCTCCACGCCGAAGAACTTGTCTAGCTGCTTGTCGGCATATCTCTGGATCTGCAGCCACCACATATTCACTGTAAGTACATCTGCACAATTGAGTGTCTTCTATGGTAAATTACAACGCGGTTTACCCCAGTGAAGACGTGCTCGTGCTCACCCTCCGTGAATTGTAGTCGGTGAATAGCACCAGCTTAGTTGTCATGGCGCCGCAAGCCACCCACGAGAACACCTGCAAAGAGCGATGGTAGCGGCGGTCAATCATCGCCCCAGAATCGATTCGCGAAAATGAAGGGTATACATCAAAATGTATACGTGTGATGTATACAGAGCATTTGGAGGCATACACTGCTCGAAGTTTTATTCATTATGCGTTCACTTACTTGCTGCTATATAAGATAGATTTTCTAGCCGAAGATCAAATACAAAATGTAGGCGCAGATTGCGAGGAGTGGAGGTGTCAGCATTCTCCGCCGAATGATTCGGGATTGACGACGCTTCTCAATTTCGGCGTCCTTCGAAGTGATCACAACCCAGTGACTGTCCTTGGCCGCCTCGTGTAGATAGTTCACAATATCCCAGCCATCGTGCGATTCGACAGTGTAGTGGCCGTCAGAGGTCTCCACTGTGTAGCCCTTGGGATACTGCAAC
This sequence comes from Phytophthora kernoviae, assembly GCA_008080845.1. Classification (NCBI taxonomy): domain Eukaryota; phylum Oomycota; class Peronosporomycetes; order Peronosporales; family Peronosporaceae; genus Phytophthora; species Phytophthora kernoviae. The sequence continues at coordinate 29,951 of VKKV01000031.1, read as the reverse complement.
TGGGGCACGAATATCTCTGTGGCGTGCATGGCAGCTTCGAAGGACTTTGTGGGATCTGAAGCGTACTCCAGTTCGTAGCGAGCACGATCCAGCAAGAACTCCGACTTCGACGGGATGCCAGCAATGCGTGTGGCGTAGGGACGAGCAAATGCTTGACTGCTCGCGCACAGGCATCTCGCTCGGGGATTGATGCCTGGGCTCCTGACCGGATAGGCTTGTCTGTGCTGATGAGACTCAAGTCCTCAAGGTTCCACTGATCGCCATACTCGTTGCTGTTGTCCGACGTGTAGCACCAAAGCGTGAAGGAGACCAGAGCGGCTTCGAGACACGAAACAGTGTTGTCTAAAGCGCCAACCTGTGCTCCAAAGTCACCATTTCGGAACGCTTTGCCACCGTGCATGTTGAACGGAATGCCAGTCTCACCGATGAGAGTCGGCGCATTCTTCATCTGCTCGCAACCGTAAACCTTGATACTTTCAAGCTGCCGCTGGTGCATCTTACGCACAGCGGTGGGGCCAAAAGCAGGCCTCTTGGAGGTCGGGTCAACTGTGAAATACGGACGCCAAGCACGCAAGAACAGCGTGACGCCATCGTACCAGTGTGTAGCGTTAACTGCGCGTGGGATCAGGGTATCATCGATTTCAGGGAACTCATCAATGCTGAATTCCAGTGGCGGCAGCTCTACAAACAGCAATGTGTGGCAATATGCTGCGTACACGTTCCGAGAAGCGCTGAAAATTACCAAACAAATACGCACATTGTTAGACAAGTGATCTGATCGGCAACCTTCTCGACTCAGATAACCTACCGCTGCAAAAGGAACATAGCAATCCCGGCCGAACATGATTCCGGCAAAGTGGTTTGGACGCAGCAGCACGGGTTCCCCGTCGTCGTATCCACATCCCATACACCTTCATCCTTCCACACACAACGTCTTCCAAGTTGCCAAGCACGCACTCCCTTCGGATCCACCAGAAACTTCTCATCCGGTCGACCCAGTACGTGTTGATTAAATCCATTAGACCATCGCTCGATAACCTGCGGGACTCCGTCCGCCAGACACATTCCTTGGAACGGTGTCGGCGCCAAGTCGTACTTGAGTTCCCCTCATGGAAGTGTTTGTTAAGATCCTCCAGTCCCAAGTACCCTGACGATGGCTCATTCATGGTCCCAAACCCCACGACATTCGGCAGACCTTTCAATGCCTCCGCCAACGCTGCCATGGCGTCTAGATAGTGTGACTGCAGATACTCCTGCACCGGAACCCCTTCCACCCGACACGACGGTGCACACCTTGACCCTCCCAAAACAACGTGAACATGGTTGCACATGCCAACTTGAAGTAATTGGTGGGCCAGATCATTTTGGGGAACTTGTTCATTTCGAGACCGCAGGTTTCAATGCACAGCGCCGCCTTGGTGTCTTCAAAGTTGCGTGGGTCCAACCCAATGCACTCCAATGTCCACATCGGTGCCCCATCACCTCCAGTCCATCTGGACCACACATCTTGATGGGGTCCACGTAGATACTGAGTCCGAACTCCCCGCGATTGTCACCATCTCCCGAATATACTGCAGATATTCCTGGTCATAGAGTCCTGACCTGCATGTTCAATGGCTTCCCACGTCACAATGAACCGTAATAACGTCAACCCCCAACGTCGCAATCGGGCAAAGTGCGTGGGTGCTTCACGCAATGGGAACGGGCGGTTCACGAATGACACAGTGCGAGCTCCATCGAAGAATTCATTGGGGAATATTGATGTGCAGCAGTATGTTGATAGCCGATCGGTAGTTTGGAGGAGCCGCCCAAATTGACGCCTCGAAGGAGACGGACACGGCCCTGGTTGTCTACGAAATGGCCATTCTTGATGCTTACAGCAGCTGCAGACGCCATGATTCTTGTTGCAGACTATTGAGGGAATGCTGCTGGCTAATCGAATGTGATCGCAAAACGGTTTTTCATTTTTGACCAATAGGAAGATTGATGATGCCAAGCGAGAGCATTTTGTATTTTAGTCGAATTGAGCGAAAACACTATGCTCAGGTTGCTTCTAAAGCTGTTGTGGGGTGCCCCCCATGCCTTATTTGAGATTCTACTACAAATACTGTGATCGTCTGCTGTAAACCAGCTCCTGCAATGGTCTACATATAATAGTCCTTTCCAAAGCGATTTTAGATTAACAAAACGGACCATCAGAAGTCCGTATCGACGTACCCGTAGTGTTGCTGACTTCTCACTCTTAGTATAGCACACGTCAAGCAAGTAAAACTCACACTCTGCTCCTTGGCGGAGAGGGTGGGTCAGCAAGAAAATACTCGGGTTTCGCCGACATACGTTCTCACACTGAATTCGAAGCGTCCACTTTACCTAGAACCTTCTTCTCCAGCGAAAAGCACACTAATGTTCAGCTCCAAGAAATAGAGGTTTGTTATCGCCGAAAACCGAGAAGAGGTATCTGATGATCTGCCACTTCAAGGCCACAAAACGACTGTGGGCGTCAGATGCTGCAACATTTCGCGCCGCGATGTCCATCGCCATCGCTGGACGACGTCCCGGACATCTCATCGAAAGCCGAGATAATCTTGCCCTACAAACTCGGTATCGATTGATCGTATCGCGTAAGGGCAACTTCTAGCCCTTGCTCTCGCACTCGTGCTATCGAGACAGTACAACGCCAGCCCAACGGGGCACCGACTTTCACTGCCCACCGTCTTCTGACCACACAGCCACCCGACTGTACATCCTTGACACTGCATGTAACACGGAGTTTCCAGTGCCACGTAGGACCAAGTTCCAAGGACGAGCTACTGTGTAATGGTCCGCCACCGCAGAGCTTCTGCTAGGATGGGAGATGAAAAATGTGGCCAGCATTGCGCCCCAGGAAGAGTGTTGATCTGTTGATCTGAACACGCAACCAAAAGCAGAGCACTCTTCAATTCCTCTGTGATGCCCATCGAGCACGAAATCCCTCGAGGCACTTGAGGATTTCCACCAAAAATTGGACCGTCCAGTTACCTACCGACTAAATTCTACCGACTAAATTCTACCGACTAAATTCTACCAGGGTTTTCCCTCACAAAAACAAAACTCGACACTTCGACGAGCTCAGCAACTTCGTCTCAACGTCGTGTCCGCCGTAGCGTCGTGTGGTTCACAACTCCACCATCATTGCCATTTTTCTTATCCCCAAAATGCCGCTGACGTATCTACATAGGGCTTGAAAGCGGAATGGACGAGGAAGGCTCTTCTCTGGCACACGCGGTCCTAAAACACCCAGCCAATCAGCAACTGCGACGACAGCTGCCATTTCGGAAGAAGGTCCGAGTTAGTACTCCAATAACTAAATATTAGACCATGATAAACATCCAATAGAATCGTTTCAAAAGAAATATTGAGGATATTATTGGCTAAAAATACGTCCAAACGGTTAGGTGTGTGATATATTTTAAAAGATCCTTTTTATCTGGATGAGATGACGATTTACCTTCTCCTCTGATCACAACTGACCACAAGGACGCCGCCAAGCCTCATCGCCTCAGTCGCTTTCTCTCGCTACAGCCGACGCCCCACTACACTACATACATCACACAGAGAGCCATGAGCGCGCCTGACGATGGCGGCTACCGAGGGCCTAAGTTCGTGGGCATCATGGGCCACGACAACGTCAGTCACAACGGTAGCAAAACTACCGTCTACTTTGTGCAGGTGCAAGTTCCGGAAGGAATGTTCATAGTGAAACACCGCTACCACGAGTTTAAGGACTTCCACGACAAGGTGACGGTTACGTTTAGACACTATCTTAACCTGAATTTACCTAACCGAAAAATACGCGTATGATACGCTTGTGCGTTATTTGTGGCACAGCTCTCTGGTGAGGGCTACCGGTGCCCTGCACTACCGCCCAAGAAGTTCCTGGGCTCATTCAACAAGGAATTCATCGAGAAACGGCAGCAGGAGTTGGCCAACTGGTTACACTTGCTATGCTCCTTTGACCCAGCGTCGGGAAATTCCGACCCGCGCACATCCGAGCTCTTCAAGGAATTCATGCTGACTAACGTAAGGCGTTGCTTATGCCGTATTTTATTTTTGCCATTTTTACTGACATTTCTGTTTTATTTATGGCAGAAAGAGTCGCTGGAGAAGTACCAGGGTGTCAAGGCCATCTCGTACGACCCAACGCCGCCGTCATCGCAATCCTCAGAGGATGAGACGGCGCTGTACAATACGCCCAAGACATCTCTGGATGACTTTGAGCTGCTCAAGGTCATTGGTAAGGGCTCCTATGGCAAGGTGACGCTTGTCCGCAAGAAAGAGTCGAATAGGTTGTTTGCCATGAAGTCCCTGAACAAGTCAAACGTGAAGCGACGCAACCAGGTGGAGCACACGCGCACGGAGCGGCGTGTGCTGGGTCGTGCCAAGCACCCTTTCATTGGTGAGCTCAGCTTTAGCCTTCTAGACAAAAAGCGAAAAGATGCTGACTTTTTTCTTTTCTGGATTGTTGTTGTGTGATTAGTGCACCTGCACTACGCTTTCCAGACATCGCAGAAGCTCTACTTCGTGTTGGACTACTGCCCTGGCGGCGAGTTGTTTTTCCACCTGTCGCGTATGGAGAAGTTCGAGCCCAGCATGGCCAAATACTACACGGCCGAGATCACGCTTGCACTCGAGCACTTGCACGACTTGGGCGTCGTCTACCGGTGCGTTGTGACTCTGTTCTAATGGTTCAAGATGATTTATGGAAATCTAACCTGTACCCGTTTATTGTTGCTATCCAATAGTGACCTCAAGCCGGAAAACATTCTGTTTGACCCTGTTGGCCACGTTCTGTTGGGTAAGCCCAATTGTGTTGTATCTAAGAGTTTGCTTGCAATGACCTGTGGTTTGCAGTAATTCCTAATAATAACGTATACTGTGTATTACAGCCGATTTTGGACTGGCAAAGGAGGGCATCACTGACGGTGCTGAGGGCACGAACTCGATGTGCGGTACGCCAGAGTATCTGCCGCCTGAGATCCTGGACCGCGTGGGCCACGGCACAGCTGTTGACTGGTGGGCTATGGGTATGGTGTTGTACGAGATGTTGACGGGACTGCCGCCCTGGTACACGCGCAATCGCCAGAAACTATTCGACCGAGTGCGCAACGCCCCGTTGACGTTCCCGGATGATGTTGACCCCGTTGCACGCGACTTCATCAGTGGGCTGCTCCGACGCGACCCAAACACGCGTCTTGGTAGCAAGAGCGCGGACGAGGTGAAGAACCACCCGTACTTTAGTGGCATGAACTGGCAGGACCTGTACGATCGCAAGATCCCGCCTCCGTTTAACCCGTGTGCCACCGCTGGCAACATCGAGGAAACAAAGAATTTCGAAGCCGAGTTCACCAAGATGCAGATCAACAGTGTGGAGAACTCACAGCTTCGTGTTTCGGACGCCTCGCGTCCATCCATGACTTTCCAGGGATTTACGTACAACACGCCGAACGATCTGTCCATGGGCGCTTCAGTCGGCCGGGGTTAAGTCAGTCGCGTGAAGTAATCCCAGTTCTGTTTGCTGGCTTCACTCGTACGTACATCAAAACGTACGGGCGATGCTGTGTGGTTGCTGGACGGAGGAAGCCGCAGATGTATCATGGAGTGAGTAAAGGAGGAGTGTGGATAATGCCCATAGGAAATGAAGGTCTAAACGCCATGCAAATCTGCGCGTCGTCGCGACGAACTCGGATGGAAGAGTTCTGCACATACAAGAACAGGGAAGCGCGATGCAAGCCAGACAAGTTGGCGTGAAGAACACGAGGAGAGTGAGTTTGTTTGGATTTTCAGCGGTCACGGGAGAAACACAGTGCCGAATCGAGCAGCGCGTACTGTTCTCCCTTCTCCGTCTGATTGTTTTTAGTGTGTAAAACAAATGACTCAAATTTGAAATCAAACGCGCTGTTATCGACGCAAGCATGGGAGACTTGATCCTTGCTTGCTGTCTGCATACAAGATTGTCCTGATGTCTCGGAAATATGATTGATTTAGGCGTCCGCTGTGGCGCCGACTTGTGGGATCTTGCCATACCTGAGCATGTTGCGATACTTGTCCTTCAGGTCAACATTCGATCGGTTCTGAAGGACACCCGGAAACCTGGTTTTGATGAGCACCCACACATTCTTGTAGGACCCGTAAAGCCTGTACCCCTCCAATAGTGCCTCCTCCTCTTCGGTGGACCAACGCTTTCTAGCTTTTCGTTTGGCAGGCACGTTAAGACTGAGTTCAGTAGTGTCGGCGTCATCACTTGTATCCGGACGTTGAACGGAGCGACGGCTTTCTTGACGGGCGACTCGAGCTGTCGACGATGAACGAGGTGGTTTCGATGACACTGGGCGTTCGGCTACCACGGGCTCGTCTGAGACTTCGGAGAGCGATGAAGTAGTCACCTCACCGTTCACTACACCAAACAAAAAGTTAAATAAGTACGGCTACAAATTCAGTCTCTTTCTAATGGAGAACACGGCGTACAAGAGATTGGGACGCGGGTGGACCAAACCCAGTTAGATGATTCAACGTGCTCGCCAGGGCCACGACGTTGAGCTTCGTCTGGGGCATCATTGTTGCCCACAACCTCTGATTGCTGTGCTTCCTGTTCCTGTTCTTCTTCTTGTTCGCGTCCTTCCTTTTCTGGTTGGCAACGATCAGCTCCTGTAATCGAGTTAACCTCTGACAGATCTCGCCATTCCTGTCGAGTCCCACCATATCTTTTCTCTAGCAAAGCTCGTGGCACCCTTCTTCTTAAAAAAAGACAAAAACAGAGGTTGACACAGATATTTGCTTGCCATTTTCAGCACAAACAAACGTACTTTGAGTCGGTCTGATCCTTGGAGGGAAGGCAAGCGCAATCTTCGTTGGACCAAGCGTGACTGCCTCCATCAAATTCAGTGCACGCTTCATGTCACGACGGAAACTCACGTCGTTGATACGATACAGATCGTAAAAGGCATCCCAACAGTCCTATCACATTGCAAACCATCACAACAGTCAGTCAACTGCCTCGATCATCATGTAAATTTCCATTAACAATCTCAGTCCAACCCAACCTTTGGTTCGTCCTGCTCGAAGATTATTTTAAAAGCAGCCAGGAACTTGGTCAACTCCGACTCTGGTTTGTTTCTGCAATCCAAAGCCATCCACAAAATAAAATATTAACAACATCATCTCTAAAGTCACCTCATTCCCACCGTACGCGTCAATCTTGTCTCTTATCAGCAGACAGGTCTCATAGACCCCTTCAGCGTGACACAGCTCATCACTCTCCAGCTTGAACAGCTCAGCATCTAATCCCTCAAAAGCCACGGCGAATCTCTCTACCAGCAGCTATTATAACAAGAAAGTTATCAGTCCTTTTATACGAAGCCTAATAAAGAAGAAGAAGCCTTATCCGAACATGTAGGAAAAGTGGCGACCCGAATAGGGCATGACTTGGGCCCGAGTGCATCGTAGCCTCCAGCTGAAGCAGCCGCTCAAACAGGAACACGACGTCCATGGGTTCTGCACTCAATTCCTGGCGAATTGCAGCCAGTAGCGCCCTCAACGCAACGGACTCGTCTCGGGTAGGTCCACACCAAGTTTGTGTAGCATATCAACGACCGCTACATATTAAGAGAGAGAGAGAGAGAGAGAGTCGCAAAACAATCGCAAATAAGCTACATGTATGACATCATATACAAGTGAGAAAGTTACCATTTGCGCTTTCCAGAGCGCCACAGCTACTCAAGAACTCTCCGACCGCTTCCAAAGCTTCGCGCATATTTTGACGTGCAGTTTAAATCAATGCTGTACACAATTACTACACAATTACTACATAAAGGTAACACAATTATTACACAATTGCCACACCATTTACCAGATGGATTCCAGCACGACATCTGTCACACGTCACATGTGGCCGCTAATGCTCCGACGTTGCGCTGAATAAATTGGTCATTCCCAGACTCTGAACGAAACACCCAATGACATCCTCTACTGAAGCCTCCTCCATTACCTACACGTCACCCTCCAGTCGCTCCATGACCACCATATCTCGGCCTCGATGGAAGAAGGCGCTGTCCTTAACCTCAAATACGTCCACAGAGCGCTGCACAGACCTGGAAGACCTCGACATGGAAGCTCTTGCAGCCGACGGAATTTTAACTCACAAACACCATACAAACATCTACTGCGGGTATATCCACGCCGCATTTATCACTAAACCAGGTCGCGTCTCCTTCACCAAACGCTTTTGTCGCCTAGAAGAACTCGTCTGCAAGTTTTATGCGTCCGAAAACGACTTTGAGCAGCATCTTCCGCCTATAAGCCGTCACATCATAATCTCAGTCACAAGGGAGCAGTCCGTAACAAAACATTTACATTTACAGACTATGAAGACCGCACGGTGCTGCTGCATACGTGTATCGGGGCGGACTTTGAGCTCTGGTATGGCACTTTCGCTGCCATTGTCAAGGATACCCGAGTGGCGAAATCAAGGGGTGTTAATACGAAGAACCGCAAACGGACTAATCGACGAGCTACGACGTCAACACCAAGGAAGAACAGGGACAAAGTGGATGATATACAGAGATTTCGAGCGTTGACAGCGCCGAATTTAGTGACTTCCGAGGGTTGGATGAAGGAGGACAAAACTCAAGAAGAGCTACCAGTTGTGGTTGTCGATGAGGATGATCCGGAGAGGACGCACACAGCCTGGCTCTACGTGCAGGCTCCGTGGTGGCGGCAGATTTTGTTCAGACGTCAGCACTTGAGGAGATATTTTGTGTTCTCAGGTACCAATGTGAGCTGCTTCAGTGTGAATAAGGAAGGCAAACGCTCCATGTTCACGTATACCGTGACGTCGTGGACGTACGAGAACAGCGTTCTTGAACTGGAGTGTGGGAACCTCCACAAGCTACGACTACATGGTAGCAACGCCAGCACGACTGCAGTGGCAGCAACAGTAAAATACGTCCGCAAGGCTCTCGAGATGAACGTGGCTTCTTGAAAATCATTAACAAGCAACTTACACTAGCAGACCTAGGTGAACTTGCAACGTCAATACTTGACTGCTTTAGACGATTGTGGACTCGTTCACAGACTCCTCGGACTTGCTATCCGAGGACTTGTCGTCATCCATACGAACGTCAACCACATGGAAGCCGTTGAAGAATTCCTTGTAGCTGATGACTCCATCCTTGTTGCTGTCAAGGTACGACAGCAGCTCCTCGATCTGGTCATCCGATAATGGCGAGTCCAATACGACGTTGAAGGTCTGGATACCTGTACGGAAGTTGTCGCGGCTAATGACACCGCTGTTCGTTGCGTCGAACATGCGGAAGGCGTTGCGAATGTGAATACGGTGCTGGTAGAACACGTTGGAAACCTGTTGCAACACCGAGTTCTGCCACGTGAGATCGCCCGACTCCAGCGCTTGCTGCTCCTTCAAGTCCTGAACACTGAACGCCGTCACAAACTCCTTGTAATCGATCGAGTGACCTCCATCACTGTCCACAGCAGTCATGACGCGATCCATCAGATCAGGGGTGAAGTCGAAACCTAACTGCTTGATGGCGCTGTCGAACTCGCCACGCGACAGAACTCCGTCCTCGTTCTTGTCGAAATGATAAAAGTGATACTGCAGCGAACCACGGCGGGCAAACAGCGACTTGCCAACCTGCAGCAATGCCTGCATGGTCTCCACGTCGATGTTTTCTGCCGGCTGGGGCGTGAATGCTGACTGATCTTCTGCTAAAGATACCCGACGAGCGAAGATGGGCTCCGGTTCGCTCTTCTCATCTGCAGTTGGTGTCTCCGGTTCCAATGTCATCGGTGTCGGAGGAGGCACCGACGATGTCGCTGTATCTGATCGATCGCGTGAGTTGTCCGTGAAGATAACCTCGAAGCGCTGTGCGAATTCATTAAAATCGATCCGTCCATCATCGTTCGCGTCAGCAGTGCGCATAAGCGCAAAAACCTGCTGCTCTGATAGCCCAGTGTCCATTTTCTTGAGAGTGCAAAGGAACTCGTCATACTCGATGAATCCATTGGAGTCGGCATCGAAGACCTTGAACGCCTGCTTCATGTCACCAGCACCCATTGCGCGATACAACTTTTTGCAGATAAGCGCAATAATACTTTCTTGCCACCCGTTGTTGTCCACTGCATCGTTCTCAATACGATAACGCGCTAGGAACAGAGAGTAGTTGATGCGTCCGGAATTTTCATCCACAAGTGCAGCCAGCTTGGGCTGGTACGTAAGAAAGGTAGGTCCAACTGCAGCACAGAACGCAATGCCTCCGCCCAGATCAAACGGGACACGGTACCATTGTGTTCATCATCGTGCTGCGTGAAATACCAGTATAGGGAAGGCTTGTGGTCACAAATGCGCTCCGCAATCATACGCAGTGTGTCTTCCTCCAGCATACCCTGCATCTGTGACTGCTCTGGTGCCTTGAACGTGGTCTCATTGATGGAGTGAGCATAGAACTGCTGGATTTCAGGCTGCAGATCCGGGCCCAGCGTGAGGAAGGCTCCCTTGTTCATCTGCGTGCCACAGTACCGCGACGCCGAGAAAAGCGTGATAAGTCGTCCACCATGCAGAATCTCAAAACCTTCAACCACGCACTCGTGAGATCGGATAATCAAGGCAATTTTGTTCACCAGACAGAAATTATTCGTCACGCTCACACCAAACTCGACGCCGGCACCACGTTCCGACGGCTGACGAGTTTGAATCGGACGCGGGTCACTCCACAGCATATCCTCGAAAATCTTGTCCTCAAAGTTCATCTGATGTAGTGGAGGTTCGCGTTTGCGAGTGATGCCACGCAAATGTGCCAATGTGACATTGTCGCGAGAGAATAGTCCGCCATGAACCACAAAAATCTTCTGCTGCAGCACAGCGCAGAGTGGGAGCGACTCGAAGAGTGTCTGGAAAGCTTCAAACATGCGCGCTGGTCGCTCTAAATCGTCAACTTCAGCTCCTGAATATTTGGCCCAAACTTCGTCTTCAAAGCCCATCCACGAATTTTGGTTACGAGATTCGTGATTGCCTCGGTTTAGGAAGACTCCAGTCGGGTACAGGAGTCGGAATAGTAAAATCGTCATCACCACTTCGGTACCGTACATTCCACGGTCAACAAAGTCGCCGTTAAAAAGGTACTTATTGGTACGCGTCGGTAGCCCATTGATAGAGAAAATGGTGAAAAGGTCTTGCAATTGGCCATGCAGATCTCCAATCACAGTGATCGTCTCCCTCCACTAAAGTGATATCCTGAAGTGTTGGTAGTGGAGCGAACGATTTCACACCTTCTTTAAGCACTTCCAGCACGTATTTGTGGTGCAGAATTTGGGTCGTTTTGAACGAGTCCAAAATCTCTAACACGTTAGAGAGTTCCAATGGCCAGACCAGGTGAGGTCCTGAGTAATCTGGCTCCACCACAATCTCAGCAACTGCTAGGTCGGACACTGAACGGGGAAGTGACTAGACACAGTCTGTTAGATTTTGCAAATTTTTTAAAACAATTTTGTGGATAGAGAATTTGGACGTACCTGTTTTTTGTCAACTGCGCCAACGTGTGCTCAGCAGATTTAAATTTCTCCGAGCGCTTTAGGTTAAGCTGTTCTTGTGTGTTGTCGAGCAAGTTCCATGCGTGCGAATACACTAAATGCCGGAACTAACGTAAGAGTAAAACACCGATTCTTGTTAGGTAAAATAGATACTGTACAGTCAATTTGGGAAAAGTGTGATAACCTTACCTTCTGCGACGCATGATATCGTCGCCACACGGTTTGCAGCACACAAGCAGCGCAATCCTCCTCCGAAAATGCCTAAAGAGATAGACGCCGATTTAGAACTTTCATCAAACTGATCCTCTAGCCTCTTTAACCACACGTTTGTTCATCTAAACGTTTAAGTAAGTTTCCAACCCGAATTGTCACACAAATGAACGTACACCAAGTTGTTCCTCACGGACATAAAGTCCATGGTGGGGCTTGCACTCGAACATGCGCTTTCCGTTCTCGTCGGTGCCATCGTTGTCTCCATGAGCGCGGATCAGCTCCACACCTACCAAGGCGGTGCGTCGCTCAGGAACATAGCGAACTATCTAAAGGATAGGTAGTTGGTTAACCAGTTGCAGTAGCCCTCTCGCGTTAGCACAAATCATTTTTTAAGGGAACTTTGCAAATAAAAGGAAAGATAAAGAGTTTGCTACGTACTCCTGCATATTTGCCATGCACTAACACGTGAACGCCCTCCGCCACATCAAAGTGACCATCTTCCTCCATAATGGATGTATCTGCAATGGAAAAAGAAACTCTCAGTCAGTTGAGCCACTTGGATAGCCCACACAGACCATGTTCACCCACGCACTTGTTCGTTTGGCTCGGTTTACTCCAACTGAGCTTTTTATCTCATGTGGCACACAACCAAACAACCCATCTCAGTTAGAATTAACCTAACCTGTAGCATTTTAGCCTAAATTGTACGTAAACATGCACCAGCGACGTCATTCAGCTGGCCACGACGAGAACAAGACGCAACCGGAAGACTGTGCTACCACTTCACTTAACCGCACTGCAAGTGTGCTAAACTGTGATGGACGAAGAGCCTTTACTCCGTCGGACGATCTTGTACGAAATTTGCTTGTGTGCCTATTCTCTCGTTAGCACAACACTAACCTCGTGGCTTTTTTTCCATCAGTTGCGACGCAAATACTTCGAACTGTTAGATGGAGGAGGTACGTGTTGCACAAATTGAATTACTGTTCAATATAGCTAGCCACTAAGTATTGTCCATATTCACACATTACCTAAAGACGTTGCCATCACTTCGGATTACGAGCGCTGGCGAGAACTTAAACGTCTCGTGATCGTCTACGGACTCCCACGAGATGAAGGATCGTCACACCAGAACGAAGGCTCCAGTTCCAGTCTCTGCTCGCTTAGGGGAAGAGTGTGGAAATGCTTTTTAGGGTGGAAAGGGACGAGGATATGACCAAATACGAGGCACTGGTGGGTCGAGGAGCTTCCCATTGCGACGGAGATATCAGAAATGACACTTTTCGGACCTTTCGAGGGGACCCCGAGTTTGCACAACGTGTGCCAGAGGCGAAATTGGTGCGACTTTTGAACGTATTTATCAACGAACTGGTAAGGTTAACCTAAAATGATGTTAGGTAAAAACAACTTTAGTTGATAACATTGTGGCTGAAAATGTATTGTTTGTAGGGTTCAGATCCAGGGGAGGAAAAGAAAGAAGAAGGAGAACAAGTTGCAAGAGATGGCAACTTGCCATCGATCAGGTACAACTTTCAACTAACCAAAGTTTAACGTATTTTTGCTTAGATTACTCATTGTGTTCTAAACAGATATGTGCAGGGCATGAACGTGTTGTGTGCTCCGCTACTGTATGTACTACCCGAGCCCGACGCATACCACACTTTTGCCAGTTAATTGTACGCCACTGCCCTCATTATATGGCACCACAACTCAAGGGTGTCGAAAAAGGTTGCGCCCTTGTGGATAAATGTCTTCAAACGGTAAGCACAACACTTTTTATAATGATTTTTGGTGCACTGTGAACTAAAACACTTTTTTGTGGTAATGCTTTATGAAGTTGGATCCTGATTTATATCGACATTTGTCCACACGAGGCATCACGGCACGGATATACGCCCTCCCACTCATTTTGAGCTTGTTCGCTTGCGTCCCGCCACTTCATGAACTTCTGCGAGTTTGGGATGTGGTAAGTGCATTTTTTACTATGTTCATCCTCGCATCTATGCCAACTAACTCGTAAACATTTTCTTTTATAGCTATTCGCAGTAGGCGTACACTTTGTTGTGGTCTTAGCTGTGGCTCATACGGTGCTACTTCGCGAGCAACTGCTGGAATTGTACGTGGAAATGCGTCATAGCACATCAATTTCTTCCGTTTTAGACCATAATAACTAACCCGTTACTGTTGTTAACAACATAGGGATATGGACTTGATGAAAGTCCTTAGTCTCCGTTGCGTACCGCCGCTACAGTCAGATCTGCTGATTTCAGTCGCCTTGCAGGTAATGACCATGCAAAATTATGACCTGTATATCCAGTTGAGTTTAAATGTCCGTGTTTTTCGTTGCTGGTGCTGCAGTTACTGCACCGTCTACCTGATGACCTACTTTATGAAATCGTTCGACACCCATTTGCAAACCCGGATGTGCCAACCAGCCTGCCATTTCACCCAGAAACCATTTCAGCGATCATGACCCAAATCCAAAAGCAGCAGCAGCAACAAACAAGCGTGTCAAGTCAAACGCAGCATCCTACTTCATCCTGTAGAGGGTCTTCGACCAAGAATGTGCTGGGCACCGGTCGTGCTGCTAGGCCTACACCCACCACTACACGATCGACTTCCTATGTGGCGTCTTCGCGACCGGAAACAACGCTTGTAACAGGGCAGTCGCGGCCGCCGTGGAAATTATGAAGTTTCCTGAGGAAGTTCTTCTGTTTTGCCTAAACACCAACCACCGTGACCACGACCTGCCCTCGCGTGCACCACGCCAAAGCAATTACGAGGTGTTCTTCCTCAGGTCATTCCAAGACTCAACCCACACAAGCTACCGGTAGCTGTGGAAGCTGCGACGCGCGACGAGCGAAAATGTTATACGCTGGAATCAAGAGCTGCCACAAAAATGAAGGTCCAAGTACACGACAGATCGCTTGATATAACGAAACAGTTGAAAGACTGGATGAGGTTCGTTGATGTGCGTTCCGTAGTATCGCCGATAACTTGAACCTGTTCGATGTACTTCATCAATAGCCATTATTGGTGTTCACCTATCTGCGACCTTGTCGGAATTTGGGGCGTGCAGCCTTGCGCTCCACCTTGTCTTTCTTCTTCAAGGCAGCAGGGTCGTCCTCGTCCGTCGGGTCCGGGTGAAGACGTAGTTGAGTAGCATTCGGCCTGCATGGTAGAGCAGGTAGCCCGGGATCACGAGGTACACGAGCCAGAAGTAGCTCGAGATCATCAGTCCAGCTTGCACGAACAGCGTGATGACCAAAACGTCCATCGCATATCTAAAGTGGGGCAAGCAAGTGTCCATCTATCAGTTTATCATAGTTGATAATACAATATCAGCTACCAGAGGGTAGAGTTATTGGTCCCCTTCAATTGTACGTACTCGCTGCTGCCTCCTTCCTCAGCTGCACCCACGACCCATGAGTAACTCAAATAGGTGGATCCGAGAAGGAAGACATAACCCACAAGTGTCCACGTGGACACTGAGTCGTAGTGCCACAGAATGCAGTACACAAAGTACAGGACATTGATAGGCACAATCCACTGCTGCAGTCTGGTACTGAGAGATGCGCTGGCTTTCTGAGCCTTCTTGGCTGCTTGATTCGCCTAGAAATAAAATATTATGCATTAAATAACATAAGAGCGTCAATGCATTGGCCTCAGTGTACAAGAAAGACATCGTCATCCCTCCCCTCCCCCTCCATTATTACCATGACTTTCTGAGGAGGTTCACAAAGAAAACAAAATACCCAATTAAACTATTTGGGTATACGTAGCTATGTACATGTCCCAAATACTTCGCATAAAATTTAAGACTGGATATATGCTAATTGATAGTGTTTACAGATCTCGTGATTGCAATATAAACAGTTTGAATGAGTTTCCGTAGATAAATTCTGTAACAAATATTTTTACGAAGTCCGAGACAAAAGTCCTTTAACGAATTTCTCGACTTGTTACAGCGGGCCTCTGACAGAAGAATTCATCAAAACCCTGAGGGAAATTATTTGGAACCAAGCCAAAACTTATTGAAAAATTCTTTAATGGTCTTTTGGCCTATGAGAGGCCCAAGTCCTTTTATTTATTTTTAAGTTTCCGGTAAAAATAACACAATAATCTTTGTAGAATTGTCACATAGTTGCTACTTATGACTGCTTCCTCCAATAGCCAATCGCCCATGCGTCTGCTCTACCTCGTGCTGGTGATTGTGGTCGCACTCCTTGTCAACATTGATGTTGTTTCGGCTGCTGTGGCAACAAACACCAAGATCTCGCACGTTGCATCAGTCGACGCTCCGCTTCTTCCTAGTGAAGGCCACACCGACGATGACGCCAAGCGATCCCTAAGAAGCGTCAAGACGAACTACGACGAAGAGAGGGCGTTCCCCAAGTTTCAGGCCAAGATCAAGGATATAAAGGCAGAGCTAAAGCTGAAGTCGCAATTTCGAAAATGGTATCGAAGTGGGTTAACCCTCGACGAGCACTGGAAGAACCCCAAACTTCGTTATTACGACGAGTATGCCGCGTATTACAACAAGAAGAAAAACGGCTATCTCCAGTCCCTATTTCGCTGGAAAACAAGAATAAGGAGTGACAACCTACAAGCTTTGATCCTGCGGACCCATTGGTAGCGAGTACGGTGTTTCTTCTCAACCAACATGTACGCAAGCCTCCTGGAACAAAAGTTTGCCTTGGCAAACTGACGGCCAACAGCAGAACACACAAGCAACTTGCTGTTCATAAATACCTAATGCGCTGTATTTAGGTCCACCAATCACACAGATATATAGCCCTAGGTCACCACATTTGTTTTTCACCTTGGATCTTTCCAGCGCTAATCCTTTCTCCTTCAGTGACATTTCTCGCGCGTGCCAGGAGAAGAAGCAGCAGCGACAACAAGCTCGGGCGGTGATTGCGAAGGCCAAAGACCATCTTCACGCCACAGATCAATGCCAAATCCGAAAAGGTAAAATATGTTGATGCTAAGCTCGTGTTCACGCGATGTAGATCTACACTGCGTTGATACGAAGGGAGAAATTGGACACCGAGACGACCGGGCGCATGCTCAAGCCACTGAAGTCGCCTCCTTTCCCGCCCAAAATGGCTTCCAAGCCTACAATTAGCAGGAAAGCCAAATCGTTGCTGCAGAAAAAGCAGCATGAGCAAATGATCAGCAGCACTGCAGGCAATGAGTTGAGTGTTTCTACTACTGTTGATGGTCCGATATCGCCACTTCCTCTGGACGTGTCCTCTTGCTTACAGCAGCTCTCTTCCCATCGCGAGACTGAAGCGTATCGTCTTCAACGCATGCGTGAAGAGGAGTCATTGAAGAAGAAGCCTCTCATCGAGTTCTGGCGTAACAATTGTACCTTTAGTCTAAGTTCCAGCAGTTGCTGCTTCTTCTTCTTCTTGGCACCATTCACCTCCTTGATCAATATGCTTCTGCCAGAAGTTTTGGGGATATTCCTCCCTTCGTCGATCGTTGCACCATGCTCATCAGCCGCTTTGACGCTTCTCAGGAATCTTCCAACCGATGTATTGTGGCTGCGATCACCAGCACAAGGAAGAACAAACGCATGGGTGTTCCTCAAAGAAGATGTCGTGGAGACTTGAATGGTACTTGAGAACTGGGCAGCAAAGTGTGAAGTGGGCACCAAAGCACATGGATAGCGTTTTAGTGTACTGATTCGCTTATGATTACCTAGACAATAAACCGCAGAGTATCAACGAGACCTGATCCACAAGTCGAACCGTATCCACTGGGACTTACGCAAGCTTTCGGCAGTACTGTCACCAGTATGACTAGCTTATGGTTGCGTGGTCTTGCAGGCGTGTGCCAAATGATTGAATTTATTAACTACTAGACGTTGCTGCTAAGCGATGTAGACTATCGTGTTGAAAACATCGTGTTACTGGTTTGGTTACCTAGTTATCAATACTGGCAACAAAAACGCCCAGGTGAAATGAACTCGCTCAGGGTCAAAATGTCTAGGTTGTCACGCCATTATCCTTGTTCAGCTTTTCATCACCCGCATATTGTTTTACACTAGGTATATATCGAGCGAGAAAAATCGGGAAATTACTAAGGTCTGTCTCAGTTAATAATAGCCTTAATGATTGTTAAAGTGCACGGGAAATACGTGTTCGGGGACGTCGTCGTTCTCGTAGCGTGTTTATCATTATGAAAGTTATCGTTTGTGGGTCGAAGCGCTATCACCCGACAACTATTCACTGCAAACGCACCAAAACCGTCGTGGTCCAAAAAGGCTTGCTCAACTGGGATATTATCTGCTGCATCAAGGTATTCCTCTTCGCCCACGTTTCGTCCTGGTAGAAAATAAAGCGACCCTCTTCCTGTTAACGACGGACGTGGTGAATGTATTGGATGCGTTGCAACGCAATGGACTGTAATAATATCGCACATAGCTTAGTGTGGTCAATTGAGGTGCCAGTATTGATAACTAGGTAACCAAACCAGTAACACGATGTTTTCAACACGATAGTCTACATCGCTTAGCAGCAACGTCTAGTAGTTAATAAATTCAATCATTTGGCACACGCCTGCAAGACCACGCAACCATAAGCTAGTCATACTGGTGACAGTACTGCCGAAAGCTTGCGTAAGTCCCAGTGGATACGGTTCGACTTGTGGATCAGGTCTCGTTGATACTCTGCGGTTTATTGTCTAGGTAATCATAAGCGAATCAGTACACTAAAACGCTATCCATGTGCTTTGGTGCCCACTTCACACTTTGCTGCCCAGTTCTCAAGTACCATTCAAGTCTCCACGACATCTTCTTTGAGGAACACCCATGCGTTTGTTCTTCCTTGTGCTGGTGATCGCAGCCACAATACATCGGTTGGAAGATTCCTGAGAAGCGTCAAAGCGGCTGATGAGCATGGTGCAACGATCGACGAAGGGAGGAATATCCCCAAAACTTCTGGCAGAAGCATATTGATCAAGGAGGTGAATGGTGCCAAGAAGAAGAAGAAGCAGCAACTGCTGGAACTTAGACTAAAGATACAAGACTTACGTCGGCAGCGACTGACGGATATAGCTGTAGTGCTAGAAAAACCAAGAGGAAAAACAATATGGTAGCTTAGGATACATTAACTGTGAGATCTTCGGACTCCTATTGGTGTAGGAGGTTTGAGTAGTTGTCACTGTGACGACAAACGCATCCATCGTGATCGTGTACTGCGTTCTGCTTCCCATTGCAAGTATAGCGGATAAGTGGCACAAACTTCATCGCTTCGGTTTCAGTCGGACCACCCGTGTTCACGCCGTGACAATTATTCTTTCGACCAGATGAAAGTAGCCGTGAGAGATTTGCGTTACGCTTGACGCGTCGTATAAATACCTGCATCTCTTGCTGTCGCGTATGGGTAGCGAAGAGCTCACGAGTCTCTCGAAACGGTAGCACCCAGTATTTATAAGCCAGCACTAGCCCCCTCATGAGCGAGGGCTTCTCTTCCATTACTTCCCGAACCGAAACTCCCTGCGAAAGCCAAGACGAACCTTGGCCAAAGTCTCGGGTTGCCATCCCCACGCACCTGCCTCTGTATGAGGCTTGACCCAGCTTTGTCGTGAGAGTTGCAATAAGGACATATAGGAAGCACGGTGGCGGGGACATCAATCACTTACGAGGGCCACCGCGGTGGAGGTGGTGGGGCGGCAAAGACAAAGAATCACTCGGAGGGTCGTGGGTCTGGAGCTCACGGCCCGAGAAAATTGACCATCGCGGTCAAGCCATTATCAACGTGGGGAATGCACCAGAGCTCCGGTCGTGACATGATGGAGCGACGTGGCAGTGCACTCAACCAGCCGTACCGTCTTGTCGACCCTTTCCAAATCGAACGGGATGAACAAACACATCAGAAACCCACGTACATTTCGAACGCTATCCACACATCAAAGTACACGTTTCTCAACTTCCTGCCACTGTGTTTGCTGCAGGAATTCCGGAGGGTATGAATTGTTACCATGAGATTTGGACTTCGATGTGATCGCTAACCATTTTCGCGGATATCTTATGTTGAATGTCCCTTTAGGCGGCAAATTTGTACTTCCTGGCGATCGCTATTCTGCAGTCAATTAAACAGATCTCACCCCTGACACCAATAACAGCAATCGCACCACTTGTGATGGTTGTTAGTGTTAGTCTTTACGTGAGGCGATCGAAGAGCGGGTGAGTATGTTGCTAGTTCTTTTGGTAGCTGCTGTTGCACTTCCTCACGATTGCGTTTGTCGACAACAGAAAAAGCGTGCCTCTGACGGAATAATGAACGCCAAGTCGGTAGTCGTCATGAGAAATTTTGAAGAGCAACATACCGTGTGGGAATCCATCCAGGTTGGGGACCTCATTCGAATACATGAACGGGACCCAATTCCAGCGGACGGTATCATTCTTGCCAGCAGCGAGGACAATGGTAATACTCTGCTAACCAACAACTCACAACTTCACATTTTGAGAGCTGCTAAACGAATTGCCGGTTGAGCTGACAATTTTACGTACCGATTGGCTCGGCAGGTACATGCTATATTGATACCAGCAATTTGGATGGCGAAGCGAATCTCAAGTCCCGGCAATCACTGCGTTCAACACTGAGCCTTACATTTGATACAAATTCTCGCGACAAGACCAAGTACTTTTATTAAATGCGAGCAACCTGACCAAGATCTCTATCGCTTTGCGGGAAACCTGTCCGTCGACTCCAAGATGTACAGCCTCAGTGAAAAGCAGTTCTTACTGCGTGGCTCTACCCTCATGAACACCAAGTGGATTATGATGCTTGTTGTGTACACAGGTAGTTTTTATGATCATCAGACCTGGTGCAAGATATTTAATGACTGACCGAATTTTCTGTGCTGTTGTGTTAGGCCACGACACAAAAATCATGAAAAACGCTCGAGCTGCGCACCACAAACTGAGTCATCTTGAAATCCAGATGAGCCAAACGGTGGTGTTCGTGTTCTTCATCCAAGTATTATTGTGCGCTATTGCCGCATGCATGCACCACTTTCGACTAGACGCGAACGAAATGAGCCACGTGGGCGATACGGACCACACAGGATCGATAGAGTCCGCTCTGCTCTTCCTTTCATTTGTCGTCCTCATGAATACTCTCATCCCGATCTCACTGGTGGTCACAGTGGAGATTATCAAAACCATTCACGCGAAATTTATAACATGGGATAACAAGATGCGAAATAATAGCGGAGAGGGGGCTCTGGCCAACACGACATCTCTCACAGACGAGCTCGGTCAAGTCAAGTATATCTTCACTGATAAGACAGGCACGCTCACTCAGAACCAAATGGTCTTTCGGAAGTGCAGCGTTGGCGGGAATGTCTACAGTGCCGCACATAAACGTCCCCTACTCAGCAGCATGTCTGTTACTTCGATAGATGCTGTCACCAGTGGTGCTTCACCTCCAATATTTTACACCGATGGTATCCAACCAAGTGAGCAGCTGACCATCGCACATTTCCGCCGTTTGTTAAAGAATCTCGAGGGTTGTGAGAGCCATTTTGCGTTGGCGATGGCCGTTTGCCACACGGTTGTTTGTGAGTATGACCGAGCTACTGGGGCATTATTCTACAATTCGGACTCTCCCGACGAATGCGCCCTCGTGCGTGGCGCAGAAATCATGGGCATCAAATTATTCGAGCGATGTGGCCAAAAGATATACGTTGCAATAACGGAGGAAGACCGTCATGGATCACATGTCAAGACTGTCACGTACACACTAACATTTCAGATCCTGCGTGTCATTCACTTTTCGAGTGACCGGAAACGTATGTCGATCATCGTTCGCGATGAAAACGGAGGAATTAGACTCTTTTGCAAAGGTGCAGATAGTGTTATTTTGGAGCGCTGCGAGCGTTTTTGTCCGACAAGGATGAGATGATGAGCCACGTCACGCAGTTTGCTGAGGAAGGCTACCGTATTTTGTTGTTTGCTGAACGTGAACTGGTTGGTGGCCCATTTTTTCTAGAAGAGAGCGCATGAAGTTCATGTTGCTAACTTGGATGTGATCGTAAATGCATCAGGATGAGGGATACTATAAAACATGGGAAGGTCGCTACGATGATGCCGAGCTTGATATTCATTCAAAGGAATCTAAGACTGGCGCACTGGTCGATGAGCTTGAACAGCACTTCACTCTGATCGGAGCGAGCGGTAAGTAGAAAACCTCTTCGCTACCTTGACATGATTTATCTCTAAAGTATTTCTGTTTCCTTGTGTGCGTTTATTCTGCAGCTGTCGAAGATAAACTACAAGTTGGTGTTCCTGAGACCATTTCATTGTTCCAAAAGGCTGGAATCAAAGTACGTTTACATAAATGTTGAACGTGCGCTTGTCACTAATAACTGCTACTACGTTATCCTGTGCACTCTTAGATCTGGGTCTTGACTGGTGATAAACTTGAAACCTCACTCGAAATGGGCAAACTATGTTGTGTTGTCACTCCAAAAATGCAAGAGGTGATCATACGAGGTAACACTCGTAGTGAAATGACCCAACAACTCCAGAAAGCACTCGAAAACTCAAAGGTATACCACTTAAATTCGATATAGCAATGCGTATTGCTGTCGAACCGATGAGTGACATTGTATTTGTTTGTTTACAGGAAAGCCAAGCGTTGCTCGTCGATGGCAGTGCTCTTACATTAGCACTTTTGCCTTGCAACTGTGAAAACTTCTTGAAACTGGCCTTACAGTCTGCCACTGTTATCGTGTGCCGAGCATCGCCAATTCAAAAAGCTTTAGTCGTTGAACTTGTCAAATCAGGTGTCCCTGACGTCACTCTCGCAGTGTAAGTCCTCCACTCCTACTACCTATAAAATTCGCCTTGGGTTACCATTTTCTTTCATGCTGTGTAGTGGCGACGGTGCAAATGATGTGAGCATGATTCGAGCGGCGCATGTTGGTGTTGAGTCATGGGACAAGAAGGAATGCAGGCGGTTCGAAGCGCTGACTACGCCGTTCAGCAGTTCAGCCACCTAGGGCGGCTCTTACTTTTCCACGGTATGACACACGTACATCATTTTCTTTATGCAGTTCATTTAACCTCGTGTCTGCGTGTTCACACCACTAGGTCGGTTATCGTACCTCCGCACATCGCAGTGTATCGACTATTTTTCTACAAAAACATCGTCTTCACACTACCACAATTTATCTACGGCGCGTACTCAGCCTTCTCAGCTCAGGTATGTCCTTCACCATTCCGTTCACACCTCGATGAGCTCCATACATTTCTCACATGTTACCTCTTCATAGACCTTCTACTGCGATATCTACATCACGGCGTACAATGTCATCTTTACAGCTCTACCGGTCATCACACGGTCTATCATGGATACAGATCTGCTTGAGGCTATCGCTTCCAAATTTCCCGAGCTATATCGGTTTGGTGCATCCGGAATGTTCATGTCCCCGCGTACATTCGCGAAAGCGGCTGGGTTGGCAACTTTCCATGCCGTTGTGACTACGGTTGTGCCTCTTGTATTGATGCACCACATGAATCTGGAGGAAGGAGGTGGATTTTGGAGCGCCAGTGTGGCATCCTTCTTCTACATTGTCCCCATTGTTCACTTTCAGATTTTCTGCGAGACGTGGAATTGGACCTGGCTGGTTGTCGTCACCTACGCAGCATCACTCGTTGTATTTTTCTTATGTATTGCTGTCTACGACCGATTCACAGGAGTCGTCGAAGGGGTCTGGAGTACCGTGGTGGTCACTCCGGGGTTCTGGCTCGGCTTCGCTCTGTCCGCCGTCGCTTGCTTGCTACCCGTCGTCGCTCACAAATGGTACGTCTTACTACTCCTTGTCATTGATATTCTAATAACAATTGACTTGACATGGTTGATGGTTTTACGTGCGTAGCAACGAGGAGAACTTTGATACGTCAAACCCAGTTCACATTCTGCGGCGTGTCAAACTTCACAACAAGGTTTGGGATGCTTCACAAATGGATGCAATGGGGTCTGCAGACTTGACAGCATCTGTCGTCCCGCGTTCTCAATCTCCGAACAACAAATAAACTCTAGCACTAGTAAAATGTGAGTCCACATCGATATCGATCCTCTTGAGTTTCTCCGTCGTGATCTGTAATATATCGCGATCTCCTCGTTTGATCAGGACACAATGCATGAGATGTACAGCGTCAATTTCAACGTGGCAGTTGTGGTTGTGTCGCTTCGTGTGCACACTATATTGCTGTACATTTGACCAGTCATGGCGTTCCTCCGACGTAAGAAACCCAATGTCCGTGTCCCTACCGGTAAAGATGCTGTGAATTTCCGCAAGTTGTTGTTCTTGCCCATTAAGGACACCGAGGACCTCCTCACGAACCAAACTTGGGAACGGGTATGCCAGCTCTATCTCCTTCGTGTGTGTCAATGTTTTTGATCGTGGCGGTTTGATTGTTGTGATCGAGCTCGCAGTTAGATCTACGATGTCTGACACTCATGAAGTCTAAAATGCTGCGAGCATCCTGTATTGCACGTGGCTTGCCTAAGAAAGGAGGAAAGCGGACACTGGTGCAACGCCTGATAGCCTCCTTGACAGAACAACGATCAGCAGGTGAAAACCAATTTTGTAATGAACGATTTAGCGCGCTTCTCCTAACTGTAGTGGTGATGATTACACTAGAGATCCGACGACAGCAGGAGGAGGAGGAAGAATATCAATGTCAACTAGACATGTTGGGAGGTGTTTGGTCCTTCGGATCTGGTTTTGCAGGGCAGTTGGGCCACGGAAATCTTGAGTCGTCAGCAACACCACGGATTATCAAAAGCTTCGAGGACGCAGCATTGCACATGTCTACGCGGTAGGTCGCTAGTTTTCTACTGTTATCGAGCTTGTTATTCAGATGATAATTATGTTTTTGCGACAGGGCTTTGACTCGGACGTAGCTTTCGCAGTAAGTCGGACTGGCGATGTATTTGTCTGGGGTAAAAGGGCTGGGCCAACGGGTTTGCCACCCGGCTCCTCGTTAAAAGAACTCATGAAGCAGACATACGAGCATGACAGTGATCTAGATGCCAGCGATAATGAAGATCGAGGCACCAGAGAGGAAATGGGAAGCAAACCTAATGGCCATAACGGTAATGTCTCCATTAGCAATACCACTAAAACAGGGGACATCGAGGAAGAGCAAGATGGTATGTCAACATTAGGAGCGGATGAAGAACCGTATGAAAGCGATGACGAGGATGTAGACGGTGGGGATGAAGATTTCGTGAACCCAGTCAAGTTACTCTCGCTGTGTGGAGAGGGTCTTAAACACATTGCTGTGGGGCGCGTACATTGCTGTGCCCTCACGAAGGACGGTGATGTCTTCACGTGGGGGCATAATGATCATTGTCAACTCGGTACTGAGCTTGTCCATAACCTACCAGAATCGCTGTCCAAGAAAGCTCGTGTTCGCTACGGTGTTGACTCTACAAAACCTCAGCTCTGGGAACGAACTGTACCAGAGGCTTGTGTCATCTCCACGGTCGATGTCGGTACCGACCACACGTTTGTACTCACAGCAAAATCTGAAATGATCGCGTTCGGCGCCACGTATAACACGAATGATCACTCCAGTTTTTCGCGCAGCATTGCAAAACTACGAGTTAGTCAGGTACGACGTTGAACATTGCACATTGAGACTGTGTAGTAAGTCCTTACCATTCCTTTTGCTCCCAGATCTCTTGTGGCGCCCTGCATGCAGGACTCGTAACTACCGAAGGACAAGCGTTCACATGGGGGAGCGGTGACGGTGGGTAAGGCTAGCGACTGATAATTAAACTGACCTAGTTGAAAGGTTGAGCTCATGAATTGGCCTGCATGTCATAAATTAGTCGTCTGGGGCACGGGGACTTGACATCCTGCGTGAATCCAAAGCTGGTTGAAGCGCTCAAAACCGACATCATTGTGGAGCTTGCCTGTGCGTGTTGGCACACAGTGGCAATTGTTCTCATCCCACCGCTGTTGAAGGGTGGAGTGGTGCGTGGGTAGCGATGAAAGAAGCCTCCGAAAACCATCCAAAATGGCTAATGTAGATTAACCTCTGGCGCAGGTCTACACATGGGGAGTGGCCGTCTTGGACAGGTAACATTGGATGAGATTACAGTAAATTACGGCTACTAACATTGTTGTTGGTAGCTCGCGCAAGGTGGCAAACAAATTTCAACGACGCCAGGTCTGGTGACGGATTTCCTGACAACTCATGCACTTATCAAAAAAATCTGCGCTGGGATGTATCATAACGTGGCGCTCTCTGTTGACGATGAGGTAGGTCCTGCCAATAATGTTCACCACGACTAGAGGTCTTCTCATCCAAACTAACACGGTTTGCCATAGGTTTTCACTTGGGGCAGCAATAGCAATGGTTGTCTTGGCAGACCGGAGGAGTTAGGAGACCTCGAAGAGAATTTTGCGCTGTGCCAGGTCGAGTTGAAGGCATGGAAGATTTTGTCGGTCGGCCTTGTTCAAGTGCGCGGTTTCCATACGTCCCGGTGTCTTTGTTGAGTTTGTCCTCGTTCTAACCAGCAAACATTTATTGTTATTCAATCTAGTTGCTTGTGGTCGTGAATTCACGCTGATAGCGACGAAGCCGTATATTGGTCCGAACCGTGACGAAATTGAGCGGAGGAAGCAGGAACAGATTCAACAAGCAAAAAGCCTTATTCGTCAAAATAATGTGGTTAATGACGAAAGAGAGCACAGCTGGAGCGGATTCGACAAAGCAAGCACGCTATCATCATAGCACACCTTAATGAGCGCTTCCCGAAGTGCACCATTTGCACAACTGGTCTCACCTGCCCAGGGTTCCAAGCAGATAATGAAAACCCGACACTGTGCAAGCACTGCATGCACGAAAACCGAAAGCATCAAGATCGTTACAAGGAGCGTGATCGAACGGTGACACTCGAATACCTCACAAGCGCTGTGGAAAAGCTAGGTATTACCATTAACTTTAGCAGAATCACCGGCATTGAGTTAGAGGAAGAGCTGGAGTTTGAGTTGGAAGACGAGGATGAATAAAGCTATACCTATTGAGGCTAGTTCGACCTAAATCTTTGCTTGATAAGTGTAGCTGCGAGCTGCAACCAAGTAAGTTGCGGATAAACACCAGTCTCTCCTCCGCATAGGAGGTCCACCATGTAAATAGCAAGCGAGGCGGAGCCAAGCAGTCGGATAGACGACGATTTGATCACTTTTCGATGCTTTGGCACGATGATATCGCGTAGCAAGCAGCCAAATGCCAACCACAGACAGACCTTCCGAAAATCAATCCCTCGTGCCACCAGGCGTATGTTGTTCTGCAGGCCCACCCAACTGAAAATGCTGCTTGAGTCACGCTGGTGGTGGTTCGCCTTCATGACGGCTACCCAAGAAAGAATATCGGCAAAGTTCACCACCCCATTTTGGTCATAATCCAGAGCATCGAGGTACTTGTCAGCATCTGCAGTGCTAATTCTTTCACCTACAAAAGCAGACTTAGCAGATAACAACTTTAAACACTCAGAGTAGGAAGAGGTCAAGCACGTACCAAGAATATTCAAAACGAATTGCGAAACCTTGGGGAGCTCAGGACCATACTCCCATCCGTGTCCATCAGCGAAAACATTAGCTTGACCGTGTCAAGCTCCTGCGGTAAGTTGCTGCAGGAATTCATCCATATCAGGCCAAGTTAGTGGCCCCACACCAATACTGCCAGTAACAAACAAATTGACTCACGTAGATGCGATCATCGGCTTGTGCCTCTTCCATTTTAGACAAGGAAGGTTTGCGTTGCAGTCGAGAAGTGGCCTCTTGTTCCGAAGCATTGGACGGATTCTCGTCAACTTGTTCCCACTTATGCACTTCATCGTCTAGCACCTTTCGGATCGCTTGTGGATGCATTTCGCTGGTCATGCGTCGCCGTCGTTCTGCACACAATCAACGATAGAATAAGTTTCTTTTGTAACCACCAAGTATGCTTTACTGACAATCTAACCTGCAGGATTTTCATGTTCAACAACCACTGTACTCTCGTCAGTAGGATCGACTTGAACAGCAACAGTATCATTTGCTGCGCCTGCGACGCATTTCATAGCCTTATGTCGGTCTGCAAGCCACAAAACCTCCTCGAAAAACTCCTTGCTGGCAGGAAGAAACGGCAAAGTCTGATTGAACTGGCGCCACATATCCGAGCCTCGCTCAGTACTTGCGATAGGTGGAGCAGGGTGCCCCACCGTTTTAATCTGCTGTATTTCCCACTCAAAAGGTTCATTCCGAAACAATAGATACCCGGCCTGATCATTGAACAGACATCTTGAGTAAAATCACAAAATACCTAACGCCCACTCACAACGCACCATGTTGTCGTAGCTATCGCAGTAATTTGGAGCCGAAAAGACAGTGATCAGTGGAGGCATGGACTTATCCTGTCGCTTGTCAAGTTGCTTGAATTCCTCCGAGTCGAAGTGGAACATAAAGCCTTCGTCCTCATACTCATGGGCTCGAACCAACGACAGCAGTTTGTTGTTTGCCAAGAACTCGAACGTCGCCTGCGCGCTGAAGTAATAAGAACATCCTCTAACCTGCAGTCATTTCACCAGTTGGTGATCACATCACACCCAATCCCTAGTGATTAAAAATACACTATCCATTTCAAATACACCCTTTTACAAGCGTTAGCCTACCTGATTAAGTTCCCACGATGGCTGTGCGTCCACTTCTCCATCTTGTTGTGTCTGTGGATCCGCCCATAGTAAATCACAGAGTAACCCAGAAGTAGGGACCTCCCGACGCCTGTCAATCGCTTGAATGTCCTCAAGACTCTTGAGTTCTGGAGAGAGTCCTCCATGGACACACATAATTTTGCCACGGGCTGTCGAGAGCAATGCAACCACTGGCATCGTCTGGAAACAAGATAAAAAGTGGTAGTATGCGGAGATCCCGTACTTGATGCGACCTTGTGCCATAGTATACACGATGACCAATAATTAGTATTCGGCAAAAAGTATTATGGGTGCAAAAGTATAGTATAGTTTTACATTCGTTTCGGAAGCCGTAGAAGGATGAGATCGACTCGCATTCATGATTGCCGCGAAGAAGGACTACCTTATCTGGAAACTGTTAGGTATACATACACTAACCGGTTAGATGACTTTCATCTTTTTAAAAAAAGAAGAGCATATTAAATAGCTGTACCCGAATCTTGAGTAGGAGTAGATAGAGCATGACTTCGCATGAGAAAACCCCGCGGTCTACGTAATCTCCTAAAAACACCAGCTGCATGTCTCGTTCTAAACACACAGATTAAGTTAACCTTTTTTTAAAGCTACGAACAACAGTTTTAAGGTAGCTCTAAACCCGACATACCTCTCAACTCTGCGACTCCAGCTGCGTCCATCAGTTGCATCAGATCGAAGAACTGACCGTGAATGTCTCCAAACACTTAGATGACATACAGCACCAGACGTGGTTAACACACAGCAAAGTGTCTCCATCCTTTAGACGCTGCGTCTTCATTTACCATAAGTTGAAGCGCGCTGTGGCACAGCCACCACGTTTTCCTCCTGGCTCATGAAGAACTGCGCCTCATGGATAACGCCCAGCGCGTCTTTCACAGACAACGGCGTCTGTTGCTCGAAGGTTGCACGGACGTCCTCCAACGCCAGCAACACCTTTGTCTCCCGACGCCGAGCCATTGTCAGATGTGGTCTCATTTAACGCTTTTAGCGGCGAGAATTTAACAGATACAACAACGATGCGGTTAGGTACGAAAGTATCTAACGCGAAAGAACCGGCTCCTTAGTTGCCTTTGATGGGTGCCAACGCAACCGGCACGGACAAGGATTATGACACTTCCATCGTCACGTTGGCAAGAATGTATTGCTATCACTATAGGGTTGAAGACCAAAGCAATTAGTTTAGTCTTTATGTTATCATAGGTGGAAAAGGCTAGCTGCCTACAAGTCCTACGAGCTTTACAGCCCGGCTCTTTTGGCCTCGTTGTGACCGCGTTAAACGCGACTCGTTCCAACCACTACTATTGCCTATATAAATCAAGGGAAACCCGCCACAAATCCGAGCAACACCTGTTTGCTTCCTTCTACCGTCTCTCCATTGCAACTTGGACTTTCGTAGGTTAAGAATGGTGTACGGAG